>JAEQBH010006223.1:0-204313 GCA_016808115.1 Tetrastigma voinierianum | reverse complement strand
AGAAGAAATCACAAATCCCTCCTCTCTTCTTCTCTCTCAATCTGAATGTGCCCTAGCCTTCTCTCTCTTCCCTTTTCCAAATGTGAGAAATGGTATTTCATAAGACTAAATTTGGTCTTGGGTCTTTAAGTCTTCGTGAAGGCCTTGTCTGGGCTTGCACATAAATCTTATTTTCTCTTATACTTTCCTATCTTTAACTCCTTCATTCCACTTCTCATTCTCACTCACTCTTCTCTCATTTCATCTTAACACTACACTCTCTACTCATAACTCTTAGGTCCTCATCTTGACATTTCCTTTATCAAACTAATCTGGCCCCTGTAAAACTTCCTGGCCTTTATCATTCTTCTTTGTACGCTTAAACTTAAAATATAATCTTAATTCATTTTACACCTCAACATGTTATAAAAACTCACATATATTTTCGTATGTTAAGTAGATCGATTGCCCCATTGCAACTGTATCTACCACTACATTCGAATCCTAACGGATTCGTGGATGCATCTTCACTGCGCTTACCACCAGAGCGTCATGTAACATGTATTTATCGTAAAGATCGAGGCACGCTATTCAGGATTTGATTAACCAGAGTTTAGTTGATTTGGGACGCCTTTGGTGCACTAGATGCACTGCCATCTACCACATGATACTAAAGCACCTCCTTTGTGTGGGGATCCATTTGATCGAGTACATGTGGTGAGATATTTATGATGGACGGATGAGACGCTCCCTTAGTCAATTAGTTCTGTGACGAGGGCCTAGATCTTAATGTGTACACCCTCGCCGCTAGATCCCTAGGCCATTCAGTTAACCTCCCGAATGAGATTCTCGATAAATTTTTAGAATTCAAGATATCTAAAGTGTGCCACCTTTCGACACTTTATTTTGTTCCCAGGGGTATGGGCTCATTCACAAAGATGTTTAGATAGTTACACAGAGCCGAGAGAGTAGCCTTGGCCACTGCTGATGTGCCATTTGGTTTGCCAAATTTAGGGAGGAGGTTCATCGAGAGGATGATGAGATTTTATGCCAACTACGCACTACGTAGGGTCGCATATCTATTTGAGTCTCGGGTCTCATTCCCGTGGGGTGCATGTAGATGCACTAGTTGGCAGCCCTCAAGCAAATTCGGCCGATATCGTTACAACTCCCAAAGGCTTATTCAGATTTTGATGTTTCCACAGAGCTTCATGTATTATGTTTTTCGATGATGACTTACCACCATAGGGTTCAAATCATGTTTAATCCTTTTATATATCAAGATTGCATGTTCAAGTATGTAGCACAATAACTTTATCGATAAATTCGCTTTACTCAATGTCTACTTTGGTTATGTCCATCACTCCTTGATTTTCTTAACCGATTGGCCTTCTACACAGACTATTAGAGATTACGATAGGACACAGAGATTCGTTATGGGTACACTCACTACACATGTTATGATTGGGCCAATCAGATATTCCATACTATTTTAGGTTCTCGTGATCCCAATCATCTCAGAACTGTGCCTTCCCGCCCAAATCTCAGTCCATGAGGCTGCTATACCCATCTCTCCCTTCCATTAGTTGAAGTTCATACATGAGGGACGGTCCTCACACACAAGATGACCGGATGTCATCATTTCTTTTGAGCCAAGATTGCTGTGACAGCTTTGGCAATGAGGGATGACTTACATTCGACCGGGTTCACTGGATTTAGGTCTGTGTCGGGCCAACTTAGGGGATGAAAACAGAGACATGGTGCCTATGTCATTTGACCAGCACAACAGCACTTTGGTGCTTAGCATGATGAGGGGCATGTCTTATCTACATGGCATGATCGGTTCCTACTACAATAAGTGGTCGTGGCAGTTTGCTTTCATAATCACTTCACGACATACCCAGCCTGGATTGATCGGGTTACACTCATGCAGGACGATGCACAACACATAACACAACTGCGTAAGGATAGGGTGAGGGCCCACATGTTGGGCATTCCATTTGATTATCCCATCCACTCATATACCTTCTAGTTGACCGACTATTTTATCGGGAGGTTCGTAGAATACACCTCATACGGCTGGATCGTTTTACACTTAGTAGCAAATTTGGGATTCAGGACATCCAGCAGGCCCTGGGATAAATGCATTTAGGTACCATGATTACTGAGGCATCCGATGCCATGATAGTTGCGCCCCCATCACCGGACCAAGCTAACATGTTTTCTATGTGCTTCCCGAAGGAGTTCATTGACTATGATATGCTCATGGATCCAAGAGATGGTATCGATGATGTGACTTTATGACGCTATAAGATGAGAGATGGATATGGTGGGTATCGTCGATTCTTTATCATGTATTGTTAAACATTTAACTTGAAATATATTCAGATCAAATGATTACAAAATATATATTCAAAAACTCCATAAATGGAGCAATCTAACATATACAAATTAGAACGCAAGGTCTTCAAATGGCACCTAGTAGTGTGTTTGGCCCTGCTGTCGATGTGGAATGTTGGGATTCTTGTCTCGCTTCTTCTATACCTACACATGGATGAAAACACCCGTATGTTTATAACTTAGTGGAATAAAACAATGGACGACCCCAATATGGGTCACTACACTTTACAATAACCGCATATCACTTTAACATTTATATACTTATACACATGGCTGTTCATGTTTTAACATATCATCATATATACTATCCATATATCATACTTATTTGTCTTATCATGTTTATTTTCATATCATCTTTCATTTACAGTTTTCTTCTTGTACTTATCACTGTATACATATCATCACATAGCAATGTTATGCTTCTCATATCATGTCATATAATGTCATATAATGTCATTTATCATATTCAAATCATTTGCATATACTTGTCATTTGCTTTTATGTTTCATGCCTGCATATACCTTAGAAGTGGATACGGGAAAGAATTCTATGTATTCGAAGGTACTATCACTATACGAGATGCTGACTTCTATCCTGTATTTAATCTAAACTAAAATTATAATGATCCAAATGAGATTTATGTCATCTAATTCAAATAGGCCTCGGGAGCATTCATAAACTGTATAGTCGCAAAGTGAATCGTAGGCATGCCTACCTATCCAACTACTAGGTTCTAAGCAGACAATATGTTTCTTTTATTTCATTTACAATATATATCCCATATCCCCAAATAACTATTGTTATCCAGTAATCATATGTGATATTTTCTTATCATTTCCGCATGCATCTTTATTCTTGTATTCTTTAGACATTTATACGTTTTTCTATATGCCTCATTGGCTATTATTTATCTTTTCATAAATAACACTACATTTAAACATATTAACAAATGAGGGCAAAGAACAATGTTTGCCCAACGACCGAGCTTCGCCTCGGCAGCGAGGTACATAACATTTTTCATATAAATTCTATCCTTGTACGAACCCTTTCATTCACTTGGCTGTGGTCCCATTAATCCAATGAACGATCGTTAGAGACTCCACGGGAAAAGAGCAACCAAAACAGACCAGGTACGCCTGTGGGCGAGCCTCCCATGCCCAGGCTGAGAGAGGTTCACTACGCCAGCGAGCCTTTCTACGCCTAGGTGAATAGTCGGCTCAAAGTGCATTGCTACGCCTAGTGAAACTTAATGTTTTAGGCTGGGGTACGCCCAGGGCGCAGGGACCTCGCCAGGCGTAGGGTGCTCTGGTCAAGAAATGGCTACTTTGAACCATTTTCACCGAAATTCCATTCCAAACCAAAAACCAACTCAACCCAAAACTCAAAATAAACCATAATACCCATCTCATACCAATCAACAACATTTCTAAACATCAATTTCATACAATTTCCATACCATTTCCATACACTCCTTACACAAAGTTTCCATACAAAAGAGGTTCTAAACAAAGTTCCATACCTTTGCTTTTCTTGCACTTCTTTTCTTCTTTTCTTCCTTCTTCTTCTTCTCTCTTTCTCTTCCCTCTCTTCCTCCTTCCTCGTCGCCTCTCTAGGCCTTCTAATTCAACAAATGAGATATTTTTGGCTTTATTTCTCAAGTTAAGGTTTTTTGGCAAAAACTCATTTTTGCATTTTTTCCATTTCCTAGAGCTTATCCTCTATTTTATTTTATTCTCAATTTAACTTACTAAAAATTCTACTTTATATTATCTTCAGATACACCTTGTATTAATTTCTTACTTTTTTCCTTTATTTTATTTCTTAGTATTATATGTTGGGTTTCTGGAAAAAATACATTTACCTTTATTATACCCAAAACATGTTATAAAATTGTCAGGGTATAATTTGGGGTATTGCAATGGATATGATGTGTATCAATATTCTTTATATACTTCATGCACGAGCCTCATCTACTTAGACTGGTTTAGCTCTATGCCTGAGTTGGATGATGATGGTTATATCTTGATGTTAATGCTTTGACCTTTAATTATGTTGAGGTAAATATTCGACTATGCCGACCCACATCTTCTTTGACTTATGTCCTGATTCACACCCACTATGATAATATGTCATGGAATACAATAAATGATATATGTTTTCGAGCATTCACTCTTATGTCATTACATTTTCCTATGATTGTGATCACTAACACCCATGACATATACATATATAGTGATGCATTTATGAGCCCAAACTGACTCAAATGATTAGTCAAGATATGATCACTCGTGATCCAAGAAAATATTATGCCTATTTCTTGTAAAACAAAGTCGTGATTTTGTGGACCCTCAACAACCCAGTGAGCTAAGATCGACACTTCTCATCTCCCCGATGAGAGAGTAGACTAATCTGTTTAGCTTAGATCATACCCGAAAGTGTTCAGATGCAGTCATAAGGAGATATGCCAGCCTCGACTTAGTCCAACACCTACCCATTCTCACGTATGCTGAATCATGCTGTGGCTAAGTACTATCGTGTAGCGAGACGAGTTTTACATGTTAAGGAAGAGATCTGTACAACTCAATGTTGATCTTAGTCGCTGGTAGAGTATCCCGAGTGGTTGGCTAATGTCAGCCCATGTTCCTAAAAAGGATTCGCAAGGTAACAAGGCTCAGTCACTCGTAGATCTTAATGCAAACCAAATCAAGGATGCGATTTCCTTCCCATACATCAATATAGCTGATAAGACTCTAAGGCATCTCAATGTTGTCCTCTCATGGATGGCCTTTCAAGCTATAACTCATTTTGATGGCAACTTGAGGATATGAGAAAATGTACTCTGTATCATCAAAGGGTACTCTATTGCTGCTGTGGTCATGCCATTTGGGTTAAAGAACGCAGTGGAGCCACTTGACGTGTAGAGTCACACCACTTTTCCCATGACATGGGATACTGTAAAGATCTTAAGGTATATGGGATGACATGATGTTGAAATCTCGAGATAGAGTAGGCTACCCGGGCACTTTATATAGATTCTTCTAGATCAGTATTCGATTGAGATTGAACCTTCTAAGAATGCACCTTTAGTAACTCGGGAAATTGATCGGGAGCACGGTATAAAGGTCGATCTAGAGAAGATCCGAGCCATACTTGACATGTCAGCTCCAAGGACTAAGAGAGAGATCAGGGGCTTTCTTAAAGGGCATTGTAAAGACATCATCCATTCTATCGCACTCGATACATGTGAGCCTATCTTCATTTCTAAAGGAAGAATAAGCTTCATAATTTGAATGATGATCACAAGACGCTTAGAAAATTGCTAAGGAGTGTCTCCTTTCTCCTCCAATTTTAGTGCCTCCCACACTAGGACGCCCTCTACTTCTATACTTGTCAGCCTGTACATGGCTTGTGGAGCTTATATTAGCCCAGCTTGATGATTTAGAAAATGAGCGAGCCATCTATTATCTGAGTAAGAGGATGCTAGAGTATGAGTGCAAATACATTATAATTGAGCGCCCGTTTGAATCGTTTAGCCACTAGGAGACTTAGGGCACTATGTGATACAATATTCCATAATCTTAGTCTCAAGATTGTACTTGTTTCTGTATGTATTTGTCTGATAGGCCTAGTCTTTATCTTGGGACTATGAGATGGCTAGTATTGTTAACAGAGTTTGATATTCAGTATGTGACATAGAAATCATTAAAGGGAAGTATCAAGGTGCATCATCTAGCTGCTAGTATCCATGACATCGGCCGATGATGATTTCCTACGAGCAGCTTTGTTTTCCGTGACTAGTATTATGAGATGAAGCGCTGTACCTTGGATGGCATCAGCCAAATCAATCTGTGGGCTCAAGTATCATTTGTATTTTGTCGAGACGTCACTTCACAAGGTCATCATATTCCTCCTAGATCGCCCGTTAGCATTCTCTGATCATCAAATTAACATAAATAATGCAGTGGAATATGAGTCATGCATTACAGTTTAGACAGCTTGATCTTGCAATAGACGGTTGGAAATTCATTTTGGATTCAAACTTGGTTATAAGCAATAGACTTTCAAAAATTTGAGTGAATTTATGAAAAACTGAGCTTCCACTATTTATTTAGAATCTTGGCTGATAGACTTCATGAGTCGAGGTATATACATCCGCTCGTGGCAAAGAATAAGTTTGTTGACGCATTAGCCACCTTGGCTTTTGTAATTGATTCCCCGAGGGTGACTGCTCGCCATTATTGCTCGAGTCTACATCACCTTACTAACATGAATCGAGAGATAGAGGATCGATCGAGCTACCTGTATCAAGGATATTCACTTCAGCTATCCTACTACACTTACTCTTGGGTTAGCCTCATCACCAAGGATACGAGAGCTTTGAGACAAACAATACCATATTTTATTTATGGGACACCCCTTTATAGGAGGTCATCGGGATGCATGTTGTTACTATGTATAGATCGAGCCATTACAAATAGGGTGATGAGAAGAGGTCCATGCAAGAGCTCATGCCACACATGAGGCCGCGGCTGGGTAATGTAAGATCATGAGGACTAGCTTACTTTTGGTTGACTAAGAGATGGATTGCTGCCATTTGTACAAAGATGTTTGGAGTGTAAGATGCGCGAAGACTTTACTCATGTCGCACCATCTGTTTTCTACATGTACCACATCCTCGTCATTTTCAAAAGAGATGGGAGCACTTGATGTGATTGAAAGGTCTCCCGAAATCCTCCAACTACAATACGAGTACATCCTAGTGAAGCATGATTATTTCTACTAAGTGGGTGGAGGCTTCTTACAATTATATTGATAGGTGACTAAGGTGGCTAAGTTCATCATATCACACATTATTTATCAACACATAGTGGTCCCCATGAGTCGATCCTGATAGGGATGCATTTCAAAGGCGAAGCCGACAATACTTTAGTCCAAAAGTATGAAAAGTTCAACATCATCGATCATCTCGTATATAAGCCACAAACTAATGGGGCAAATAAGGTTGTAATTAAAAATGTCAATGAGAGTCCTACAAAAGATTAGAAAGATATCTCGATATCGGGTCGGTAGCTTGCTTTCACAAGTATGTATATCATATCGTCATGTCATACCTCCACAAGAGCTACTCTTTTTCTTGAATGGGTTTTATGGCATGGAGGTAGTCCCTACCTTTGAGATGGAAGTGAGTTTACTAAGAGTGGCACTAGAGCATCAAATCACCGACGATTTGGACAGAAATGATATGACCAAATGGGTTTGCTCTTCGATGAGAGGAGACTGAAATGCAAGCCGCATGCAAACTTATCAAAGGCAAATGGTCTGGGCATTTGGGAAAAGAGTTGCTTCCTGAAAATTCTGGCAAAAGCGGATATAGTCTTAAGGGGCTCTCAGGGGATTTATTGCGATACTAGACTCAAGTTCAGCGAGTTAGAGTTTGCGCCTTATAAGAACTGAGTCGATCAAGAGGGAGTCGCCCGTCGATAGGATTCGGGATAAATCGCGGAGCCCACAATGTGGATCAGTTGAAGAAGTTTTACCTATGAGATCATGGTCATAGGATGGGTGGCCATCATTTTGAGAGCTTGCTATCTCTTTTCATATCCATACATTGATATATGCACTCTCCTGCTAGCCCTTTGGCCTAGCATGATTCATTATGGCCTTTCATTTGCTTAGCCTCGCATACTTTTTCACCCGAGTTGGGGACCTTTTGTGTGCACCTTGCATTTATTATATTGATTGGTGTGAGTACATTGTGAACTCATGGTATCATTTGTCATTTATTCTTTTTCAAGATACTGTGGTTCTTTTCTGTCTTCCATTTTGTATCTTCATATTTTTTGTCTTTGAGTTTCATTCTTATCGTGTCATATTAGTCTTCTTTCGCTCTCCCTTGTGGGATGATGACGCACTCTTATCTTGGTACTTGAGTTTAGGCATGTTGCACTCTTCATGCTACCCTTAAGCTTTGATCCTGAAGTCTTAATTTAAGGGGAACCATTTAGGCTCGGTCCGGTATCATTTGTTGAATCATGTTATGTCGACTTTGCTTGCTTTGTATATCGTTTCTAATAAATAAAAAGAGTTAAGTACTCATTGGATATTTGGTTCATTGATATTTGAGTTCGGCCTTGTTAACTCGTCTTCGCATTACAAATTAAACATTAGGGTCATTATGAGTGTGAGAATCTTATTTCTTTTCCGAGAGTTAGGTGAGAGCATTTTACGATCCATTTCTACATGGATCCGAGAGGCACACTGGGTGCCCTTTTTATACCGAGTCTTATGGATCATTATCTACTTCACCATTCTCAGCCTTATAGCAATTGATTCGACCTTATTAGATATGCTGTTCACACACAAGACTCTCTTTCTCATTACCGGTTTCTATCTCAATCCATTTCTTTATTTTCTCACACATCTTCATCATCCACTCTAGCCACTTTCCATTTTCTTATACTATCGCGCTTGTCATTTCGCTTCATGAACAAAAAGTTCTTTGATGTGTATATCACTCATCATCTATCCTCGCTCATTTGATGTCTTGAGTCTGCCTTTGCTCTACTTGATTTTTCAAAGGGAGACTCACATTGTGCACATGTAAGTACAGTATTATCTCGGGGTATTTAGGCCTAGTTTCTCATCAAGCCATTCACCTATTTACCCCTATCCTTCATTACGTCCGAGCTGTGACTAAATTCTAAGAATTAAGAGGACTTTGGTGGTTTGCTTCTACGCTTCGCCCGACATGCTCACCCACTAATCAAGTACTAACAACAGTTTCTATTTGTCAGGGATTTTTGATCGTATATTTCTTTGTTTCATTATGTTACTTACTTCCAGCTCTGTCGACGAGATGGATGTTGTAGAGAGCTGGGATCGTTTGAAAGCACTTTGTTTGTAGCCTTGACATGTTCATAGTCGATATACCCTAAAGAATATCCTCGCTAAGTAAGGGTATCAAATTCCATTTGCACTTGTAGACTGCTTTTACTAGGTGCCTGAATCCGAGTTTAAGTGACTCTACTCGGCCTTGTTTATTCCTACAATAGGAGTGCCAGTGAGCCAGTTTGAGATCGCTCTCATGCCCATCGACCTAGTAGTGGACACTAGGCATGTCTCCCATACATTGTCACTTTATGTTTAGTTTCTAAACGATGTTTATCATAGATATATTTTAGAGTTGTTTGGTTGTGATGCTTATATGGTAGATGTATATACTCCCTACTGCTCTTGTGAACATTAATTATTGTGGAACAGTGGTTGATTCTTTTTGAGGATCATATGTGATGCTTTAGCTTTTTGTTCGACCGCATTAGTTAAGGATTCTAACTCTGCACTAATAATTGATCGCATAGCCCCTCGCTTTCCATTCATTCTAGTCTCTTCATGTTTGCATGCCGCCGCAATAGGGCATTTCCCCCTTCTTTCCATCCTTCTTATGAGTTTGTTTGACTTCTTGCCTCTTTCAAGTCAATAGTGGTTTTCCTCGATACATACTTTAGTGGCATACGAATGAGTCTAAAAATCATCTATTTTTAATCCATTTTCGGGCATGTTTTTAACAGTTTAAGATGTATTTATATGCCAAAATATGGAATAATTATCAACTTTGTGTTTCTAAGGTGTACTATTGAAAAATGTGAGAATCCTCATAAAAGAAGTAAAAAGAGGAAATACAATAGCCTATGTCGCGGCTAAGTTTTGTACTACCGTGAATACAAATTCGCCATGCAGCTAAAGGAGCTACGTTGCACGCGAAATCTATGTCGCAAGAAGACTAGTCGTAACTCAAGGTCAAAGAGCTTCGAGTCGCGATCAGAAAGTTTTCCGTCATGGCGTAATCAGCCAAGATTTCGGTTAAAGCTATCGCCGGCCAACCCTAAAATCAGTCGCCGCTACAAGGTGGTAATGGTAAAGGAATTCATGTCGCGGACATTTTTTATGTCGCAAACATAAAAGCCAAAGACTAATGGATGAACTTTGTCATGACAAGAGACAATTTCACGGATGTAAATATCAAGAAGGCAACACAAAGTCACTAAGACAAAGTGCTCTTTATGTTACTTACAAAGTCAACATCAAGCCAACTCAAAGAAGAACCATTTGTTGCAACAAAGAAAATCATGTCGCAAATATAATCTGTTGAATTCACAACCATGGGCAAATACAACTTATCGTGGATAAAGATTATTTATCGCGGGCTGCATAAAATACGGGCGGAGAATTCTTTGTCATGACAAGATTCCCAAGAAAAATACAAGAATTATAAGCTATACTGAATCACCCTCAGTTAATGATGCGAACCAGAGAAGAAAATCCGTCGCGAATTAAAGAGTCAGTCACGATAGAAAATTTCTAAGGACTTAAAGAAACTCACGCGATACTCTGCGAGGTCAAAGAACAATTGCTCTGTCATAACAAGGAAATTATGTCACTTCACAAACCCGTATGATGTTAATACTTGTAGTTTCATGCAAATATTCTCCAGTCGCGACACAAGGCATTTATGTCAACAAGAATAAGATCATGAATAATTTATGTCGCAAATATCATCAAAGTATGTCGCAACACAATACAAGAAATGTTTCAGAGAATAGGTCGTGACTATTAAATCGAGAAGCTACGAAAGAGGAAGCGATAAAGATCGGGAAGCTCACGCGATAGAACCCTTCTATGTCGAACAAAGAGATCAATCTTGAGCCTAATTTTGGGGGATCCACAATGCAATTAATGAAGTGAGGCCCACTACAAGTCGATAAATAAACGCTTCTAGGCAATATGAGCTTTCTTAGGATTTCAGGTATTGAAGACTTTGATTTTTATTTTATTTTATTTTATTTAGATTTAGCTTTAGTATAGTTTCTAATTTTTTGTTAGTTTTCTAATTTTCGTGGATTTGCATTGTATTTGATGCAGCTTAATGTGCTCCTTATAAATCCTTCTTTTCATTTACTATTTGAATTAAATTGATGTTGGAATGTTTCTGGAGTTTATTTATTTTAGCTCTTAGTTTCATGATTCTGTTGAATCTTCCTGACTAATTAGTCAACGATATGAGTAAACCAATGAAAAGTCAGAGCCTTAATTCGAAATGGGTCTTTGATAATGGTCATGTTGCTGCATAAGGAGGAAGAAAGCTTTAATTAGAATTCTTGAATTTATTTGATTGATATTGTTTATAATTTTACTTGTTCTCATTATTAGTACCGTGTACCCAATGCAAGGTACTTTGTCTGATTCGATTTTCGTGAGACCCTCCGAGTGATACAGATGAGAATCCCGAGAGGCAGAGAAATTCCTCAGTACGGTAGACTCAATACTTCATGGAACTAATGAACTTGAAGGATTACTTCAAATAGATCATCAAACTTGCTTATAAGTTGAGATAGGTCAATTTGGGGCATCTATTTAATCACCAGAGGTTTCTCCTCTTTAGCTGAATTGATTCCTGAATCCTGCAGTTATTGAGATCTAATCAAGGAGATGAAAAAATTCTCATCAAAAGTGTGTAGGATGAGCGCCAATCAAATTAGAGAAAGCTTGCAGATCCCGTCTATGGGGGCAAGAATTCTTTAGTCCTAAGATCTGAGTATGAAGTACTGAAAAGGAAAAATACTTAATTCTTAGAAAGAGGTTATATAATACAAGTAAATCGTATCGTAAAATGAACATGAACCTTTAATCATGAAAAGTATTGTTATGAGAAGCAAAACTTCAAGTCAGAATTTGATGAGTTCTTAAAAAACTCAGCCTATTTTAATCCATTTTTCGTATGTTTTTAATAGCTTTTAAGATGTATTTATATGCCAAAATATGGAATATCTTATCAACTTGCTGGTACCAACAAAAAAGAGAATCCTAAACATAAAAGAAGCGCAAGAGGAAAATATATAAAGGTGTGTCACAACACAAGTTTCAGGCGTCACACAAAATCTGCAGGCCAAAGGAGTATGTCGCAGCCTCAAGAATCTATGTCACAAAGAAAGACTAATCGTAACTCAAGGCCGAAAGAGCTCGAGGTCGTGGATCAGAAAGTTTTCCTCGGTCGTGATGTAATCCTCAAGAAGATTTCGAAGAAAGTCACGCGATAACCCCTCAAATCACGCGATATAAGGTAAATGGTAAAGGAATTATGTCGCGACATTATTTTGTATGTCATAAGCTTCTCGAAGACTACTGAATGAACTCTATCGCGATAAGAGACAATTGTCGTGATGTAAAATATCAAGAAGGCAACATGCTAGCTAAGATATGTTTTTATGTTGTGACAAAACTCAACATCAAGCCAACTCATGAAGAATCGTCACAATAAAGAAAATAATGCTCTAACATAACAAATCGACCACAACCAAGGGCAATATTAATCTTTGTCGCAACAAATATTATTTATGTCATGGCTGCATAAAACATGAAGGAGGTGAATTCCCTGTGGTGACAAGATGCTAAAGAGCAACACAAGAAGAATGGCGACAAAGAAATTCTTTGTGGTACATAATCAAGAGTTGAAGGCAAAAATTATGTCGCGACTAAGAAGTTTCCTGTCACGACAATAAAAAGTAGGTTGTGACAACAATTGAAGAGGACTTGAGAATGGCCAAGGCAATTATGTTGCAACATATAATTCTAAGTGTCACAACAACTCATCCTGCCAGTTTTAATAAGAACTACAGAAGAAATATTTGTCGCGAATTAAAAAGAGCTCTCGTCGATAAAATTTCGAAGGACTTAAAGAAACTCTATCTCGATAGTTTCACTGAAAAACAATTGTCATTTCGCGACAAGGAAAATTCATGCCGACAAACTCTAGAAGGACATGACATGAGAAGTCGGGTGCAGGTTTCCAGGCCGTAACACAAGGCATTTTTATCACATAAGAATAAGATCAATTAAATAAATTATGTTATGACATCATCAAAGTATGTCGCAAATACAACTAAGAATAAGCCTTAGTAGAATAAGTCGCGATGTAAAACGAGAAGCTACGAGAGGAAGCGTGCAAGACTGAAGCTCATATGATAGAACTTTCTATGTCACGATAAAGAGACCAAATTGGGCTAGAATTTTGGGGATCCACAATGTAATTAATGAAGTGAGGCCCAACAGTGGAAAGCTTATAAATACATGCTTCTAGTGGGCAAATGTCCTGAGCTTTCTGGCCTGATTTCGGTAGTCACACTCTTTTTGCACATTTTTATTTTATTTTATTTTTTTTAGTTTAGTAGATTTAGCTTTTAGTATAGTTTAATTCTCATTTCCTTAATTTTCTGGATTTGGGTATTAGATCGTGGCGTACTTTTCAGCTGTATTCCTTATAAATCCTTCTTTCTTACTTTCATCATTTGAATTAAATGGATGTCGAAGGTTTCGAGTTTATTTTATTCTCATTTGTTTTATGATTTTAGTAAATCTTTCTTGATCAGTTAGTCGATATGAGTAAACCATTTTGAAAAGTCGAGCTCACCTGAAATGGTTTGATAGTTAGTCATTTTGTTTCGCATAAGGAGGTATGAAAGCTTTAATTAGAATTCCTGAATTTATTTGATTGATATTGTTTATAATTCTTATTTGTTCTCATTATTAGTATCAAAATTCCAATGCAAGGTGTACTTTATTTGACTCGATTTCCATGAGGCCCTTCGAGCAAATACAGAGATGGAGAATCCTTTAGAGTGTATAGCCCCTCGTGGATATGGCAAGATCAACATTATGGAACTAATGAAATTTGAAGGATTACTCAAATAGATCACCAACTTGCTTATGTTGAGATAGGTTGAATTGAAGCATCCGTTTAATCACTCAAAAGGCTCTCCTCTTCTCGATGAATTGATTTCCCTATCCCCTCGTTAGCCGAGATCTAATCAAGGAGATGGAAATTCTCATCAAAAAGTGTAGGATGAGGTGTCAATCAAATCTCGAGAATGTCTGCAAGATCCACCATGGGGCAAGAATTCTTTAGTCCTAAAGATCTCGAGGCATGAAGTACCGAAAAGGAAAATACTTAATTTCTTAGAAAGAGGGTTATATATTACAAGTAATCGATTAGAATCATCAGAAGATTCCGATTGACGACTGCATCTAATTCACCCGAACAAGGCGAATCCGAACCGATCCGGGGAACGCAACTCACTTCATTCCAATCCAAATACAAAAAAATTTCACATACAATGTGAATACATTTTCAATAATAAACAGATTTCAAATACTCATCGGTATACGTGAAAAATATACATTAAAACATTTTAAGGGAATCTAAACATTTTGCTAAGGCTCATCATTTTAGGATAACTCCCACATTTGTAAATTATCATTTCATAAAATTTATCAAAGTTTCAATATCAAAATATTTACAAAATAGAATCAGAGTTTAACTTTCACAAGATACTTCTATACAAAAGTGAAAGTCAATCCACTTTTATATGTCTGCAGTTTTACTTCTCCTCCGAATGGCTTTGATGTTGGCTTTATTCTGTGTGGTCTTCACTGTACCTATTCACTCCTGCATCAAGGCGCTGATAAAATAACACGCCTACATTTCCATGCTTAGTGGTTCCATACGCCTCTATTCTCTTCATTTCATTTTAAATCGAACATGCAATATTTAGTAAAACAATGCTTTTACACTTTCAAATGACTAATGTAGTACAATACATATTTATATATTTATTCATTAAATCAACTATAATTCATCAATATCTCGTCATGCATTTTCATAGGCAGAAAAGAAAAAATCATTCAAAGCACAATCGTGCACTTTCAATCTTAATAATCATTTGGCTCTTAATCGAATTTAATATATACTGAAGGCATGTGGATAACGAATCACTCAAGTATCTTACCCCCACGGGAGTCAAGAAATGTATATATATATAAGTATATATATATATATATATGTACTGGTCAAAAAAAGTACACTCAGTGATACCCGTCTACTGGCCACTTGATCGACATGTCACAATAGTATGTTTGTTCGACTCCTTATTGATATACCAATTTATCCTTAACTAAATCTAATAATAACATCTTTAAGGGCATTAAAATCATCGAATATAATTTTATAATAGTATATATATATATAGCATATATATATATATATATATATATATATATATATATATATATATATATAGATATATATATACTGTATGCAACAAATATAATATTTTTCACATTCATGCACTTTCTTATGCAAATTGCTTCTACAAGTAATTGTCTCTAAATCACTTAAAATAAATCATCAAACACAAATCAATATGCCTCTTCTTTTCAATCATTTCAAAATTCAAACTCATTTTTAAACTATTCAAATATTTTAGAAATAGAGAGGAGTTTGAGAACAAACCGGGAATCGCCGCTTGATTCCACCCTGACCCGACTTCAATGCGGCTTTCCTCCGTCAGCCCCTATTCAAATACAATGACAACCATATATTAGCTTGCTATTCTAGGGGTTCTATTTTCAGTAGGAATTGAATCATCTCATTTGATAACCTAAACTCAAGTTACTTAATTTTAATGTCGTAAACTAAATTAATATGCCCAACTCAATGATCACCTACTATTTTTCTGGACACAGTTTTAAATCTATAATTGTAATACGTTCATTCCACTCATTGAATCTATGGTTCAAAGGTTTCTTCTCTAATTGGAATCATCCAAATTTACTGATCACCTAAATCAAGTTACGTGATTTTAATGCCAAACTAGTCAATAAGCTCCAAATGCACTGATCACGCACGTTTTTCGATTTCTAGGGTCTTAACTCCATAAATTGGTAATGTTTCTCTACTCATTTGAAATATATATTCTTAATTTTCTTTCCAATTGGAATCATCCAAATTTTTATCACAAAAAACTCGCTGTTGCATTTTACATCTAGATTTACTTAATTTGGTAACATAGACCAGACATACCCACTTTGATTGATGGTAAGAGAATCCTTGGGGTTGGCAATTTAATTATACTTCCTTCAAGTAAATATTCCCTAGAATTCTAGAGTTTACCCAAAAATTTTAATCATTCAATTTGATGAGGAAACTCAACTTATGGCCAAAAACACCACAACTACAACTTAAAATAGGAGCATACCCGAGCTACCTAAACTCACATTTAAGCCTTACATTTGGAGAGCCTTTAGTGCTACTAATTTTCCTCAGTCCTTCTATGCGCCTTTAGCTCTATCTCTTATGAAGCCCTTAACAATTTGGAATCACTTCATTTTTATGATTATAACTTAACCTATAGCCAAAACAAGAACATGGGTTTTGACAAAATTTTGACAGCATTTCATCCGAAACCCAATACTTTGATCATTCCTCAAAACCAATCCTAAAACCAACACTCAATCAACAATACAATTTCAAACTCAACTCCAAATACAACCCCAAACTGATCTACAACCAATCAAAACCACCTCATATAAGGTTAGTTTTCTCCTCAAATCCAAACACAAGAAAAAGATGTTAGATTTAGTTTTTCTTAATCTTTTAAGCCTTCTTCTCATTTCTTTCTTCTTCCTCCTTCTTGATCACTTCATCTCTTGAAAATATATGGAGAATAACCTCACTACCAATGGCTTCTTCTATTTCTAATCCGTGTCTCTTTCTCTTCTAACCAAAATGCACAAATGAGAGTTATGCCCTTTATAAGACTCAAATTTTTCTTAAGTCAAAATTCTCTTATAAGGCCTTGTCTCGTCTACCTACTAATTCTCATTTCAATATTCTCATTTTGAAAGCTTCATTTCACATTCATTCATTTCATTCATATTTTTACACTAGATTCCTCATTTAGACCTCGAGTCCCCATTCTCTGACATTTTTACTAAATTTATTTCATTTCTCAGAAATTCCTTTCTAGTTGTATATTTTTTTTGTTCTTAGGATTTAAATTCTAAAAATTCATTTACTTTATTTTAGTACCTTAAAACAGCTGTTTTGAAACTGAGCTAGGTATTTTTTAGGTCATTATAACTCTCCCTCCAAGAAAATTCCCCATCCCCAAACTAATTCCTTACCTTAATAGCCTGAGGATATTTGATGCCGATAACTCTTCAATTTACCCACGTTGACTCTGGCCTGTGGTTCTCCACAAAGACTTTGACTAGTGGGATTCTCTCTGTCTGCACCTTCACTCGAGCCAATGATCTCACTAGCCCTTCATACGCCAAACTTGTCGGTTCAATCGTCCCAAAGAGACTACATGCGATAGTCCTGACCAGAATTCTCCTCAACACACACATGAAAACATTATGGATCTTTCCCAACTTCGAGGTAAGGCCAATCTCATGCCATCGGACCCCACTTTTCAATCACTTCATATTACCCAATGAACATATGGGCCCAAACGAACATACGACGAATGAACATGTGGCCTAACTTGCTCCTTTCTCCCGAATCTCATTACCTTCTTCCAAGGAGATACTTTCAAAAACACCTTCTTATTGATCTCATAATGAACATCCTTTCTTTTCATGTCGACATAAGACTTTCTGTTCATTCATGGCCACTTAATCTTTTTCTCTAATCTTCAATCTATGGCCACTTTTGGCTCTTTCTTTCACTTTTTCCTTGGTTTCGAATCAAACCTGGCCAATTATCTTCCTTCCTCGCTTAACTCCTACCCAACACAAATTGGTGCCCGGATTTCTTTCCGTGAGAGAGCCCTCGTGAAGGCGCCCATTCCACACTCCGACCGGAAGCCATGTTGGTACACAAATTCAACCAGAGGAAATGTGTCTATCCCAACTACTCCCTATGTACCGATCACACAACTTCTCAAAGATATCTTCCAACACTTGATCACTTCTTCCAATGTCCATCCATCCGAGGGGTGGAATGTCAGACAAATTCAATCGAAAGTGCCCAAAGTTCTCTCATAATTTTCTCTAAAATCTCGAGGTGAACCCCTGATCTCTATCCGAAATGATGGATATTTGAATCCTATGTAAATCAACTTAGATTTTAATTATACATCCCCGCTAGCTTGTTATGAATAGCCTGCTCTCACCTAGGAAGCGGAGCCTATACTTTGTCAATCGGGTCTACTCACGACCCAACCGAGTCATGCTTTCTGTTAATGGTAACTCCAACCACAAAATCCATGGTATTTTGTCCCATCACTCCTGTGTATTCTAATATATCGTAGTTAATCCCAAAGGAAACTTGGTGTCAAATTCCTTCACTTTTTAACACACCATACACTCGTCACAAATTTTACATCCCTTTTCATTTCGAACCACCAAGATGAAACCTTAAACTGATACATCTCGAAGTACCTGGATGCATATGTGGAAAAGATCCACTATGTGCCTTCTGTATCGTCTCTTCAATTCACTATCATTAGTTACACAAAACCCGATCTTTATAATAATAAGGATCCATCTTCCTCTTCACTGAAACTCCTGCCTTTCCCTTCCAACTCCACTCAATGGCATAAGTCATCAGGTCTTTTCGTGCCTCTAGCACTGGACCAACAAACCGGCTGTCTAGCTTATTAACTCCGCTACTATTTCACCGCTGCCCTGTGGCAATGATAAGCGGCATTTACCCGATCGAAGGCCACTTACTTATTCAACGATCACAATACATTGGCCTTCCGGTGTGATAATCAATCAAGTGCAATCATAATCTTAATCAATTTCATTCATCCACGCTTGTCCCCAAAGTTGCTTCCTTGCTACGTGCAGGGCAAATACTTCATGACTCGTGACTCCATGTGGTATTGTTCACTTTCCTCGTATGCATAATGTTCGTATCTTCAAATCGTAATGGCAACACTTAAACTTTTCTTGTATTATCATTTAGGGTAATCTTTTCATGAGTCTTCAACTCCGCTCAAGCATAAGCTACCACTTTACCCTCGTATAAGGACGAGATTCAAGTCCAACATTTTAACGATGCATCGCTTAAAATCACACATTCCTTAACGAGGTTTCCACAGTAAGAACCGTGCCTCGCTAAGAATGATTTCAATCTCTTTTCAAAATCAAGCCGACGCTTTCACCCATTCACTCTTACATTCTGAGCAATCTCGCCATAGGGTCGTGAGTCAACAAACTTTTAAATCGAACCTTTGTAATAATTCTCGCCAATCCAAGGGAAATCTACACCTATGTGACATTTCTATGGTTTCATTCAATAATCACTCTACCTCTTCGATCCACTTGAATTCCTCTTTTCGACATAATGTGTACAAGGAAAAACACTTCTCTCAACCAAATTCACATTTGCCTAATTTTGTATATAACCTTTCCTTTAATAAGGCTCTAGCACTACCCAAGGTGCGTGATCATGATTCTCCCGATCCTTTTGAATACACAAGGATGTCGTCTATAAACACTATTTAATTAAATGATTTGGCATACGATAGGAAACACCTGCCCATTGTCCATGAAAGTCGCTGGATCATTCGTTTAACCTAAACGATATTGGCAAGGAGCCTCGTGAATGTCCATACCGAGTTCTGAATGCCGTCTTATGCACATCTATATCCTTAATCCCTCCTTGATGATACCCGATCGTGAAGCGTCAATCTCTCGGTGCACTCGTGACTTCTTCAATCGCCGAATGCTCATCAATCCCTGCAATGTATATTTGGTTCTTCACTCATTATCTTATTCAACTTGCCTATAAGCAAATACATAATCAAGTGTACCATCTTTCTTCTCAACAAAGAGTCTCTTCCCATGGTGTGATACACTCGAAAAATAAATCCTTTCTCTAACAATTCTTCTTAATCAAGCTTCAATTTTAACTCCAGTGGAGCCATTCTATACGGCAGGGCGGCATGCCGGAGTGGCACTCGAACAAAAAGCCGATTGCAAACTCCAATCTCTCCGTGGAGGCAATCCTAGCAACTCCTCCGAAAATACGTCCAGATAATCACAAACTGTAGGGATGTCTAATAGGCCAGACTATGCCATTTTCAGAGATTTGGTACTTCACATACGCCCAAGTAGGCCTCATGTTCCTTTTCAAAACCACACATCTTAACAGTGAGGCTATATCACGATCAGAGAGGGGTCTTCGACTCTCTCGCATAGAAGTCACTTCCCTGCCACCCGTTGTCCTTAAGGTCACTCTCTTCATCTCTACAATCAATAACTACCACTTGCGCTCTGATAATCCAACTCCATCCCCTAATATCACATCAAACACTCTAAAATGACAACTCCGATCAAATCTCAAGGAAATCTCATACTCCTTTATTCCTAAGGCAATCTCTATAAACTCTATTCACAATGATACTATTCCCAAGTGGATTTGCCACCAAAATATCATACTCGGTTTCACTATTCGGTAGACTACCCAAACTTAGAATGGAAGTGCAAACATAAGAATGTGTTGAACCTTGATCAATCAATGCATATATAGGTCTCAAAGACAAAAATTTACTAATTACATCCGTGCATCTTTGTCTTCCACTACTTATCAGATACACTCTAGCCGAGTACTCCAAAATCCTTATCTTACCTATAGTCCTGTCGCTTTGTCTCGACACACCGATGATGCAAAATACTCTCACATTCCTTGTCGCTCTTTGTAGTGTCGAAATCAGACCCCTACTAGTGATAGCCGAACGAGTCGTAGGATAATCTTTTATCTCAGGCTCATCGGATCCACAAGCCAAACAAGCACCAAAGTTAGTCTCCAAAAATCTCCCTTTATGTCTCCTCCTACAATGTGTGCAAAGAAGAACTTACTCCTCGAACCTCGTGCACTCAACCGATGGTGCCGAAGAATAGTCTTACCACTGAAGCAACCGAGCTAATCCTCGAGCAACAGAGGATTAGAACCCCGTGGTCCTCTCGAATTTCTTACTCCGGGTGATGATAAGAACTCACTCCGCCGGGGCTCTTTTCTTATCCCTGTCTTCTTTCTTTCTTTCATACTCTTCCTTCACTCTTTCTACATTCAAGGCACATGTCACAATCTTAGAAAAGTCATCATGGAAAAATCCCGTGTCAGCTGGGTCCGAATATAATCACATTTAGCCATCTTCAAACTTACGGCACTCCTCTTCAAGAACTAGTATCTGGGAGCATACTTAGCTTCCAACCTGGTGAATTCCCCCCATTCCCCGGCCACACTCATCCTCTCGTCAGATTAGAAACCCTCTTACATTGCCTTATAAATGCGACCCACATATTGCTTCTCCCCGAATTCTATCAGAAGAACCCTACATAATACTCCCTGGTGCATCCTAGGGGCCACATGGAAAGCCACCACCGATAAGCCCCATCCTCAGAGCTAGCCCCACACTCTAAGCTCCTCCAGTGTGCAAATGCATTTGGCCGCAAAGATTCTTTTCAGTTTTTGAGCCACTTTCCGCAAATAGCTACTATCATCTTTCTTCCTAAGGAAATCCATGGGCTTAGTGGCTTTGTCATTCTCTATAGCCGACCGAGGAACAATTGCGTACTCGATTGTGTTGCTCTTTGCGCAATTCCTCGAGATATCTACCGTGTGAGGATATCCATAGCACCTCTTGTCGCCGACCTTTGGTCGCTCATCTATGGAGCAGCGGGATGGCTGTCCTACCATCCACACTAGCAAGACTATTCGGGCGTACTCGAGTCACCCGACCCATGGTCCTTGAACTATCCATTGTCACTTATTAAGATCAACAAGATCCTGGGCATCAGCCACGCTATCCTTTATATGCAAATGCACGCATGTCATAAAATAATTTTCAAAATCATTTACAAACAATTCTTAACCATTTTAAACCATTTTCAAAATCTCACTATTAACCGCCTAAACTATGGCTCGATACTACTTATGTAAGATCCGAACACACCTCAGACCACCCGATCACATCCGACCGTATCCGGGGGAACGCGTCCTCACTTCATTTCCAATCAAAATACAAAAAAAAAAAAAAATTCAATACAAAAAATGTGAATACATTTTCATCACCAAACGCATTTCCCAAATACTCATCGGATACATTCTAAAAAAATATACATTAAACATTCAGTGGAAACTAAACATCTTGCGTATGGCCCATCATTTTGGGATAACCCCCACATTTGTACCATCATTTATAAAATTTGATCAGTTTCTAATATCAAAATATTTATAAAATAGAATCGGGACACTTTCACAAGATACTTTATACAAAAAGAGTTAATCAATTTCATGCATTCGTATTGCAGAGTTTTAATTCTCCTCCGAATGGATTTGATTTGGCTTTGTGCTTGTGCGGTCTTCACTCTTGTACATATTCACTGTACTTGCGCTTTTGATAGAAATAACACTAAGTATTTTCATGCTTGGTTCTATATAATTTATTCGCTTCATTTCATTTTAAATCGAAACATGCAATATTTATAAACAATGCTTTGCATAATTTTCAATGACTAATGCAAGATAATACGTATCTATATATTTATTTAATAAATCAATTACAATTCATTGGTCATCTCAAGCTATGCATTTTCATAGGCAGAAAGAAAAAAAAATCATTCAAAGTAAAAATCGTGCACTTTTCAATCTCATTATCATTTTACTCTTATCGAATTTAACATATGTTTTCTGCAAGTATTGTGATAACGAATCATCGCATGTCCCGCTTAGGGTTGCAAAGCAAGATATATATATATATATATATATATATATATATATATATATATATATATATATATATATATATATATATGTACTTGGGCTGGGTGTACACTACCGATACTGTCCCGCTAGGTTACGAATCGATATGCCATAATAGTACGTTTGTTCGACTCTTATTAGTATACTAATTTATCCTTAACTCGAATTTAAATCTAAGCACATTCTTTAGGGGCATTAAATCATTCAATACAATTTATAATAGTATATTTATATACTTTATGCAAATAGAACATTTTCACATTCATGCAATTTTCTTATGTAAATTGCTTCACAAGCAATTGTCTCAAATCACTTAAACAAATCATTTCAAACAAAATCAATATGCACTTTCTTTCAATCATTTCCAAAAATCCAAATCAATTCATAATTATTCAAATATTTTAGAAATAGAGAGATACTTGAGAACAAACAAAAATTGTAGCTTTGATTCCAATCTTCGACCCGATTCCACGCGGCTTCTCCGTCAGCCCCTATTCAAATACAATGAAAATCAAGTATATTATCCGGGTTATTCTAGGGTTGTATTTTCTGTGAGGGAATTGAATCATCTCATTTGATAACTCAACTCAAGTTACGATTTAATGCCAAATCATTTTATACATGTCAGCCAATCGGATCACCCACTGTTTTTTTTTATTTATTTCTGGTGTCTTAACTCCATAAATTGATAATTTTTCCTTCACTTATTTTAATCTATGGTTCTAAGGTTTCTTCTCCAATTGGAACCATCCAATTTGGATCACCCAAACTCAAGTTATGACATTTTAATGCAAAACTAGTCGATATGTCCAATGCACTGGATCACCACTATTTTTTTCGATTCCTAGGGTCTTAACTCCATAAATTGGTGCTTGTTTCTTCACTAATTTTGAAGCCATGTTCTATGGTTTCTTCTCCAATTAGAATCATCCAATTTGGATCACTAAAACTCAAGTTATTGCATTTTACATTCAGACTACTCTAATCAAAACACATAATCTTTCACATACCTTGACTTTTGATGCATTTCCTATAATTCGGGGGTTGGCAATTTAATTACACTTCCTTCAATTAAATATTTCCCTAGAATTATAGTTTAACCATAGCCTTGAATCACTCAATTTGGATATGAAACTCAACTTATGCCAAAACACCACAATTACACCTATAAAATGAAAGTGATACCCGTGAGCTACCCAAACTCTACCTTTAGCTTCCATATTCGGAGCCTTAGTGATACAAATGTGCCTTTTGGTCCCTTCTTACATTTTTAGCCTTATCTCTTATGGTTCTTTACTAATCTTAAATCACTTTATTTGATGATTATATCCCAACTCTATAGCCACAAAAACAAGAATATGGGTTTTGGCAAAATTTTGATAACATTTCCCTTTGAAAACCTAACATTTCCTTTACTAAACATTCCTCAAAACTAATCCAGTAAACCAACACCAATCAACAATACACTCAAAATCCTCGAACCCAACACAACCCCAAAACTGATCTTACAACCAATCAAAATCATCTTTATATAAGGTTAGGTTTCTTCCCAACCAAAACACAAGAAAAAAAGGTTAGGTTTAGTTTTTCTTACCTTTAAGCTTCTTCTCTCATTTCTTCTTCTTCCTCCTTTTGATCACTTCATCTCTTGTTTTTATAGCTGGAGAAGAAATCTTCCACTCAACAATGGCTTCTCCTTCTTCTCTCTCAACTGGGTGTCTCTCTTTGTCTTCAAACCATAAATGCACAAATGAGAGTTATGCTTCCATTTACAAGACTAAATTGGGTCTTGTCGTAATTCTTCATAAGGCCTGTTCGTTTACCTACCAATTCCCATTTCTCATTATTCTCATTTTAAAGCTTCATTTCACATTCATTTCATTCATCTTATATTTTTAACACTACAAATTCTCATTTATAATTCTTGAGTCCTCATTTGACATTTTTACTAAATTTATTTGGCTTCTTGTAAATTTTCTTAGATGTATATTTTTTTTGTTCTTAGGATTTAAATTCCGAAAAAAATTTCATTTACTTTATTTTATACCCTAAAATTTCTGAAACTATTAGGGTATTTTTAAGTCGTTACAATCATGTATCATAAATGAATATGAACCTTTAATCAGTGAAAAGTATTGTTAAGGGAGAAATCCCAACCATACTACCTTTCAACTTTGACAAACTCAATTTTCCAATTGATGGCTGAGCTATGAATTGAAATGATGTAAACATTGATTATTATTAATTGATCCAAGTCCAATTTTGCCTCACTCTGTGAATCCTCAACCCCAATTTTATTAAACTTTACTTTTGCACATTTAAGATTTCAGTCTAAGACTACATTTTAAATCTTCTCATCATATTAGTGGGAGTTCAAATAGCAAATGATCTTTGAGTAGTCAGGGTAATTAGTCTTTTGATTTATCATCTATCTTTGTGGGAATTATATTTGACTTTAAATATCCACTTTATTACTTGTACGACTGCACACTTGCAAAGTGATCGAGACCACACACACAAATGAAATGACTCATCTTATAAGAGAAAACAATTCCATCTTTCATACATATGAAAAAATGGTCTCACAAGTTATCGGGCATTGTCATTTCGGATTAGATAATAGTCCTTTAGCAGTCATAAATTTCCAGATATATCATTTGGTCTCATCACACTCTACTCTCATCAAATAGATGGCTTCCATTGCTAGTTATTAGGAGTTTCTTGTCATCACGACTCGCCCCTTACATTTTCAGTTCCTGCACTTAATTCTGACCCTTCTTCTAGATTTTCCTAATCTCTACTCCTTCCTCCGATACTAAGCCAGACCCCTTCCTCTAGTACTCTGCCCAAACCCTTCTCCGATACTCTCCTAGACCCTTCCTCCTGTATTCACCTGCACTTTGATACCCCCACTTTATTCCTGACTCAAATTTTGACTCCACCTTCTCCGATACTTGCTCAACCCTTCTAAGACTTACCTGCACTTTCCTCCCAGATTTCTCTCCTCGGACCCTTCCCAGATCGATCTTCCTCCAAGATCACCCTGATCCCTCCCAGACTACCCACCCTCTCCCAGACTCCGCCAGATTCACTCTTCGTACTCACCGGACCCTCTTCTGTAGGGGCTCGCTCACCCTTCCGTACTCTGCCAAGGCTCTACTCCTTCCGCTACATACACTCGACCCCTTCTCGGGTCCTCGTCAACCTCCTTCCAAGACTTTGCCTGGACTCTACTCTTCCTCCTAAGACTTACCTTAATTCTCTTCGATAATTTTTATTTAGCTTTACTTACTTTTTCAACTCGTGAAATCAATGCTGTCTTGCCTACATTCACCCATTTAGAATCATGGATCATGGTCAAATCCTTGGGCCATACTTTGCTACAAGATAGAAATGAGGTCTTCATGTGCTCTAATTTAGATTGAGTTCATCATGGAGACATTCAAATTGTGAGCGCCTTAGCTGCTTCGTCATATCTCCTTCATCCGACTAAATCACTGCTTTGTTGGGTTCCTTACTCAAGAATATTCTAAAAAATTTGAGAATTTTTATCAACTAGCTCTATCTGGGATCCGGCCCAAATTTTGGCGAATGTGACACTTGAAGTTCATTATGGGAGTACATTCAAATTCAAAGCGCCCCGAGCTTGTTTCATTGGCATCTTCCTCACCCTGACCGGGACTAGGTAATCGTTTCTTTATTGATTCCTTACTCTTAAGGAAATACGCCGATAAAATTTGATTTTTTCCAACCCGCTCAACCAGTTGGGAACCGGATCAGCTAGTTCATCAAGTTTTTCAAGGGAGTCTGATTTTGGTATAATTGGAGCCCATAACCTTTGTGGTTCAAGCATATTCACTCCAGACGCTCATAGGTACGGGTTTGGGCTCCAAAGCTTTGGGTAATTTTAGGTTTCTAATTTTTGCAATCCTCTCTTGAGTCTATATGGATTCTCGTGGTTAAGCAAGGGAGGGTTTGACATGGGCAACTTTGGCTCACCTCAAAAAGAAGGGAATCTGTTGAAATTGAGTGATCTCCTGGGTGATTGATGGAGAGACCCTTGAGGTTGAGAGTCAAGAAAATTCGAGGGCCACCTGGATATAGAGGTGAGATAAATATAAGGAGGGACTTTTCATTTCCAAGAAAGAGGAGAGAAAAAAAGAAAAAATGAGGAGAGGAGAAAGAAAGGAAAGAAGGATAGATTCTTCATTCGGGGTTTGAGTGGTCCCTCCTACTGGAAGGGGAGTCTCTAGTATTTTGAAAGAGTGGTGCCTAGTTTTGAGGCAGAGTAGAAAGAAGACAAAGGGGAGTAGCCTGCATCCCAGGCATGGAATTGTTGTATGCCTCTCCCACTTTGGATAGCCATTCGCCACCGCTTGGTTTATATCCATCATGGCTATCTTTGATATTTGCTCTTTCAGGCATGGAAATGGGTGTAATCTTGGTAGATGTTAAAGTATTCAAATCATTGGTCATGCCCTAGATTAGTTCGATCAGTGGATAAGACAACCAAATTTTGATTCATGGGTGTCGAGGTCACTATTATCATTGGTTTTGATTGGATGGAGGTCATGCAGCCTCCCTTGTTCAAGCAAAGGAGAGAGAACTCTATAGGTTTCTCTACTTGGAGTTTGAAACTCCCATTTGGCCTACTGGGTCGGGAGCAGCCCATTTTCCTATAAGATACTGGATTCCATGGCATATCTATTTTAATGGGATGGGGTGGCATGTTTGGTAACCTCGCTTTTGAAAGCACTTCTCATTCTCATAGGTTGGTTCTCAATCATCCGACTTAGAATCATGCACCATTTATTTTGTTAGATTCCTTACTCTTTGAGGAATTTTCTGACAAAATTTGAGATTTTTTTCTCTACCGTCTCAACCAATTAGAATTGATTTTCAGCTTCAATTTGTCGTGGTTTTTTTAGTATAAAGTAACTGAGTAATTTCATTCTTTATTTTGATCGATTCTCACTATCTTGTTTTAATCATACCATTTTTGTTGGACTCCTTTACTCTATAAGGCATTTTCTAGAATAATTTTAGAATTTCCTTTATCCAACTCTACTTCCTAGCTGGGAACGACTCAACCAGCTTCATTGGGTTTTCATAGGCAATCGATTTCAAGATAATCGGAGCCTATAACCTTTCAGGGGTTTTAATTTTATTCACCCATAATGCTGTGTGGCTATGCTTGTGTGGGTTCAAATATTAGGTTTTGTCTGCTAATATGGACCCATTTTGGATCTATGAGAATTATGGGCTACGAGGGTAAAGGTTAGAGAGCACTAGTGATCGAGATTCAATGTATGACTTCTCATGGTTTCCCTTGCTTTTAACATTTGATTTTGAGGGATTGTTGAATGTTGGAAATACGTGACTAACCTTCCCTTGCAAGGCATGGCTAGGGACCATAAGTATGTGCCTTTCAATATAATTTGTTGGATATTGTAAATGGCGTCAACTCTCTAACTAGGCTCAGTGTGAACCATACCCTCTACTTGCAACTAAGGTCAATCGACATCTCTCGACCCATGGTCCAAAGATTCCCAATTCATTATTAGAGACTAGTTTCGCCTGCAGGGGTACTACCTTGTAGGAGGCAAAATCTTCCGATAAATTCCGATTTGTAGACCTGCAAATCTAGCTCTTGTGGACTATTTTTCAAACCTAGAGTCATTTGGAGTTTTTCTTTTTCTTATTTAATTTTTCCCCATTTTAAAATTAAAAAAAATAAAAATTAAGTGGCGACTCCAAAACCAAACTGTTCCTCACAGGGGATAGATTTTCTAAAACTCGAAAAATTACTTTTACGAGACGCAAGCACCTCATCGATTGGTTGAGGTTCACAATTCGAGACTCCGCTTGGGAAACTCCTATGTACTTAGTGAGTCTCTGCATTCTGTTGTGATACCTGCACCGATTGTGGATAATACCCAGGCCCATATCGATAGGATTGAGCAGAGAATGATCATTATACGTTTCTCATGAGCCGGATTAGGATGGGATATGGATGATTTCCGCTGCCGCTTACTCATCGAAGCCCGCATGCCTGAGACAAGAGGTATTACTCGATTGCGCCTCCTCGTATTCATTTCATAATTGTACAATGTTGTCATGCAATTTGTTACAAATTAAAATGGAGGCAATGTGATGGATTATGTTGTTTCTCCTATCACTACAGGCCGCTCGCTGGCCTGCGCTCACTGCACCCTCCCGAATGAGATATGGATCTAAACGCACAAGAGTTCCTCGTGACAAAGACTTTAACACTATAGTAGAATTATCACAACAAAGAGTTACTAGATGCCCTCGCATTGCAGGCCAACGAGAGTCAATCACCCTGTCCATCTCTCTGCTAGAGGGAAAAGATAGCACAAATTATTTATGTGACTTTCGTATAGGATCGGGACGCAGATGATTGCTTAAGTCTTCAACCCCAGCTTGCTGGGACATCTCATATGGTTTTCTCAAATGCATTTTGGCCTTTACTTTAGTGCAAGCCCCTCTATGGTATCGAGGAGGGTATATCTAATGGATTGTGGGAAGACTCTTTCTCTTCATACTAAAATTGAAGAAATCAAGCCAAGCTCCATGCCATCAAATGTTAGTACCCATGTATGATGGGACATGTGTCCCACATCGCTCTACCTGTAGAGACACCTCGATACTCCTTTATCGATTATACAACGTGATCAGTGATAAACCAGCCATTCTACTCAGCCAATAAGGCATGCTTATTTGCACTTGCCACCACTGCCAGTATATGCTATGCAGGCAACCCAACGGCCACCTATGCAATTCCATCATTAGTATAGAAGCCCGCCTTAATCTAGATTGTTTAGACAACTCTAGAAGCCATTAACCCAAGCTTTTCAGAGATTGGTTGAGGGGGACTGATTGCCCCATTGCCACCTAGACCACCACTATAGCCAACCCCATCGGGATTCTGGATAGATCTTCACCGTGCCTACCACCACAGAGCAGGTCATAACACAAACGATTGTGCAGCCTTGAGGCATGCTATTCAGGATTTGATTGACTAGGGTTTAGTTGATTTAGGACACCCCAGTGTGACTACAGACCCACTACCTACTAATGATACTAGAGTTGTACCCCCTCACCTAAGGGGGATCCATTTGATTTAGCACATAAAGGGTGAGATATTTATGATGGGATGGGATGGAGACGCTCCTCAACTGATTAGTTTGTACGAGGGCCCATATCTTATTGGATACACCCTTGGCCAGTAGATCCCTAAGCCATTCAGGTTGACCCTGAATGAGATTCCCCAACAACCTTTAGTAGCACTAGTATATTCACAGTGTGCCACTCGATACCCCTTTATTTCTTTGTTTCCTATATGGGTCCATACACAAAGATGTTCAGATAGTTACACGGAGTGGGAGAGTGGCCCAAATTTCCAATTCCATTAATGTGCCATTTGTTGGTACAACCGCTGGAGGAGGAGGTTCATAGAGAGGATGATGAGATTTTACGCCAAATTTGCGCACTACCTGTGCCTCGCATATACATTGGAGTCTCGTCTTGTCTGAAGACACATGTAGACGCACTAGTAAGAGCCCTCGCCGCATTAGGGCTGGATATCGCTTGTCACACCCCCAACCCCGCCTAGGCGAATGAAGGGGGACGAAACCTGTATCGGGACTTTAATTCCTCGCTCACATACGCGGCGCCAAAGCCCGAGAATTGAATCAAAATATCACATACAAAGATACAAAAACAAACTAACACCCGTGAGGCCTGCCATGTCAATACACACAATTCGAGTCCATCTATATATACATATACAAAAAACCCGTATTACCTACATTTACATAATCGAGCGCAAACCCATCGATGACTCCCACCAGCCTATTAGCCTACAAAGATGCCAAGATCGTGGATGTCCTCCTCCTCACTCCACCTGATAAAAACCGCGCTGTTTAATGCTTTAGTGGGAAACATATGACTTTATACGTATACACATGCACTAATACTCATTTACCGTAATCATATAATAAAGTAATGTATATACAGAGGCAGAGAGCAAAAATTTCATGAATTCTAATAAATAAACTCTATACACATACCAATACTAATAAATAAACTTTATACTTGTTCGCATCTCCCGTAGGAGTTACAAAAATCCCCATTGCACGAGGTACCCGTAGGTACTACAAAGCCTATACTTATACAAAGGTACCCTAGGGTACCATGGAGCCATACTTTGCAATGCATAATCCATAGGTACTACAGAGCTCTATACTGCACGCAGGTACCCGTGTGAGGCACATCCACTTCAAAAATGACGTATACATTTATTTTTACTTCTATTCGTTATTCCAAACTCATCATATAAATTGCTCTGATTACCTAGATAAGTAACAAGAAAATGAGAGGACACTAACACACAATGGCAAACAAGGATGTGAGGAAAGATTGGCTGTGTAGGAAGATAAAGCAGAGCCGCCGGTTATTTCAACAGAGAGAGTGTCACAACTAATCATTGTAGTACTAAAGTACTGGGGCCATGCCAAAGCATACCAGAGCTGTCGTCGCACTAACTGTAGAGCACTCAAAGTACTATAATACGGCTCTCCCACACAATGTCGTGTCATCTAATATCCAAATTAGCGCTCCCACAATTATATGTTCAGAACTTACTTATATTATCATCAGCATTGGGTTTCGTTAATATCAAATTCATTCACCTTAGGTGAGGTAATCGTATGCTTACTTAGTTTCATTCTTACTTGAAACCCTCATTAGTCATTTCCATTAGGGTTCCTAAGGTAATCACATGTACGACCTAGCTTAATAAATGCAAGGGCATAAAAATCGTGGCCGTACCGAAGTGACTAATGGAAAACACTTTGATCGGTAATCGATACCAACCCTCTCGTGAATGGGCACTCTGACCACTTTGCCTCGTCCATCGGCACCTGCATTCACCCTTTTGGCACTGCATCACCTGTGAGTTCTACCCAAAAATGGCAGATTTTTCCATCTCTTACTCACTTTTCTTCAATAAACCTCATCAATTCCATCCTACATCAAAACCCACCATGGAATCCACCCAAAACAACTCCAAAGTGGTTCATAACCCAAACATAAACACAAGAGGAGAAATTAAGAGGATTCCTAACTCCCAACAAATATTCATCCACCCAAATCAAATAACCTACATGATTCTCCACACAACCACAGGGAAATCCTCTCTTCCAAACTTATCTATACATTCCCCGGCAAGTTCCAACTCAACAACTCCACAAACACATGTAATGGTGGGTTAGAACTTCATAGCAAAACCTCTAGACAAAGAATCTGACTAAGAATCCAATCCATAAAAAAATTCACAAATCCATACAAACTCATAGTAATCCATACTTAAAATTCTTCTCCTTCTTTCTTTCCTTCCTCTTCTTCTTCCTCTTTCCTTCACGTAGAAACTCCTAGCACTCATTCTCAAATTTGTGATTTTGCTCCCAAATCATAAGCACAAGTGGTCTTATCCCCTTATTTGATTTACTTTCTTCCTCTAATTACAATTCTTGGTCCTCAAACTCCATTCTATTTGCTTCACAACTTATGTCATTTCTATAATAGTATATCATCTCTCTCTTTATATTATGACTTTTGTGTCCTGCTTTGACAAATTTACAAATTTACTCCTTTGTTTATTTCTCGTTTCATTTTCACGCTTTGAATTTAAATTACGAAAAATACAAATTATACCTTACAAAATAATTCTAAATACAAATAAAACGACTATGGTATATTTCTCGGTGTTATACTGCTACCAATTCTAGAGGCTTATTCACATTTTTGACAATGATGAGCTTCATGTAATGTTTCTTCTCGATGTCGACTTGCCACCATAGGGTTCAAATCATGTCTGGCCCTTATAAATCAATATTAAGCTGTTCAGCTACCGGTGCACCACTACTTTGCTCTACCCCGAATGTCTTACCTTTCGTTGATAAACATAGCCCTTAGATTTTCTAACTCGATTGGGCCTTCTACACAAACTATTAAAGCTATGGGATGCGGATAGCTGGAAGATCCATTATGGGTACACTCCATACAATGCATGGGATTTCAATGGGGCCACCAACATTCCACTATTTTAGGGTCTCTATGATCCACTCTCATCCTTTAACCCATTTCTGATCGCCCCTCGGATCCAGCGAGGTCGAGCTATACCATCTTCCTTTCTATCGCAAAAAGTCAAGTTCAGAAGCATGAGGGACATGTCACTACAATACACCCATCAGATGTCATCACTGAGCCACATGCATTACCATGGCAAGGGATGATCAAGCACTAATCGGGTCTACGTTTCGACGAGGTTCAGTCACACCGGGGATGACAAATTGCAGATGATGTGTCGATGCCATTCAATTTAAAGATGTCAACACTTCGGTGCTAGTGAGCCTGATGAGGGGCATGTCTTATCTACCTTGCATAGGATTGGGTTGCCACCAATAGGGGCCATGCGAGTTTTCTTTCACAATTGATCACTAAGTGACATACCCTAACGATCGGGTTACATTTATAGAGGAAGAAGATACATGATACATGACAATCAGAAGGACAGGCTCCACATGTCGAGCATTCCATTTGATTATCCTCTCCATACCTTGCTGGATCACTATTTATTTGTGTGCAAGATTCGTAGAATGCACACTATACGTGCGACTGTCTCATACTCTAGTGACGCTGGGATTCAAGACATCCAAAGAAGCCCCAGATATGCAGCATTTCCTGTTACTACACATCGAGGCATCCGATGCCATCATAGTTGCACCCCCATCACCGGACTAGAACAACATGTTTTCTATGTGCTTTACAGAGGAGTTCACTAACTATGATCTGCTTATATATCTAGAAGATGGTACCGATGATGTGACTCTTTATGATGTTTGCGAAGATGAGATGTATATGGTGGGTATTGATCGTATTCTTGATGTAGCTCCGCATGGGCCTCATTCTGCTTTGACTAGTCTCTGGTGCTCTTTTTACTTAAGTCCGATGGAGGATTTCTTTATGTCGTCAGACCGGATGAGATGGATATGGACGTATCGTCAGATTTCATACGCGCTCTACGCGAGCCTCATTCTGCTTTAGATTTGTTTGAAGTTTCTATGCTTGAGTTGGATGATGATGGTTCTGTTCTTGATGTTGTTGCTTTTGACTTTACTTCTGTTGAGGGAGCGTCTGACTATGTCGACCTTACATCTTCTTTGACTTATGTCCTGGGTTTGTCAAATTCCATGATATTATGGTTCGTTGGAATACAATAATGATATAAGCGTTTGTGCATTCACTCAAGTGTCATTACATTTTCGTATGATTCATTTTCACCATACTCCACAACATGATACATGATATTGATGATGTGGAGGCCTAGATGACTCCATCGAAAGCAAATATCAAGATATGATTATGATTTAGAAGAAAAGAAAGTTACGCCTATTTCTTGTAACATAAAGACAATAGATTTTGAGACCCCTGATCAACCCAAGAAGCTTAAACATCGCACTCCCCATCTTGGGCTTATAGCTAAGCTGCACTAACTGATCTTGGCTTGGCATCACACCTAGAAGTGCCTGCATGGTCACATGAGGATATGCCCCTGGCCTCGACCTATAGTCCAAAGATCACCTACCCATTCTATAGTATGCTATACCCCATAAGGTATCGAGAAGGTCAGATCCCTCGATGGAGTCTATATGAAGGAAAAGATCTAGAAGCAACCGTTGTTAGACACATCAAGCAGCGCATCCCGAGTGGCTCGCTAATGTCATCCCCTGCTCCTAAAAAGGACTACAAGGTCGTGGCTCGTGGCCAACTTTAGAGATCTTAATGAAGCCACTCTAAGGATGATTTTCCTCCTACACAAATTGATATGTCGTTGATAGAACTACGTGAGTATCTGATGTTATCCTTCTTGATGGTTTTTCTCGTCATAATTAGATTTTGATGGCACCAAGGATATGGAGAAAACTCTTCTTACTCACCGAGTCGGGTACTAAACAAGCACAGGTCATGCTACTTAGGGTCAAGGAATGCAGGAGCCTATCATTAGAGAGAGCCGCCACCACTTTGTTCCAAGCTGATATGATACATGTAAATATGTTGAGGTATATGTGGATGACATGATAGTGAACCTAGATAGTGAGGTCACTGAAACCTATAGATTCTTCGAGAAGATCAGCAATGTGATTGAGATTGAATCCCAAGAAATGCACCTTTCTCGCAACTTCCTAGGAAATTGTCGGGTCACATTATTAGCGAGTGCGGTATAAAGGTTAATCTAGAGAAGATCAGGGCCATACTTGACATGCCAAATTCGAGAGGACTCAGAAAGAGATCGTGGGCTTCTAGGTAGATTACAAAGACATCGCTTGTTTCCCATTGCTAGATTGATGTGACATATGTGAGCCTATCTTTCATCTTCCGAGGAAGAAATCAAATTCCTACAATTTGGAATGATGGATCGCTTAACTCGCTTTTGAGAAAATTAAAGAACGTCTCCTTTCTCCTCTTAATGTTAGTGCTCTACACTGTGACGCCCCTCTCCTTCTTATACTACGTTTCGTACATGGCTTCAGATGCTGGTAGCTCACCGATGATCTGGGGGAAGAAGCAAGCCATCTAATATTATTCGAGTAAGAAGATGATGGAGTATGAGTGCAAATACATTTATGATCGAGCAACCTCGCTTTTTGGCATCGTCTGGGCCACCGTGAGACTTAGTGCACTATGTGACAAAATATTCCATACCTTAGTCCCCACGACTGACTCCTTCGAGGTGTCCGTTTGATTAAGCCCCGTTCGAATTTGGTCTTATATAATTTGGTGATAAAAATTTAGAATCGAAAGAATTTAAAAAATCAATATTCGAAAAAAAGAAAGAAATCTAATCACATTTTCTGTTTTACAAAATTCCTTTAAAATCAATAAAACAATTTTAATAAAGAAGGGTCAAAAGCTTACTAATCTGAAGCTTAATGAATATACAATTTTGTTATCACTCATTCTATTCTGATCTCAAAGGTGTTTCCATTTCTCGTGGAAAATATTAAATGCATAGAAAATCGTGGCGTAATCGCGCCTGTACATGTAAATTGAAAGAACCCCAAAAATTCAAGAAAACTACCGGCACAAGATGTATGTACAATCAAATTGAAAGATCGTTGCATTTACTTTTATGGAAGAAGAAGGCAGAGAGACCAAGATAGGTCAGAACATTAAATGGAGGAATTTTGGAGGCCCATCATCCAAGAAGAATACTATGGCCGTGAGACAACCCCTATCAAGCAAACAACTTCTGAGTCACAAACTTAATTACAATGGTGCAAATAAATACTAGCTGATGTGATACACCCTTCCTAAGATCCAAACAGGAGTACCGGGGAGATTTATGAGATGAAAACACCGTGAAATTGAATGGAGTAAGACTCGATGTAATCATGCTCAACCTTCCCATCTCTTTACTGAGAGGATGTAGCAGCCACATGGTCTGACTCACCGGCTAAAGGACTGCAAACATCAAGAACTAAGGAGGTGGCCCATGAAAGCAAATTTTTCCTCCAACTCACCGCTAAGAGGAAGAGAAGAAATCATTGTCTGCTGGGAGGATGAGAGTCTCACACAACATGGGAGAGGTCTAAGAGACTATCAAGAGTGAGCCTTATGTACGGATGATCCGATAAACTCGTATGGACATTTTCGGCCATGCCAATCAGTACCTCCAATGGTATGAATTGATGCATCCCGCCGTGGAGGATTTAAAAGAAGAAGTGCAGAGGAGGCAAGTGCTATTGAAGACTTTGCCAAATGCAACTACAAGACTCCATCCTTCGATCTTCAGGAGCAAGAGTTAGACGAGGGAAATGGTCCCACTGACTGATAACTACAACCATACATGCAAGCTGATAGTAAATGAACAAGTTGAGTAGCAATGCAGTGGAAAGCGTAGCTACTACCGGCATACATGAAGTCGGAGTGAGTTGAGAGAAGGAAGGAGAAATAGCATTGAGGGGTGCTGAGGGAAGAAGAGCCTTACTAAGTCGAGAAACAAAGCATATGAACGGTTATATGTGCTACCACTCAAGCCTAACCCCCAACTCTACAACACACTACACTCCAGCACCGAGGAACCACTAGAGCTGTGATGGTGGGGAGCACAACAGGTCTCTAAACATGGATGTAACTACCATCAACAAGCCTATACTCAACTTAGAATTCAATAAAGAAGACTACAATGTATAATTAACAAAATAGACAAATATAGGAGAGTATCATGCAAATAAAAAGAACCCAAACCTTGAAGATCAGTGTCGGGTGTAATTCATGATGTAAAACAAAAGAATCCCGAATGTGCATGAGAAAAAATTGCGGGAACTTGAGAATTCCAAGCTAACACAACTATGTTTCAAACAAACAATGCTCTCGTCCCATCTCGACTCGATCACTCGCTCAATGTAGACGTGGTAGCTTACTAAACTCTCTAACGCACCTTGAGCCCCGTGGCTCTCTGTGGCCGTAGCCTAAACTGCCCCACTCTGGCCTCGAGCATCCACCACTCCTGGGCACCCACCACTCGGCAGCCATGGCTTGGCTACCGCCCTGCAGGATCTCACCTGGAGCACGCCCACGACATTTGCCTTTACTCAACAAAGTGAAGTCATATCCCAGAACCCACATCCATCCTGCTGCCTCATATTGAGGTCCCGTCACAAGTGAAAATATACTCAAACTTTATGGTCCGAGTGCACACCTCTAACTCCTCGCCATATAAATAGTGGCGCCAAATCTCCAAGGCGAAGACTACTGCCGTCAACTCCATATCGTGTGTGGGGTAATTCTGCTCATGATTCTTCAACCGACGGAGCCATGCAAGCCACACCCTCCTTGGACTGCATCAAACACATCCCATCCGCCCTCAGGCATCATAATACACTCATTTACCCCCGGTCCCTTTGTCCGACTATCAAGATAGTGAGCAATAGTAAGCCTCCTCTTCAACTCCTGGAATGCCTTCTCGCATTGGTCATCCTAATCAACCCCACTCCTCAGGGGCTGACCGCATAAAGCCATGACCGGAGAAATCCTCAATGATCCCTCAGAGCACCTCCACCAACCCAAGAACCAGATGATCCATGATCACTCGTCCAATCCATCAGCCATCTCACCTCAACACTGATATGCCCATGTTTAGAATATCATGATGTTCCATGTATCCTCACCCCTCCTAATTTTTAATATGCACTTCACTATTGAACCCAGCATGCCTTATCGATCCCCATCTGAAATAAAACCCCTATAACCTCTCATGCTCCCACTGATCGAGTAGATCAAAAATGTCATCCACTTAAGACCATGACAACCCGATCCGTAGGTCGGTAACATTCATGCATACAGGTCCATGAACTCACATGATTCGGCCAATCCAAAGGGCATCATCAGAACTATGCCCATAACGCCGGGTCCTAAACGCCTTAGGATATCTCTGCTTCCTAACCCCTCGCTTGATGCAGTGCACCACATGGTTCATTCCTGGAGTAACCCCGCGCCTCCTAACCGGGACAACAAATCGGGTCAATCCCCTGCGAATGGGTACCGATTCCAACTGCACCTTTGTTCAACTACCTATAATCAATGGCAGTCAAGGGTCTTGTCCTTCTCAGAAATAGAACCGAGCACCCTATGGTGAAGTGTCTCCTTGGCCTAATGAACCCTCGCCCAATAACTCGTGAACCTGAATCCGAGTTCCCGCAATCCTCAACTGTGCCATCCACGCTGAGTCAAGTAGAGACGGGCGGCACGCTGGGGGTGTAACTCGATACCGCTCTACAACCTCTCGCGAGGCAATCCTGTGAGCTCATCCGAAACATCCCTATACTCACAAACTACTCGAGGTGTGATCTAAGTCCTGGCCCACCTCGTCCCTCTAAGGTAAGGCTTGATAGCCAACCCAATTAACTTTCCCCGATACACCTAGACCTCGTGAGCACCGTCTCGGGGGGGCAAAATACGCGGCCTGGTCTCTGAAATACAACACGAGTATCGCCTCGTCAGAGATAGCAGAACCTCCCACGCCCACAATCGATGCACCGACCTTGTCGCCGCCCAATCCATCCCCGTGGATGACGCCGACTCCCGAGCATGTCTGCTGACCAGTCCACCGTGGGAGTAGAATCCCGGAGGATCTCTAACTCACAACCTCGACATATCATCCCTATCCTCGCCCTAATCCCTAGGGGAGAACTCACATACAAGGGCTCCTCTAAGGCCTTAACCTCTAAGCCCAACTCTATCACAACTGATGCAGCATCTCTAAGGTGTAAACAATTCCTCGAGACACTATTTACATACTAAAAACATTTCATACACAATGTCAATGCATTCATAGGTAATGCAAGACAATAAGTTCATATATTAAATCATATTTAATAAAAAAAAAAAAAGTTCTTTATTTTATTTCATTTTATTTTATAAAGTTTTATTTTATATTTTTAAAACTCCTGTGAATGCTTGCTCATCAAGGTTAGTTAAAACCGGATCAGCCTCGGCCGGCCCAACGTGAAAAACTGGGACCGGTCAGACCGATCCCCGTCGAACCCGAAACCCTAGTTTACAAAATCGAAAAACGGCGCATCATGGATCGAATCAGAACCCGAATGACCCGGTGTCGTTAGCGGCTCTGCTTTTCTTTCCTCCCTTTGATCATGCAGCAATGCTTTCTCAAAAACTACATACTTTTTAACTTTTATTTTATTGATTTTAATTAAAAATCAAAATCAAAAATGAAATTGAAATCAAGAGATAGCAGTAATTGATTGCATTGATAGACTGGATTATCAAGAAGAAATTTTTAGATTTTCGTGGATGAAGAAGTGAATAATATTGGCTAATTAGAATAATCCATTTCCTATGCTTTCGAGACTCAATATTATTGCGTCCAAGGTCATTTTTTAAAATTTGTGTGTTATTTTAGCTTTGTTATATGTATTTATTTATTCTTTAAGTTAAATGAGTTATTTTAAAAAAATTTATGACAACGCATTTAGGAGTGGATATATCTTATTTTGTAAAGATATTCGCAAATGATGTTCCATAATCTACTCTGAGTGCCATTTTATGTATATTATTTTTGATGTTCAATATAATGTAAATCATTAATCGTCAAATCTTCGTCAATACGCTAAAGTAACCTATCATGTACTGGTGCACCTCAATATATCGGATGTATCTCTTAATTTATTGTTCAATGAAAATTAAGTTTTATATATAAGAAAATATAATTTTTTTATTTTGTATATAGATTCGGTCTATCCTCCTGGGCCAACCTTTGGCTCGGTTCCTTGCTGGTTCCTTCCGACTTTTCACCTCTCCTTCCCGGCCAATACTCCCGGCTGGTCCCCCAAACTTGACTCGTCTAAGGCTTAGGAATGTCCCAACAAAGGATCAGGTCAGTATCGAGTCAAACTGAGCCTGGGTGTAGCTGGCGCATACCTCGATTTGGGGTCATAAGGGTATTATCGCGCCTGTGCCGCTGTGACGCTGGGGCTCGGTGGCGTCATAGCGCTCGTCAGAAACAAGCAGGCAGACAAGAGGGGCACATGCGCCGTGTCGCAGCTGCCTAGGCTTGCCGTGTCGAGCCTCCCGCCCGCCAAAAATTGTATCGCTGGCTACGCAGCCCGCCGCGGCTACCGCTGCGGCGTGCCGCAGCCCCGCTGCGAGTAACATCGCGGGCGCACTCGCCACGCCCATATCGCGCACTCGCCACAGACCAGACGCAGCCTCATTACACATTGCAACCCAAAGGCTCGCCCCCCAACCATTGTAATACAAAATTTTGTGACGCATCTCCGCTTAGCTGTGCCGCACGCGAAGGCATCATTTCACGCGCCCACGCTACGTGACCGTGACGTGGGGCCCTTCGCCATGTCGCGGTCGTGGTCGGCCTCCCGGCCGTGTCGCGCTACCCCGCAAGACGCCCTACGATACTCTCGTACGACATACAAAAACATCGATCGCGGATTCAATCTACCAAAACGGGCAATGTACTTCATTCAGCTTCCTCAAGCATAATTTTTTTCTTGTTTCTACCTAACAATATCAAGTAAAATAAAAAATAAAAACCATTTTCCAAGAGAACAAAATAAATTCCATTAAAATTTATTTTATTTTATTTTATTTTTCCGCTTTTAAGGCTTAATCAGAAACCCTCCAAAATTTTTTTTCTTCAACACATTTTTTTTTCCTATGTGCTATTCACCAAGCACACAAATCACACAACATACACCAATTCATGTTATACACCCAATCACACATAAAACACCATGCATGCTGGTTCTAATTCCCTCTTCATCCCGTGATCGCCTAGGTAATCACATACTCCAAATCCCCCAACATCGAGCCACACCAAGTTGTGGTGCTCTCACACTTTAAATGACCACACTGCCTCCAAGTCCCTCTAGCCCTAGGTATCTGTGATACCTATGTTCCGATACTAAGCCGTGACGCCCATTTCCCGGGGTCCGCCGACAACCCGTTTAACCCGCGGAATATCTGCAGGGATGTCATAACCCGACAACATTCATGAAAAATCGCGTAACCCTTTGTACGGAGCTCTACTCTAAACACACATAACCTCGGGTCCTAATCATATGGCACCTGGGTCTCCAATATCTTACAAAGACCACACTTTCGTGTCCATATACAATTAAATGAGTAAAATGGCCACGTACCCCATGCATCGATACTCACTAAAAACAAATATCCAAACTAACTATATTGCATATGGTTCAAGAGTTATGAAATCACTCTTAGTTCAAAACATAGATTAAAATTTAAAATTTAATACATGTTATGTCAGTATCTACTTTCGTGCCTACATGTCTGGGCTTTCTTTCTCAAAATGCGGCCTCTAATGAGCGCTCTCGTCCTCCTCGTACACTTCGTATCGAAATACATCCTCAATGCAGGAGCAATGCCCAAGAGGGACACTTTACATGGGTTACTCCCCACCTATGCACACGCTGGCTGCAAACAATCACACTACAAATATGCATGATCCTACTTGAAATGTCTACATGCCTAATCCCATGTCTCGAGTCTCACCGACTCCCCACACTACGCCTAGCTTTCAAATGCAGCAAATACAATTTTCAAAATAAAAAGTTCTTGCTCTCAAACACACTACCGAAGCTCTGTGAAATATACTTGACTACCTCCGAGGCGACTGCTGGATAATTTTTCCGAATAATCATGGGGCTGTCACCTCTTTAGATGAACTATTTGGATCTCACTTCCAAGGCAATTCTTCTAAAATCTTCCTCAAATTCCCTTCACAACCTTTCATTATCTCTTCAATTCCTTTCACAAGCCGCGCAGTGACTCACACCTACCATCTAGTGGTGCCCCTGCATATGCGAAATGCATTAAACCATTCTTAAATATTCATTTCATATATCATACACATATTAACACAATTAATCTCACAATCTTATGCGTTATTCAATTCATAATCAATAAATACCCAAAATTAGTTCGCGCTGGCTACCTTCTAACAAATCAAGAATTCATTTTGAATTACTCAAACTACACAAAATCACATTAACACATCACGCAAATAAAGGAAACCCTGGCCTGCGACTGCCTACTCTACCACACAATGAGGATTTTCCACTTCTGGCTCAAGGATTTCGAGATCGATAACACCCGCCTTCCAGCCTCAACAAAACCCTCATCCATAAAATGGCTCTTAGCCAAAGAATAAACCAAGTAGGAAAAGATCTCACTCCTCTGGAGTTGTCTTAACCCACCAACCTGTCCACGTAGCCTCACCGCGTATACCGACTTTGTTTGTCTGGTCGAGAACTCGGAAGGTTCCAAGCGGGAGAGATCTAGAGATAAGCCTACACACTCTCTCTCTGTAATCTCAAACTCCCACTCTATCGCGACGATTTTGTACCCTTCGAGAAGAAAATTATTCTCCTTTTGTCTTGTATCTTAGCCTAACTTTTCAATAATTCTATCCATGTCCCTTCATATCACTATATTTGACAAGCATGGCTTAATCTAAGCTTTATCATCCTATCATCCTTTCACTAATCATGCAACATGTGTCACATGGGCAGTTATGTAGTGACATTTGTCACATCACACGCCTCTCATAATCCGCTTTATCGCACCGACACCTAGTGCCTCGGTAAAAACGAAATTTCAACCGCTCCTTGACCAATAAATGTGACGGGTAGCCTAGATTTTGCGCAGACGATTCAAATCTGTGAAGTCCATTTCCTATCATCCGAGATCTGGTAAATTTCGGATTTTGACCAAATTACTATTTTACCATTTTTTAAAATTTGACTTTTTCCCTGGTTTTACATAAAAAAAATTTAGTTAATGCCAAATATCGATTATCACATTGTAATTTTTTAGTCACCGTCGCACAAGGATCGCAGCGATTGAACTTTAAAAAATTACAATGCTCTAATATTATTTTGATTGCTAAGCAACCTTCCCTTCCAATTTTGTGTCTTCAAGGTTTGTCGTGATATCGCTCTCTCATGTACAATTGTCGACTTCTAGAATGATCGTCGCGATACCCAATAAGGTTTGTTGTCGCGACATTCCCGCTCAACACCCTTTGATAAATGTCGCGGCGTTGTGGAGTGCCACAACATTCCTCGCCTGCTTCCATGACTCTACGCTTGTGTCACGACATAGTGCCCACTGACGCATTATGCTACATAAGTCAGGCATCCGCACTGCTATGTCCCGACATATGCTTGAGGTGTCGCGAACCTTCCCCGCTTCTGCCTGAAGTCAAATTAAGTACATTTTCGCTTCTTTGCTTCTTTGATATTGATTCCAAATAAAAATAGAAATTTTGGTAATATTCCAGTGAATTTTGCAATTAAATTAAGCATTAAGGCTCAAATATATATGCAAAATGGATCAAATTTGTATGAGTTTCACTCATCAAACTCTCAAACTTTAAGTTTTGCTTGGTCTCCTGCAAAGAAAAGACTCATTGTCATTCTCAAGAAATTTAGGTTAAACTTTAAGGCTTTCTTTCCATGATCACTTTCTTAAATATCTCAACACTCTGAATTCAATGAATTGCCAATTCTGTGATATGAAATTAAAAAAAAACTTGAATTTAGAATAAAAAGGATTTCGAATTAAGTCTTACTAACACACAAATAATTCCTAAATTGTAAAATGGGCCAAGTCTTTACCCTTAATCTGTGAGTGTGTTGATTCTCCTCTTTAATGCATTTGGTGTTAGATAATTCCTTCCTAGATATTATGTAGAAGAATGGAAGTCTCTCGTAGATTGACTTAGGTCCCATAAGCCACGGTCATATTATTCTCCACTAATGTGCGCACACCACCTTTAAGATCATCAAGTATATCTTTAGGCCTGTAATGTATGGCCTGGGGTTGGGAAGGCACTGATACTTCCATGGGCCTAAGTTCACCCATAAAGTGCACATACTACTCCAACATTTGGCACTGACACTTCATCCTCCATCTTCTACTAAAACCAAACTCAAGACCCCAAACTTGTTTGGTGCATCATCTTGCATACCTCCATCGTAAGTACTTTCTTTGACCAATTTCTTAGGACTTTGAATCCACTCTCATACTAGAAGTTCTTCTCTTTCCATTTTTGCACGTTTCGGGAATGGTAAATGTTTTGCCTTCCTAAGCTTTCTACCACCCTTAGCGAGCTTTGAGTTAGTAACTCCCATACCAATCGCATTAGGGTACTATATGTTGAAACACCTAAGAACTTACTTGGCTCATACAAAGGCTACAAGACAAAACACACTCCCTTGATACTTTTGTAATTTTATAGCTTCTACTTCTTTTGTGCACGCTCTTTGGTGTATATTTATTTAATATCTTACTACAATTGATCATCCTCCTACAACCCCCTACTCCTCATCCTTCTTCATTTCACCTTACACCCCCTAAACTTGTCCCATCGTCTACTTCATAGGCACTCATATTGCAATTGTAAGGCAAACTAAGGGTTCTTATCAAGGACCATCTTTAAGGAGGGAGGATTAAGGTTTTCATTTGGATTTTGATGATGGAATTGACATTTAGCTCAAGGTACTAAGGTAACAAACATATGGCGGTCAGGAAAAGTGTCGAGTACACCTTCCACTGGAGTGAAAGCCCAGGTCTGAGCTCTTGAGCTGAGTCAAGGGGTCTGTACCCTAGCAAGGTCTCTGGCGAAAGCCCCAGAGCCCCGAAGTTGAATAAAGCACACAGAGCGAAATTCCTGCGGAAGAGTGCCTCGGTCCAGCACCTGCCAGCTGATCGGTGCCATGCAAGAGGTGCCAGGGCTCCAATGTGTCTGAGTGGTTCGGCCACTCCCGTGGTCTGCTTCACGTAATCACCTTGGTGAAAAGGAGTCTAGGGAAACACCTGGGTGAGCGGAGCCTGAGGGCTAGCTGTCTGACGTGTGCCAGCCTCGGGATCAAGACTGAAAAGCCAATGTGGCCTGCCAAAGATCCGTGAAAGAAACAGTGTGCCCAGAAACAGACCTGTTCCCAGCCGCCCAGTTAGCCTGAGGCTGCCATGTCCCAAACTCGGTCGTGTGGTAAATGATATGTCTGCTCCCCAACTGAATCTTTAAGCTTTAAAAAACCAGTCCCCTGGTGTTCCTCCTTCCCAGTGAGGTACTTTCAGCCTGGCCATGATAATGTCCTGAGTTGCAAGTGCCTAGCATCCCCGGTGTCCCCTCCCCTATGGGCCGGTCAAGCCTGGTAGGAATGCACTGGGTCCGAGCAATGTCGAATCCTAGTGAGAGAGGTGGGTTGTCCCATCTGTGGTCTCCAAAAAGCCAGCCAAACAGGTGGACCTGGAAGGTGTCAGGGATCTCAAATTCGACTTAAAGTGCAGTCTCAGGCCACCTGCGGCTGATCCCAGTGTCTGGTGCGCTGGGAAGATGCTCGCCGGAACTCACGCAACCCTGCCCGGCCAACTTCCTCAAAGTGAAGGGAGCTGGGAAGCCACAGCTCCTTGACTAGCTGTCCCAAAAGATAGCTCGGCTCGGTGGAGTGCCACAAAGTATGGGGGAACATGCATCGGTGTCAAAAAGCCAAAAGCCCCAGGCCAAATCTACTCATTTAACAAAGGTGTCAGCCAAAGAAAGCCTGAGCCAGAATAATGCACCTGCAGTGCCAGCCGGTCTCGGAGCCCAGCCCAGCTGCCAGGTGATGGAGCGAAAAACAACTGTGGCTGAAAGCACAAACAGGTGCGAGAGGGCTCTGCTAGTAGCTTTAAAATAGGCGTGTTCTGCCAGCCTGTATGTCCAGGGCGGTCGGGGAAGATCTTAGTGGGAGTTGGAAAGTCCAGTGCCGGCACTCAGGCAGGCAATGCAAAATGTGGAGGATCTGCCATAAATTTCACAGCACTGTTTAAAAGCCAATGTGAAGTGGCACACAGCCAGCTGGGCCTCCCAGCAGTTCCTGCTCAGGTCCTACCCTGCTGTCCCTCGAGCCCCCGCCGAAGGTCTGAAGTATGTGTCCACATGGCCCCATGCACTGCCTGCCTCAGGAGCCAAGCTGAAAGTGAGGCGAAACAGCAGCTCAAAATTCATTGCGCCAAGTTTCGAAAAAAAGCTGCGTCAGCCGAATAAAGGAAACAGGTGTGGCGAACGTTGACCGGAGCGAGAGACAGGTAGTAAAAGCATCACAAACTATCAAAGTCGCAGCCCAGGCGGCTAGCCAAAAAGCTGGTCAATGAAGTGAAAGTGCTCACAGACTCATGAGTACAGCCCTGCATGTGGTCTCCAACAAACTGAAACAGCCCAAGCAAAGTAGTCAAGCCGGTCTCAAAGCGAAAGTCTCGCGAGTTCAGTTCCGCCTTAATTTCAGCCATCAGCAGCGTGCTCCTGGCCTGAGCCCCCAGCCCTGCCCTGGTCTGCTGCACCCTTGCAGCAAAGCCCATCTTCAGCTTTTGGAAACAGCACAGCCAGCCTGAGTCTGGTGGGAGGATTTTGAGCAAAGGGCCTCAAGTCACGTGGAAATTTTGTCCTGTTTATCTTGAGCCCAAGGCGGCAGAAAGTGGTTTCTGCAATATCTGGATCCAATTCAGCCTGAGTCAACACACCAGCAGCTGAGCCAGTCAATGTGCGGTCAGTGAAAGGTCATAGATAAAGGTAAAGAGAGAATTGCTCAGCCTTGCGCTTGGCCTTGAGTTTTTCTTCTCAAGCCCTGGGTCGGAAGTCCTTCCAAGACACTATGGGTCCTCGATAGCATGATCAGCGCGAAGGTCGGATGACAAAAGGTATGTAGTTTGAAATGATGACTTTTGGAGCTGCTACTTTTTTCTTGTTGGAAGCCACTACCATTGCCCAATCTAACATTTTGATACATTGCCCTTATCAACTCAACCCTTCCTTTTGAGCAAGTGGATCCCATGGATTTCCTACATTGAGCATAGTACATAGATTCTGAGGTTGCCAAGAAGGAACTTACTATTTAACCATAATTGGTCTCTGGTGACCAATGCATCACTCAGTGACTTGTCTCTTCCTTCAAATATCCTGACCAAATCTCCATCCCTCTTGCATTGCCTCTACTAATAGGCTTGATCTCTTTCTTGTAGTTCATTCCTCCACATTTTGTCCCTTCTCTCTAGTTCTTCTTTCCATTCCATATCTTCTCGTTTGATGGCTTCATCTACTAAACTAATTCATTTTTTCTGATTTTCATATCAAAATATTGGTCCATTTTCTAATTAGTTTCACTGAGATCTTTCTAGGAATTCCTTGCTCCATTTTTCAGATTTCCCCAAGTTCCTCGAGCTGGATGTCAGACCGCTCGAACCCCAAATTGCCTCCTCGATAGTTTCCAAATTCTCTGATACATTACCCAACTGGCCAAAGACTTTTGCCTTTGATGAGTCCTAAATTCATATGTTTCTATCCATTTTTCCGTGATAATTTTAGTTTATAATTCATGTTAATGATGAATTATGGAATTACCAACTTTTGTTTTATGTTTTAAATGAAAATGAGGATCATCTCCTAGCAAGAAGCGTAAAATTGGCAGAGTGTACTCTATGTCACGAATAATAGCTGTAATGTTGCAACACAATCCCAAACGACAAGGTGGAGTTATGTCGCATTGGCGATCGTTTCGAACTCGCTTATAAATGAAGACTGGCCGTGACATAAATTTTGATGGATCGACTCGATTTCCTTGGCCGTGGATAAATGGATTTTGCGTCGTGATGCCGGGAGAAGTTCATAAAGAAGAAAATGTCACTTGCCATTCCAACCCGCAGTCGCGACACTCGATCAAGCACATGGAAATGAGGTAACCCAGCTGCGAAGATCTCACAACTCCGTCAAGGAAATACAAAGAAATTAAAGATAGCGTAAAGCTCCATTGTCGCGACACAAAACTATAGCTTCATTTCGAAAGAGTATGAAACTCACATAACAGAAATTTCAAGTGTCATGCGACAAAAATAGCGTAACAATGAGGCAACAAAGACAAAGTGTCAACACAATTTCCGCGCCAAGTACGTATGACTCTCAACTACATACATCGTGCAAACAGGCGTCAATAGAAGAAAACTATGTCGCAACACAACATTAAGGGCTTGAATGAAAGATAAGGAAGATTCGTCAGGATGTAGAATTTTAAGTCGAGACAAATACAACATGAGGTCGAAGTGAATCCTATCGCGACAAAGACGGCCATACTCGTCATGGATAGAAGCAAGAAGAAAGTAAAGAAAAACAAGGCGTAAATCCGTCGTGAATAAAAGACAATTATGTCACGACAATAAAATTACTCAGTAATAGGATTTCCCCGCCGCGACAGCAGTTTTATGTCGCGATAAGAAATAGAAGAGAGGTTATGAGACTAACTGATTTATATATATGTCGCGAATAAAAATTTAATGTTGCAACAAAAAGTTCAGCCACCAACCAAGAGCAAAGACGATTAGGTCAAGACAAAGAAAAAGTCTGTCACGACAACAGACCAAAGAAACTGTGAGAAACTCTGTCGCGACACAAAAATTCTATGTCGTGACACAAAGCAGCACAACATAAAGAAACTTAGTCGCTACAAAGAATTTGTTGTCACGACATACTATTCAAGTATTCAAGTTGCACAAGAAAATCTTTGTCGCGATATAAACCCTGTATAACCCCGTAAGAACCATGTTGCTAATAGAATTCGAAAGAAGAGAGTATAAAAAATATGTCGCATGCAGCGTAAACGCCATACGCCACGATAAGATGCCAGGCTACAAGATGAAAAAACTTTTCACAAAGAACCTCTCATGTCGCCACAAAGCTACTTAATTGGCAAAAATTGAGATCCATTAATTGCGTCGGCGTACCATCATTTGAAAATCTGAGTAATGAATGATCTTGTGCAATTCTGCATAAGATAATTTAAACCAAGAAACCCTCGTGCAATTTTAGAGATTCATGTATATTATTTTTTCTTTGTTTTCTTTCTTGGTTTAGTTTTTAGAGTAGCATTTTAGCCAGTTTCCTTTTGTATTGAATATCACCGGTGTAAGTCTTTCCAGCCGGTTCATCGTAGTACTGCTTTTCATTACTGCCTGGGTTTCTGAATAGTTTGGAAATTTTAGTTCATTTATTTCAGCCATTTCCTTTAATGAATTTATTTTGAAAGTCAGCTGGGCCATTTGCAGCTTGCGGACATCCAACCCTGAAAAACTGCTTCATTCGAATGGATCATGCATTTCATTATTTTATGATATACCATCCTCAAAAGAAGTTCATAGTTCTAATGTCGACTTAGCTGGCTCAGAGCTGCCTTTGAAGTTACTCGTTCGTGTTACAGCAGCTTGTACCCTAGTGACCAGATCTTGCCTTGATCAAAAGCCTTCCAAATGACACGAGACGGGAGAATCCTTCGCCAGTGAGCAAACAGCTACAAAGCACGCCGGGTGCTGATCAATGACATGGTCAGCAATCCCGAAAAATCATTTCAGATGCATCACGGATGACCATACAGTGGTGATAGTTGATGATGTATCACCCCACTGATCAGCAGTTTTCTCCTCAATTTGACAGATGATCTCGATCCCATGCTAGCATAGATCTAATCAAGTGAAATAGAGAATTCCTTTACAATTGCATTTAATGAGTTACTAATAGTTGAGAAGGCTTATATTATGCATATCTTATATAAGAAGTCTTTCAATTCAGAATGGCATGAAGAATCGAAAATGAAAAAATACCTGCATTTTAAAAAGGGTTTCTGGCTCCTCTGCATATGAATCGATTAGACCCATGTAATTCAAAAGGAATATGGATCTCTAATTATTGAAATGTATGGTTTATGGAGAAATCCAAATTATACTACCTTACATCTTTGACAAGTTCAGATTTCAAACTAATGGCTGAAATATGTTATAAAATGATGCAGAAATTTATAATTGCACACTGATCTATTTCTACTTTATCCAGTGAACTCTCCAATCCATTTATTTGAATCTTTACATGTAGTTATAGAGTTTTATCTAGTTTTTGCTTTGCTTAAGTTTAGAAACAAACCATTTTTAACTTTGGAGTTCAAATAGTAAAGATCTTGAGTAGATGGGGTACTTGATATTTAGATTTATCATCAATCCTCGTGGGAATGATATCTCGACTTAAATCCATTTTATTACTTGTATGACCTTTGTACTTGCAATTATTTATACCAAAATCAATTTGAATGGATCCTTCTTTCAAAAAGGGGCTAAACACATTTCTTTTATTAAAATTTAGTCAAACAAGCTTATGCAGTATACTTCAATCAATTCAAAAAAGTTTCGATGAATTCTAAGTAATTACTTCATTAGGATTTGGTCTATGCTTAAAAATCACTAATCAAGTTTATGAGTAATTAGGAAATTATTATCCATTAAATTGTAGACAAAGAAATTGATAAATTTATCCCTTTATAATATATTTCAGCCATTATTTTGAAATTTGAACTTGTCAAAATGTATATAATTGATTTCTCCATGTTCATACATTTCACTAATTAGAAATCCATATTCTTTTCGAATACATAGGTCTAATCTCGCCATATGTGTAATAGAAACTCCTTCTAAAATTGCATTTTCATTATTAGTAATCTATACCTATCTCTTAGGACTCAAGACTTTTCGCCTATAGACAGGTGATATTGCAAGCTCTCTCTAATCTTAATTGGTAACTCATTCGCTCAATTTGATGAAATTATCTATTTCCTCGATTAGATCATGTTAATACGGATTAAGATCCTTCTATCAAACTGAGAGGAAACCCAATCAATTAAATCACATATCACCCAACTATCTCACTATGAGTAAGTCGCTGATCTATCTAAGTGATTTTCGTAGTCTAAACTATTCCTGCATTAGTCTAACATAAATTCTCAAGTACCAGCTCTACACCCTCAAGATTCTCCATCTCCCTCGTGTCACTCGTAGGGCTTCAAAATCAAAGATACAATCCTTTTCTTGTGTACAAGCTACTAATATTTTGAACAAGTAGTCAAGAATAATACAAATTAAATAAATCCAAACATTCAAACTATGAATCCTTTCAAGTTGAGAAGAAAATAAATAATCACATCGCATCCATTCCTGTGATAGAGCTCTTGCTTTTTTAAGTCGGGATCACAAATAATGGTGCTGACTGAACTGACAAACCACCGAAACGCAAAATGAACCTGGAATAAATAAACTCTGCAAAAATTTCCACATTCATTTAATCAGACAGTAATGAAAAACAAAATTTTACAGCGAACCCAACTTGAAACCTTACACCAGATTGTGTTCAATCCTAAAAAGAACTAGCTAAAATGTTACTCTAAAAACTAAACCAAAGAAAAGAAAAACAAAAGAAAAATAATATACAAGAGCTCCTCAAACTACCTAAGTTCTCGGTTCGCGAACCTACTTATTGCCCTAGATGCGTCTATTTAGATTTCAAATTATGGGCCGTACTTAGGCAATTTTTAATCTTCATGGATCCCTAAAAATTTAGCCCAATTAGTAACTTTGTTTCCGACATAGAAAAGTTCTATCGTAACAAAGTTTTCATCTCTTGGCTACTCAAAGATTCTGCCATGGTATGCGTCATTACGATATATTTTATGCTCTCTTCTCAAATTCTATTGCGATATACTGGGCAAGCTATGGCATACTTTTTTTATGTTCTCTTCCTCGACCTATCATGAAGATATTGGCAAATGCTCTAACATAGTTCTTCTTATGCCTTAGCTTCAATTTTGAATAATTCTCATAGCCTTGAATACTAATAGTATGTCACGATTCCAAGCAAATTCTTGTCACGACTAAGTTTCTTCTGAATGCATATTGAAGGACATAAATTTTTTAAATATGACAAAGTTTCTCATAAAGCATTTAATATTCATTGTCATGATGATACTTTTTTTCTATTTAACCTAAATCTGTCTCTTGCTCTCTGGTCGCTACTGAACTATTTGTTGCAATAATCAAAATTTTGTCTTATTATTACTCCACCTTTGGTTGGTCCTATGTCCTTCCATTCGTCACGACATAAAACTTCTCCTCACACGTGATGTAAACTTCTTACTCAAGCACTTCCTTATTGTTGCGACATAACTTTCTTTTAATGCGACAAGATTTCTCGCTTGTTTCTTTTACTTTTCTTCCTTTACCTTTGTCATGACATTAGCTGCCTTTGTCATAATGCAGTTCAGCCTATACCGTGGTTGTGTTTGTCGTGAATCTTGGCACCGTCAGTGACAAAGTCTTCTTATCTTCATTGCCGACCTCACCGTCAGGTCGCGGACATAGCCTTTCAAGTGTCGCGACATATAATCCGCTTGGTCTTACTATGTCGTAAATGTCCGTCGTAACATGGAAAATTTATCGCAGTGTGTACCTCAATTTTGTCCTTGCTAATTTGCATTTATTCTATAAAGCCATACTCACCCATTATTCCTTACTATAATTATTTAGGTCTTAGGCCCTGGTCTTCTCCTCGCCAGCCTCTGTATTTATATGGTCCGGTTTGAGCAGATATTTCACTGGAGTCATCAGAGTGTTAGTTATTGGCATCGTGCTATAGGGAGCAAGGGACCCTGAGGTTTTAGCTCAATTCAAAGCTTATTAGCGTATGTCAAATTCAGAGTACTCGAGCTTGTTTCATCAGATCTCCTTTCTTTGGCCCCGAGCTTTAATTGTTCAATGCTTGTTTCATGGATTCCTTATTCAAGGAGGTTTATGTTAAAATTCATACCTTAGTCAACCGTTTGACCAATCGTTTGACTGGTTCAAGCTGGCGTAGTATGTATACAACACTCGGTTTTTTGTGGTGATTTCGCAAGCACTCCCCTTGCTTTGATCATATCTCCCTCATCCAAACATAGAATGGTGCACCGCTTTTTTTTTTGGTCTCCCTTATTCTTCAGGGAACATTCTATCCAAATTCCCATAAATTTTCCTCAACCGGCCCGACCGGGTTGGCATCCGGTTCAACCTGCTAGCTGGGACAACTTGTGTGGAGTGACTGCTTTAGGATTTCCTGGAGCCCAAACTTGAATGGTTCTGCCCATAAGCTCCAGCCTCGACTCCTCAAAGCATTGTGGGTCTATTTTGGGCCTTTTCTTAGGGAAAGACATACAGCCCACCATGAACCCATGTGGATACTACAGGTGAAGCAAGCTAAAAACTTGCTGATTCAGCGCCTTGTATGGAAATGAGGGAGGGGAGTGAATGGGGAAGCTAGCTCTCGAGATTGATTAGGGCCTCTTTCCAAAGCTTGAAGGAGAGAAAAACGAAGAGGCTTGATGGCTGGAGGTGGGAATTAGCATAAAAGGACATAGATCAGATTGAAGGAACTGAGCACACTGCCTCGATACACGCTTGCTGGATTTTTCCCGGATCTAGCTTGGTTTCGTTCAGCTGCTTTATGTGAAGAGGTAAGAAAATGGAACCTGGCTCCACTCTATTCTATACAGGATATTCTGACCAAATTTTAGGTTTTATTCAACCATTTGAAACCGTTCACGCCTATACGTGAGAGCCGATTCCAACGGTTTCTGGCCGAACGAAGCAGCTGGGGCAGCTTGATTGCTTTGGTTGGTTCTCACCATCCGAGCCTGAGAATCAATCACCGCTTGTTTTTGGATTCCTGACTCCTTAAAGAAGATTCTGAAAATTTTAAATATTTTCTCAACTGTCCAGACTGGTTGGAAAACTGAACCAACTGGTCTATTTGGTTTGGTTTGCTGGAACGGCTGTTACGCAGTTTCAAGTAGCTTGATTTGTTTTGGTTGGTTCACTATCCGAGCTGAGAATCAATTCAACGCTTTGTTTTTGGATTCCTACCCTTAGCAGATTCTGACAATTTTTCAAATATTTTCTCAACTGTCCAGACTGGTTGGAGAAACTGAACCAACTGTCCATTTGGTTTGGTTTGCTGGAACGGCTTTCGTTACGTAGTTTCGCAGTTTGATTTGTTTTGCTGGTTCTCCACTATCCAAGCTGAGAACTTCCAATTCCACCTTGTTTTTGGATTCCTGACTCTTGGAAAGAAGATTCTGACAATTTTTCAAATATTTTCTCAACCGTCCAGACTGGTTAAAACTGAACCAACCGTCCATTTGGTTTGGCTTCTGCTGGAAACGGCTGTTACGGCAGTTTGGGTGGTTTGATTTGTTTTGCTGGATCTCTACTCATTCGAGCTGCTGAGAATCAATCACTGCCTGGTTTTTTTTGGATTCCTGACTCCTTAAAGAAGATTCTGACAAATTTTCAATATTTTCAACTGTCCAGATTCGTTGGAAAAACTGAACCAACCGTCCATTTGGTTTGGTTTGCTGGAAGGCTGTTAGCGGCAGTTTGGGGTGGTTTGATTTGTTTTGCTGGTTCTCACTCATTCAAGCTGAGAATCAATCACTCTGCTTGTTTTTTTGGATTCCTAACTCCTTAAAGAAGATTCTGACATTTTTTCAATATTTTCTCAACTCACTCAGACTGGTTAAAACTAAACTGTACGCCATTTGGTTCATTTCTTATTGAACGGCAGTTTGGGTGGTTTGATTTGTTCGTGTTGGTTCTTAGCGTTACCGGAGTCTGGAATTGAACTCCGTTTGTCTTGTTGTCTTGACTTTGGGCGGAAGGTTCTGAAGATTTTTAAATATTTTGTCAACTGGTCCGACTGTTGGGAAACTAAATCTCACATACTATTTGTCTGGGCTATTTGAACTAAATTGGGTGTTTTTGATTTGTTTGTGTTTGTTCTTGTTGGCCTGAGTCTAATTGAACTCCGCTTGTCTTGCTGGATTCATGAATCTTGAGGAAGTTCTTATAAAATTTTGAGCCTCTCAACCTACCGAACTGGTCAGAACTAGACGGTCACTTTGTTGGGGTTTCGTAAGGGTCCTTCATTTCGCTTTTTAATCAAGCCCATGATCTTTATGTGAGTCTGAATTTCATTCGCCTCTAAATCAATGCAGGGCTATGTTTAGGGTCTGAAATGGGGTTTATTTCCGTTAATGTGGTTCCATTTTTGGACTTTGAGAATCGTGGTCTTACGCGGTCCAAGGGTGATTAGTTACACCAATAATCTAAAGGTTTCGCCGAGACCGATTCTTCGATGAATAGACGTTGCTCGTATAGTCGACAGGTTGTAGCATCAATGAGTGACTGACAAATGTATGTTTCTCCAGCTTTGCTTTGCTTTTTATATTTAATTTTGGAGAAATAGTGATGCCCAAAACGCTGTTGGATCGACTTCTTTATACAAAGATTGGGTTGGTGGACCACAGTATGTGCTTTAGTGTTTGGTAATGAATTTCATACGGATGTTTTAGTTTCTGATGCCAAGCATGCTACATGTTTGCCGGCCAACTCCTTGATGTAGCGTGGCCAAGGACAAGAGGTACACCATCTCGCTTTTGGTTGAGGGTTTGCCAATGCCAGGATACCAATTAGTCAATATCCCATCCAAGTTTATGTTTTAGCCTATGAGATTCATCCCATTTTGACCCATATGCCCTACATACCCAATTCACTAGTAGAATCGAGTCCGGTTTAGGGAGGTGCCACCCTCATATGAGGTACCTTCCCGATAGGTAACTGATCCCTAATTCCAGAAACCCAGCCTCTCAACGCGCTTTTCCACTCGGAGCTATCACTTGCTCTTACTTGGTTTTCCACTTAAAATAAAAATAAATAAAAAGTAAGTGGCGCCCAAAGCAAAACCGCTCCTTCGGGACGGATTTTCCAAACTCCAAATTCAACTCCAAGCATTTTCTGGGCATTTTTCCTTCCCATTTAAAAGCGAGTCATGCGCCTACCCGTCATCGGGTAAGGGCCCACAAATCAAGGATCTACCTGGATCTAACCTTAATCTCTCGGTTTCATAAGAGGTAAGATCAAGCTTGAACTTGAGCTGGGTATATTGAGCACATGGTTCTCGATCAATAGGCTCTAGCTGCTATAGATGATCGATGATAAAAACTTGGTTGGTATTCGTATACGCCGCTATGGCTTGTTTATGCTTGTGTGTTCACCTGGGTTGATTCTGTGATGTTTGTTCAGCGGTTGATTTGGTACTAGTTATATGTTTTTGATTGCATAGATGGTTAGTTTGTATGTAGATTTTGTGATAGGCTTGCTCTTTGTGCATGATTGTCGATGATCGCTGTCATTATGGTTCAGGGGTACGTGTGTATCCCCTCATCTCGAATCACTAGCCTCGGGCCGATTATTCTCATTGATCGCTTATGTTGTTTTGGAGTCATTCCTAACCCGTCTACCTTCACCAATCTAGTGGGTTTGGAATCGGGTCTAGTGATAAGGGCTTATATCGCGTTCGAGCGCTATGGAGATAATGGCGTCCGAGCAATGAAGACCAGATGATCAGCTTAGATTTGCAGGCATGCGGCGCCAGGTACCCCATTTATTGATCATTTGCCACTGTTTATCCTGAAGGTTGCGACTCCAGGTGGTCACTTGTCCTAGTGGATCGCTTCCTTGCAGATTACGTCTCATCCCGAAGGCATTACCATGTCGTGACCGCTCCCCGCATGTGGGGCCACATATCGATTATCATTCAAGGTCACATGTCCGCTCATTCCTTGCAGGATTTCAATGCTGGATCAGACACCTGATTGATTTGATCGATAGACACTGGACCCGACATGCCCTTCCCTTTCAGAGGATTGTTGACTGCGAGCAACCCTGGTTCCCGAGCTTGATTCAGATTGAGGCAGACTCTGTTAGAGATTCAGATCCACACACAATAAAGGTGACCAAATCATGTAGATATTTGACCCCAAAGACGCAACATCGCCGACTCACCCAAATTAGATTACTGGATACCATGGCATCTCTCCGGATGCTATATCGACTGGACAGAGGATTAATGGGCATCAGCCCAACCATTGCCACCCCGGGAGCACCCGCATGACTCTCCCCACCTCCACCACCACCACCATCATCCGGACCCAGCGCACAAATAGACTACACAGCTCCACCCCTCCACCACCCCCACCATTATCCTGACTCCATCAGACAGCAGACCATATTGTCACCCCTCCACCACCCTCACCACACGTTCAACTCAGCCCCAGCAGCTCGGGAGCTTTGTTCTACATGGCCGACCGGGACCATGCCACATTCCCCGCTGTGACCCCGCACGTGATTATCGGCGACACTCAGCCCGTATCGATGATCTCACGCAGGATCGCCCCGTGATGCTCGATGGAGTTATAGGTCGACTGATATGATGACCTCCAGCTGGCAAATTTCTGCCAAAGCCTTGAGTTTCGCATGCCTGGTTACACTGAGAGTACACCGGGATAGGTGCCCCCGCATTCACTTCAGCAGCTATACAAATACCGTTATGCGCCGCATAGATCGACGTGCAAGTACATGATCATGCTTTTCCCTCTCGTCTGAGGTGCTAAGCGCTGGTTTGTATCATTAGACTCCCTTCGAGGGGGCGGACATGGGCCAATTTGGGATGAGTTTATCAGACAAAGATTCTTTTAATACCGAGTGGATGTATCCCTGAGAGTTGTAGGCCCCTCGCAGGCCTACGAGCCTGGCCAACACTTCCATTTATCCCCAATGGAGAGAAGATTGCACAGATTATAGATGTACCTCCCCCGCAGCGATCGTATCGGCAAGACAGATTATGCGTAGTCTTCAAATTTCGCTATAGGCATCTCATGGGCTTCCCACATGCGACTTTGGATCATTGGTTCAGGCTCTATGGTGCACTGAGGAGGGCATATTCAGAGGATTTCTATGGGCAAATTCTCCCTTCGTCACTAGTGGAAGTTAAGCCGTGGTTCCGGACCTGCACTGATTCTGATGTCAAGCATTGGCACATTAGACACAGTCCCCACGCTCACCCCCTCCGTTTCCAGAGACGCTCGTATTAATCTCTTCTTACTGGGGATGATAGTGGCTGGCCGGGTGATGCATCAAACACCCTTTCAGCCACCATTCCATCTTCTACATCACCAATTACGCACCCAAGATATGCTACACAGCACCCCGCAGGCCACTCAGACAGCACTACTCGGCCAGGTGATAGAGCACTAATTTCCACCGAGGCCGCAGTGCTTTACACAACTCCGATGCCATCGGAAATGAGCATTCTTAGATTGGTCAAGGGGTTTGATTGTTCCACTACCACTCTGTACTCACCACCACACCCTACTCCCACCTTGATTCGTGGATCATCTTCATCAGGCTTTATCATCGTAGAGCGGCCATGATATGTAGATAAATGCGGCATTGAGGCATGCTATTCAGACTTGATTGGATCAGTATTTGGTTGACTTAGACGTCCCCGCCGTGGACTACGTAGCACCCGCTACTCACCCATGACACCAGAGTCAGACTCCACCCCCGGGGTGCAAGCATTTGATCGAGTATCTGTGAGATGATATCTGCTGATGGATGGGATGAAGAGGCTCTCACCCAATCGCTCTAGGCTGCAAACTCAAAGTTTAGTGTATACACTCAGTGGTCAGGGTCCCAAATTCATTTAGATTGACCTGCATGATGTTCTATTGCATGCTAATATCACTGCGTGATATTTGCAACACGCTCCTCCCATTTACACCTTCTCATTCCGCTCCCGAGGAGGCCTACGTATATGATGTTCATTGTTACGAGGAGTGGAGTGGGGTAGCTCAAATCTCCCACCTCGTTGATAGACCTTGGTCGTAACATGATGCAGATGAGATTCATAGTGGAAGATGATGATTTTGCGCTAATCAGGCACCACTCAGCCCGCCAGATTTCCATTCCTCCTGGAGCTTATCAGCCCCATCCTCAAAGACACATAGAGACACATTAAAGTTGATACTTACTACTACTCCTTGGGCCGATCCATTTCTCGATAAATGGATGGGGCTACATGCATAGCGTTTTTCGATGATGATTTACTACCCGAGGGATCGACCATGTCTGCGCCGCTTGTTCATCGGATGTTGTTTCGCTCAGTCGTGAGGTGCCGCCGCCACCCCGTTGGATAAACGTACCGCCCTTTAACGCTTGTGTCCACCGTTAATCGCCATCGCTTCGATTTCTACCCCGTCCGATTCAGCTGGGCCATCCATAATGTACCACGAGCCATGACGGACTCTTTATGACGCTATGGGTACTTTCACTCATACATGTCATGATCGGTCCAAACGATACCCATACCTTTCGTGCCTCGAGCATCCAAGAATCCTTTTAACCCGCTGGTCGCCCCTCGATCTGGCTGGAGAGGCTGTGCTATACCATCTCGCTCTACTCGATGCGAAGTTCATACACGAGGGGCGATTATCACACACACAAGATGACACGTATGTTACTACTCTCCCCGAGCCGCTAAGGCGATAAGCCACAAAGGAGAACGATTCAGACTTGATCAGTTTGTTTTTGACAGGTCCAGTTGTCACTTTAGAGAACGACAAATAGAGACATGGTACTCTATGTCTTTGATCAAGCACAACAAAGACTTTGGTGCTTAGCATGATGAGAGGCATGTCTTATATGCCCGGTTCAGATCATCGCCACAAAGCAAGGCCAAGCGCGAGTTTACTTATTATACTGGACCATGATATATCTTATGGGTCGGGTTACATCCTAACGGCGATGATGCGTTACACATGGCACGATCAGAAAGAGAGAGTGAGAGCTCGCATGTCCTGGCATTCCATTCGATTATCCTCTTCACCCATACACTTTCAAATTATTGACTATTCTTGTCGTAGGATCGAGTATGCACTTCTACTACAGTGGGAGTCGACTCATGCTTCAAATACGGTCGAGGATTCGGCATTCAGCGATGCCCTGTGATGTATTTGTTTTGAATCTCCGAGACCACCAAGCCACTCCAGCCGTGACAGCCTTGCACCCCATCACCGGATAGAGCCGCTGTGTTTCCATGTGCTTTCCCCGAAGAGATCACCCACCATGATCTACCTATGGATTCGGGGGATGAAATCATGAGTGACTCTTCCCGATACTCATACGGATTTAGATGGACATGGACGGTGACCGGCCGTTTCTGATACAGCCCGCGCGGCCTCTACCCTCGTCTTGACATGTTTGGAGTTTCTATGATTGATTCCTCGATGTCGTGACACTTTATGACGCCAGATCGACAAGAATGGACATGATCAGACTGGTCGTGACTCGATGCTCTACCCGCCCGATTCGTCTTTGATGTGTCAACTTCATGCTCGAGTTCGATGATGATGGGCTTGTTGCCACCGATATTACTCATGATACTATTTCGGTTGAGGGAGCGCCCGACTGCGGACCCACCCCTTCTTTCTTTGACGCTTATGTCCTGCTTGTCACCCATGATGACATTTATGATGGTAATAATGACATGAGTATTTTGGTGCATTTGTTTGCGGTCGCAAGATTTCCTTTGATCGCATCTTTTCACTGTAGCACTCCATATAGCACATGTATGCGATGTTGAAGATGTGGAGACATGCATGACCCACCGGGTGGTAAGTCGGATCTAATTCATATAGAGGATGTGGAAAGTTGGCACCCGCTTCGTAGCACACGCAGTTGATAGATTTCGTGTACCAGATCACTTGTGAGATTAGATCTAGCCTTCCCTATCTCATGATGAGAGAAGTAGATTGATCGACCACCAGTCATACTTCTGGATATTTGCATGGTCGTGATGAGGACATGCTGTGCCTCGAATCCCACCTATACCAAAGACACCGCCCCCATTCGCCACATGCTGTCAGGCTAATTGAGAAGACTAAGCATCCTCGAAGTGCGGAGCTCGCAAAGTTAAAGAGGAGATTCAAAAGCAATCTCTAGTGTCAGTTTCCTTCGTGAGTTGAGAGTATCTCCGAGTGGTCGCCAATGTCATTCCTGCTCCAACAAAGGATGGCAAGGTTAGAGTTTGTGTCGACTTTGAGATTTGAATAAGGCACTTCTAAAGATGATTTTCCTCTCACATTGATATGTTAGTTGACAAGATCAAGTAGGCACCCTATGTTGTCCTTTTATGGATGGGGTTTTCGGGTGTATAAACTCAGATTTTAATGGCTCCAAGAGGGATATGGAAAAAGACTCTTTCATCACAGAGCTGTGGTACTTATCGCTATCGAAGTCATGCCATTTAAGTTAAAAATGCAGGGCCACTCTATCGAGCCGCCACTTTATTCCATGACATGATGGTTAGAGATGTTGAGGTATACGTGGATGATGGCTGATAGTGAAGTCCTGGTTGTTGTGGGGCAGACTACTTAGCAAATTTCTGCGTAGATTCTTTGAGAGGATCGTATGTCAGATTTAGATCAAATCCAAGAAGTGCACCTTTGGGGCACCTTCCAGGAAATTGTTAGGTCATACTTGTTGTTAGTGAGCTGTGATAGAGGTTTGATCCAGTAAAAGCACCAAGGCCATACTTGATATACAAATTCAAGACTCCAGAAAGATCGTATGGTTTTAGGCAGACAAATACATCGCCTGCTCTATCATTAGACTAATGCATACATATAGCTTCATCTTCTGCCTTCCTAAGAAGAACCACTTTACCATTTGAATGATGACTCATGCGTGCTGGAGGAAGATTATGAAAGTGTGGGTTTACTCCTTCCCTACTTTAGTGGCCTCCTACACCGGGCGCCCCGCTCTCTATATTTGTCGCCCTGGAGCATAGCTCGACATGCTAGCTTAGTCATTTGATCTGTGTTATTTTTGCCATTTGATATCTGGTGTTAAGTAAGAGATTTAAATAGGGAATGCAACATTCCCAAGTGATTGTTTCCTGGTTTAGCGTTGGTTCGGGCCAGAACAAGACAGGTACTATGTGACAGAGTATCTGAATACTTCGGTCCTACTTCATCGATCCTACCAGGTACTCGTCTCTGAAGCAGGCCCCGTTCAACCTGTAGACTCCAAGGATGGTCAGGTTCTATCGACAGAGTTTAATATTCAAAAGATGTGACACAAAAATCTGCAAAGTGTTACTGTTGCATCATTTGGCTTTTCGCGTATCCATGATAGATCGATTGACGATGATTTCCACTGATAATTTGTTCTTAATGACTCATTTATGTGATGGCAATTGTATCGCAGAAAAGCTTTGAATCACTGGTTTGTATTGGTATCTTGGTTGATAAGCATCACCAATAAGATTCACATCCCACTCGCTTTAAAATTCATAGTATTTCTCCGATCATCACCATGACGAATACTTCATGGTTAGAGTATGAGGTCAGATTACGCTCACAGTGATCACACTGATCTTGGTAATAGACAGCTTGAGGATCCACGGATTCTAACTTAGTTATACAAATAGACTAAAGGTATCCGAGGACCTCGTGATGGTGTCAAGCCCTACTCATGCGCATTTAGACTCCATCAAGTTGCTAGATTTAAAGAGCAAGATATATCTATCCCCGCCAGTGGAAGAGAATCACGGTCAATGCGTTAGCCACCTTAGCTCCTCGTGGCTGATTCCCAAGTGGAGGATCATGAGACCACCACCCATCACTCAGGTCCGTGACCTGCCACTTCCAAGACTCAATGGACTGAGATATTGAGGAACTGACGAGCCACTACAGAATGCAGATACATCAGCTTCCTCAAATACACGCATTACCCCGAGATGCTCAGCATCCAAGGATAAAGAGAGTGACTGCACGTTTGGCCGCCACCGGGGATTTTGTTATTTGTGGGGATGCCCCTATAGGAGATCACCTCGATGGCCCTGCTATTATGTCCGACCGCGCTCCCAACCAAGTAAATGAGGTTCATGCTGAGTCCGTGGCCCACATGGGAGGCCACATGCCAGCAATGAATTATGAGATTTGGTTACTTTTGGTTCATCATGGGTTTGATTGTTGCCGGTTTATCTGAGAGATGTCTCGAGTGTCAAATGCACGGAGACTTGATACGTGCCACCTTAGGTTGCATGCGCCACGTCGCCCAGCGTTTCGGTATGGGGTATTGATATTATTAGGAAGATCTCACCCCGAATCTTCGGTGGAATAGGTACATCTGGTGGCTATTGATTATATCACTAAGTGGGTGGAGCTACTTCTTATCTTTGGATTAGCGGCCAGTGGCCAAATTCATCAGATCGCACATTATCTATCGATATGGGGTCCCTCATGAGTTGATCTCAGATAGAGGAGCGCATTTCAGAGGCGAGGTGGATACGCTGGTCCAAGAGTATGGTATTCAACATCATCGATCATCTGCATATAGGCCACAGACTAATCTCGGGCCGGTTGAGGTATGAATAAGAATATCAAGGATTTTTGAGAAAGATGGTTGAGACTTAGGGATTGGTCGAGCTCCCTTTCGCATTGTGGGCTTATCATTTTTATCTTTTCGATACCTCACGGGAGCTCATGCCTCTTTGGTATATGGCATGGAGCGGTCTTTACTGTTGAAGTGAATGGGATCCTTGAGAGTAGAATTAGAGCATGAGATATCGAGGCTAGGTGAGCTCGATCCGGGTTATGTCGGCTTCGACCTTTTGGATGAGAGGAGATTGAGAGCGACGGATCATGTTCGAGGGACTATCGGAGGAAAATGGCCCGGAGTGCGTTTAGAAAGAGGTCAAGCGGAAGTTTCATAAAAGGCGACCTAGTCTTGAAGGTCCTCGGGGTTGATCCAGCGACCACTAGAGGGAAAGTTTAGACCCGGGTGGGCCCGGGCCTTATGTCGTCAGAGATCGACTCAGAGGGCGGCGGTTGACAGGACTTGGAAGCGGAATCGGGTTCTGAGCGGTCGATGTGGATCGGTGAAGGTTTACTTGAGATCATGGTTGGGATGGAGTGGCCATCCTTTGAGTAGCCATATTCACATTAACCCATACATTGATATATCTGTGCTATGCCCCCGGAGCCTCTTGCAGTTTTATTATGGCTATTCTTTCATTGACCTTGCATACTTTCGACTGGGTTGGGGGGCTTTTATTACGTAAACTACATTATTATTTGGATATCACGAGCATTATGATCATTGTGACATTTTTCGTTTGTTCTTTCGCGTCATTGCTTGTTTCTTTTCTTCTCCATTTGCATCTTCATACCATCTATCTTTTAGTCACAGTTTCTATCATCTCCTATTTGTTTCACTTTTATCTCCTTTTTGTATGATGTACTCTCATCCCGAGCTACTAGTCAGGTTTGTCCACACCCTTCATTCAGCTGTAGGTTTTGATCGGAGTTCTTAGGTTGAGGACCATTTGGGCTTAGAGGTTTGAGAGGTTCTTTTGCCGGTTGGATTGTGTTAGTATGGCGTCGACCTACTTTGAAGGATTCGACTAAAAAAAAAAAAAAGCAAAAAAAAACAAAACAAAACAAAAAAAAAAGAAGAAAAAAAAATGTTTGTTTGATATTAGGAATTTACTCATTTAGGTTTGAGAGATTTATTATTCCTTTGAGGGTTGAGTGAAAGCATTGTGCGATCTTTCTCCATGGATTTGGGTAACACATTGGGTTGCTTCGCACTAGGTCCTTGGATCATTACCTGCATCACCACTCCCATCTTATAGTGACTTGCTTTGACTTGACGTTCTTGGGACGAGTTGTTCGTCGTTGTCACACATTGCCACATTTATATCCCAGCTTGTTTCTTCCTTTTTTTTGCTTTATCCATTCATCATTTTCTTATCACTTTCAGTCTTCTTCTACTCTTATTGATCATCGTCTCACTTTTTAAGCGATGTGTCCTTTGGTGCACTTCACTTGTCATTTCACATTGTTCATTCAGATGTTGGTTGGAGTCACACCTTGCTCATGATCCTTTAATATTTGATTCTGTACAAGGGTTTGGCGGTGTTGTGGGTATTTGGGCCTTTGTTCCCATCATGTCATTCACCTTTCACCCACGGCCTACATTCTGGTGGTCATTAAGACCACCCACGAGACCATGAGATCTCGTGTTTGCTTCGAAGTATTTTACATGGACAAGTTCTGTCTACTGATTGAGTACGGGATGTCGACGGGTCTGCGTTTGCCCAGAGTATCAGTCACATAGCCTTCTCCATTAGGTTTGCATCGGGTCCATGATCGGTGCAGGGAGCGATGCTGGTAGGACCATGGATTATTAGCTTTATGCTTTGACACGTTCACAGCGGGATACCCGCATCCTTTCATGTTGGCATTGGCACCGATGCGCATATACTGCTGGCGGCCCCGGGTTTGCCTAGAGATGTTTGGCATCAAAGTTTGAGTATGCTCTACATGCGGTAGGTTTCTTCATACGAGGTATACAAGGGCTGGAGTCAGATTCATGGATATTTGTCAACTCAATAGGGGTGCATGCTGGCACACACCCCATATGTTGTCTTGTTCTCTTGCTCAGATGATTGGGTCTTTAGAAATTTATTTTAGAGTTTTTTTTTTTTTTCATCGAGGCACTTGCATGCTCGGATGTACATGCCCGGGACATACACACTATATCGGTTTATGGGTGAAATGGATGATTTTCATGAATGAATGGTGTGATATTTTCAGCTCTCTAGCTTTGACCACATGTGGATTATGGGATTTTGACATGGCATTGATACCACAGATTGGGGCACGCCCTTTTCTTTCACCCCTTGGTCACATTTGTCTGCGATTGTCTACGAGGCATACCCTTTATTTCCATCTTGTTATGAAGTTCTTGGTTTCTCGCTTATCATTTGTGGCATTTTCTATTGTCATATTAGGGCATCCCCCCTTCTTTTGTCATGATTGTGTTTGATTTCTGGCTTATTCGAGTCATTTGTTGGTAGACCCTGGATGTCATACTAGGGCCTACCACTTTTCCCTGAGTTTGTTTACTTCGTTTAGCTTGTTTCGGGTTCTCTAGCATCTCACCTGGATTCCCACCACTCCCGGAACTCGCCCGGATCCTACCATTTTCGATTTTCGTCGGATCCACATTTACGGTACTCGCGGATCCACCTTCCGGAACTCGCCGGATCCTACCATTTTACGGTGCCGCCCGAGATCCACCTTCCGGAACTTCGCTCGGATCCACCATTTTGGTACTCACGGTTCTACCATTTCCGGTACTGTAGGATTTCCACATTCGGTACTGCGGATCCCACTACGGTACTTGCGGATCCACATTTACGGTACTTGCGGATCCACATTTCTGTACTTGCCCGGATCCCACATTTGGTACTTGCCGAGATCCATTTGGTACCGTCGGATCCACTTCTCGAACTCGCCGGATCACCTGCATTTCGGTACTGGCCGGATCATTTCGATTACTCGCTGGATCCTACCTTTTAGGTACTCACGGATGTTACCTTCCGTGCCGCGGATCCCACATTTACAGTTTTCGCCCAAATCCCACCTTCCGAACTACGCCGGATCCTACCGTTTTCTTGTACTCGCGAGATCCGCGCTTCGAGAACTGCCGGATCCTACCATTTCGGTACTCACCGGATTTCTACGCTTCCGGTGCACTGGCGGATTTACGCGCTTCCGGTACTGCGGATCTACCTTTACGGTACTCGCGGATCCACCTTCCGGAACTGCCGGATCCTAAATTTCCGATTTACTCACGGATTCTACCCTTCCGTCTGCTTGGTTACGCTTCCGGTACTGCCCGGATCCCATTTTAAGTACTACCGCCCGGATCCACGCTACAGTACTTACCCCGAATCCCACATTTATAGTACTTGCCCGAGATCCCACATTTACGGTACTGCGGGGTCTGCATTTGCGGTACTACTTGAGATCCCACATTTACGGTACTTTCGCCCGAGATCTCATTCTGGTATAGCGAGATCCCATTTCCGATTACTACTTTGGATCCTACCTTTTTCGGTACTCACTTTCGGATGTTACCTTCGATTTTCGCCGGATCCCACATTTCGGTACTCATGATTCCACCTTTTTGGCACTTCATTTGGGTTCCACGCTTTTTCGGTACTCACCCGGATCCAACATTTTTCGGTGCTTGCCCGGACCTTTCTCAGGAGTTTGCCCGGACATCCTCATCTTCTCCGGCATAGCCTCCGGATGTCATTATCTTTTCCGGCATTATGTCGGATCCACTCATCTTCCAGACATCGTGACTTGTTTTCTTTAAGTCCTTGATCGAATTATTTCTGTTCCATTATCCTTATTTTCGGTAAAGGGACAAAATTGTTGGTCATCTGGGTTCTTAACAGGATTCATTTCACTTTGCATCGCGCGCCGCTTACGATTCGCTCGATTCTTTCACTCTTGAAGAGGGGCATATTGTAGACCACCCGATTTTGATCCCTAAGCACTTGCATTTATTCTATGGGTGTCATACTCACCCATTATTCTCATATAACACCATTTAGGCCCTTTTCCCAGGCCTGGTCTTTCTCCGAGCCTCGGGTGGGCTTGTATATGGTCCATTGAGTGCGTATGTATTTCGCCGGTGTCATCAAGGTGTTAGTTATTGTGTGCTATAGAGGGCAAGTGGGACCACCTCGAGGTTTAGCTCAATTAAAGTTTATTAGCGTATGTCAAATTGAGCACTTGAGCTTGTTTCGATTGTATCTCCTTTGTCAGGAGCTCGAAATTGTTCCTTTGTTTGTTTTGTTGGATTCCTTATTCGCCAAGGAGGTTTATGGTAAAAATTCATAATTTTGGTCAACCGTTTGACCAATCGGTTTGGTAGTTCGTTGATGTAGTATGTATCTGACCTTTGGTTTTGGGTGATTTTGTAAGCACTCCTCCTTGTTTGATCATATCTCCCTCATCCAAACTTAGATGGTACACCGTTTTTTGTTGGTCTCCTTATTCTTCCAGAGACATTCTATCCAAATTTCATAATTTTCCTCAACCGGCTCGACTGGTTGGCATCTGGTTCAACCGGTTAGTTCGCGACGGCTTGTGTGGAACCTTTGTTTTTCTGTGATTTGGAGCCCAAATCCTAATGGTTCGGGCCCATAAGCTCCAACTCGACCTTGGGAAGTATTGTGGAGTCTATTTTGGGCCTTGTCTTAGGTTACATACAGCCACCATGAACCCATGTGGATGCTTGGTGGTGAAATGAGCTAAAAACTTAGTGATTAAACATGGGAAATGAGAGGGAGTGAATGGGGAAGCTATTTCGAGATTGATTAGGAGCCCCTTTCCAAAGCTTGAAGGAGAGAAAAAGCGAAGAGGCTTTGATTGGCTGGAGGTGGGAATTAGCATAAAAGGACATAGAGATATTGGAAGAACCTTTGGAGAGCACACTTAGGGCTCGAACACACGTTTCTTCCAGATTTTAAAGGGATGTGTAGCTTAGTTTGTTCGGCGTTTACATGTGAAGAGGTAAGAAATGGAACCTCAGGATCCACTCTATTCTATACAGGATATTCTGACCAAATTTTATGTTTTACCTCAACCATTTGAACCGGTTTCACGCTCATACGTGAGGCCCGGGTTCAACGGTTTTACTGCTGGAGCGGCCGGTTTGGCGGTTTGATTTATTTTGGTTGGTTCTCCTCATCGGTGAGAATCAATCACCGTTCATTTTGGATTCGACTCCTTAAGAAGATTCGACAATTTTCAAATATTTTTCTCAACCGTCCGGACCGGACTGAAGCGAACAACCCGGTCAGATTTGGTTTGGTTTCTTTGGAGCAATTACGAGGCGATTTCGCGATTTGATTTGTTTTGGTTGGTTCTCACTCATCGGCGAGAATCAATCACCGTTTGTTTTTTGGATTCCTGACTCCTTAAAGAAGATTATGACAATTTTCAAATATTTTTCTCAACCCGTCCAGGCCGGTTGGAAAACTGAAACCAACCGGATCCCATTTGGTTTGGTTTCTTTGGGCAATTTTATTACGGCGAGTTTGGGTGGTTGATGTGTTTTGGTTGGGTCTCACTCATTGAGCTGAGAATCAATCACCCGTTTATTTTAGTTCCTGACTCATAAAGAAGGTCCTGACCATTTTAAATATTTTCTCAACCGTCCAGGCCGGTTGGAAAACTGAACAACCGGTCCATTTGGTTTTGGTTCTTTGGAGCATTTATTACGGCTTGATTTGGGTGGTTTGATTTGTTTTGGTAGGGTCTCACTCATTCAGGCTGAGAATCAATCACGTTTGTTTTTTGGATTCTGACTCCTTAAAAGAAGATTCTGACAAATTTTCAAATGGCCTCCAACCCGTCCAGACCGGTTGGAAAAGCCCGAACCAACCGGTCCATTTGGTTTGGTTCTTTGGAGCGGTATTCTGGCCCGGTTTAGATTGGTTTGATTTGTTTTGGTTGGTTCCTCACTCATTCAGTGAGAATCAATCACCGTTGTTTTTGGATTCCTGACATAAAGAAGATTCTGACATTTTTGTATTTTATCAACCGTCAGACGTGTTGGGAAACCAAATCCAGCGCTGTTTTGGTTCGGTTCTTTGAGCAACTCAGTTTGGGTGGTTTTGATTTGTTTATTGGTTCTTAGTTTTCGGAGTGATTGAACTCCGTTTGTCTTCTATTGGAGTTCACGACTTTGTAAGGAGGTTCTACGAAATTTTGAAATCTTTTATCGCCGTCGGACCGGTTGGGAAGCAAACCAGCGGCTCGAGCGGTTGGTTCTTCGGAGCAGCCCGAGTTTAGATGTTTTGATTTGTTTGTGTTGGTTCTTGGTTGCCTCGGGTGAATTGAACTCCGTTTGTCTTGTTAGATTCATGAATCTTTGAGAGTTCTTACAAAATTTTGGAGCCCTCCTCCCAGCTTTTTTTTTTTTTTGGCTGAACGGTTGGGGAACTAAGATCGATCCCGATTTGTTGGGGTTTCGTAAAGGGTCGCCGATTCCAGTTTAATTGAAGCCCATGACCTTTATGAGTCCAGCCCATTCGCCCTAAATCAATGTAGGGCTATGTTTAGGGTCTGAAATGGGGTTTATTTCCGGTTAATGTGGTTCCATTTTGGATTCTTGAGAATCAGGGTCTATGCGGGTCCAAGGGTGATTAGTTAAGCACCGATAATCTAGTGTTTTTGTCGAGACATTCTTTCGAGATGAATAGATTGGCTCAGATAGGGGCCGGACAGTGTCAGAGTATCAATGAGGATCGATGCACTGCATGGCTTTCTCCTAGCTTGCTCGCTTTTATATTTAATTTTGGAGAACAAGATGCCCAAAAACGTTTGACTCCACCTCTTATACGTAAAGACTTCGCTAGGACCACGTAATGCAGGCTTTAGTGTCAGTAACGACCACAGCCTCTGACGCCACTGAGTTGCCACGACATTGCATGCTTCGGCTGGGCTAACCTTTGATGTAGCGCTGCGCCAAGGACCGTAGGTACGCACCATTTTCGCTTTTGGTTGAGTGTTTTAAGCATGCTAGATACCAATTAGGCTGGTCCGATCCAAGTCAGAGGTTTAAATTTAAGCAGACTATCTCGATTTTTGACTCCATATGCTCCTACAGTGACACCACTCCACTAGTAGAGACCGAGTTCCGGGCTTAGAGGGGTGCTACCTCATATGAGGTACCTTCCCGATAGGTAATCTGATCCCCGGACCTAGAAATCTAGTTTTCGCAGACCGTTTTTCATACTGGAGTCATTGGGGTTTTTTGTTCTTACTTGGTTTTCCCCACTTAAAAATAAAAATATGAAGTGGCGACTCCAAATCAAAACCGCTCCTTCGGGACGGATTTTCCAAAACTCGAAAATCAACCCACATTTTCTTTTCACATTTTTTCCTTCCATTTAAAAGCGAGTCGCGCCGGCCCGTGGATCGGGTAGGGTCCACAGCAGGCACTTTGTCTTGATCTATCTCATTATTCTGCTATTTTCTGTCGCGACATAAAATTTTTCTATTGTGATAGAGTTTTCTTTCCCTTCAAATCTAACTATGGTTTTGTGTCGTGACATAGTTGTCTTTTGTTGCGACAACGCTTTTCTTCAAGTATCTTCAATTCCTTTATGCTGCGCATGCAGTTGCGAGACTTCTCGCGACATGAGTCATTGCCATGTGCTTGATCGTTGTCACGACATGAGTTAGAAATCGTCGTGATATTCTTCTTTATGAACTTCTCCAGGCTTTGTCGCGACATAAAATCCATTGTCAGCATAAATTAATACCTATCAAAATTTATGTCACAATAGTTCGAAATCGCGGTCGCAACAAAGAATTCTCAAGCCCAAATAATAATTTTCTACTTTTCTTTCTAGAATTATCTCCTTTTCATTTACAAACCTACTAAACAAAAAGTTGGTGAACATTCCATAATTTAGCATTAACGTGAATATAAACTTCTAAAATTATGCCAGAAAAATAGATAAAAATAGATGAGTTACTAATATGACTCATCTTATTATCTATTGTTCTTCCCCTTTTCCCTCTTTGTAACCAAATGCCTTACACTTAAATTCTTCAATAAAAAATTCTTGACAAAAAAAAAAAAAAAAAAATGGTGCTCACTCTCATTTTGCATTTCTTGTGTGTTTATTGTCTATTTCCTTTCCTTTGTGTTCAATAATTAGAAATGGATGAGCTTTAGTAAATAGCTTTGTTGAAAAATGAAGAACTCAATTTTCTTGGTTTAAATTGTTGAATAGTTGTGAATTGTTTGGTAGACTTTGAATGATTTTGGAATTGAAATGTTGTTGTGTTAAGCTTCTCTGAATTAAATGATATAATGTAAATAAGCTTTGCACTTGTAAAATAGCATAGCAACATATTTAGGTACCAAACAAGATTTCGATAGATGAATTGGGGTAGGATGCAATGAACTGAAAAAGAAGGTTGTGAATATATTGATGAATGTGTTGAACTTCAAGAATGGGGAAGATTACAACCAATTGATGGAAAAAATATGACTTGTAATTATATTTTGTAAACAGTTTAGTTATTATGAACCCTGATAAACACTGCACATGGTCAAAAGTATCTCTGAAACAAATTGTGCCAAAGATGTGACGCCCCAAATCCCAGGGGTCTATTGACAACCCGTCAACTTGCGGAAGGTTCGTGAATGTCAGGTAACCCGACACCACACCATCAGTCCCTCTTTAGGACCCAAGACCTAAAATCGGCATAGTCTCTTTGTACTGTGAGCTCACCCAAAATACAACCTGTGCAATTACACGACAACATGGCCCAATATTATACAACAACCTCACCGGTTTCAGACGAGTAAAATGGCCACACGCATGGCCCATTTTACCCCATACTCAAACATATAAGCATGACTATTAAAACTTCATAGTCCATAAGAGTTTAATACCACACTCTTATACAAAACACATATCAAAAATTAAGCATTCTAATACATATTTTACAAAAATATAACCAAAGTCATCAATCCACTCTTCCTTCAATATCGCCCTCTAGTGAGCCGTCTCCGCACATTCCCTATACCCGAAAGGGGGTTCCACGACAAAGAGTAAATGCCCAAGAGAATAAACTCCTATAGATGCTACTCTTCACCTAAGTGCACATGCAATGGTCATGTCACCAAAGAAAGAAGCACATTCCAATCAAGATTATGCAAACCTAGAATGGAATTCTATATGCCATGAATGAAATGAGACCCACCATGTCCCATGTACCGAGTCCTCACCAACTCCCACACACATGCAACACCAAGTGTGAAAAACTAGTCATTGGAAAATCTCACCCAAAGACTCACTCATCGACCTGTTCTCCCGATACTCATTCAATTTCCATCAAATTTCGCTATGGTTTATTTATTCGGGCTACGCTATCTTTCGAGTAATCTCACCCAGACTCATACGCCTTCCGATATTTTTACGAGCTTTCACCGCCGGTGATCATGTCTAACCGCATGTAGATTTGGGTCTTTCACCCTAGTGTGTGTGGGATCTACTCCCATCTCGCTACAAAGACTCCTCTATCTGCTACGCCAAAGACGATATATATATATATATATATATATATATATATATATATATATATATATATATATATATATATATATATATATATATATATATATTTTTTTTTTTTTTTTTTTTTTTCATTTTTTCATTTTATACCAACGCGAGTCTCACTGATCGCCATCCGTTTTAAGCTCACCACACATTCACCAAGAATGGTGAATTAACTATTTCTATGCACCCACACCCGACTCGACGTGATGTTACCGTGCATATGAAATGCAAGTATGCCACATAGTATTACATGTCTCATTTCAAATTATCAAGCAATAACACACAAACAGTGTATTTCATTCAACATGTCATTCCATACTCAAGTGATTAGCACACTTAGTGCAACAATCAACTTTTAAGAAAATACGTGAGCACAACATGCCATTCATAGGCATATGGTCATATTCTAGACTCAAAGAGCTTTCCATAGAGTCTAAGAACGTACAAATCGGAGTTCGAAAGAGAAAGTTATGGCCGTCCAAAGTTGGAGGCCTCACAAGAATGGGCTAGATCTTAAATTTCTGACAAACTTTCTCACCTGGGATTGACGGACTCCAACCGACAAACCTAACCGAACGGACCTAGCCGCATACAAACCTAGCCACATGCACCTAGCTCCGGACAAACCGCCCAGATCTCGCCGAATGCCTAGCCCGACATACCTCGTCGAACAGACCTATCCGCATAGACACAGCCGGACATACCCAACCGAACAAACCCAGCCAGATAGACCTAGCCGGACAAACTTTGCCACTCAGGTCGTTCTGGGTAAATGGGCCATAACTTGGGCTATAGAGGTCCGATTTGGGTAATTCAAAAGTCTAACATCAAGTTCACTAATGCAAAATTTATAATTCCATCAAGGACATATTTAATTAAATTCTCTTTGTTTCCCAATTCGAAACCAATTCTAAAGTCCTGATAATGCATAGGATCAAACTAGTGGCGCCTTCCCATAGTTCAAAATGCAACCAAACATCCCCTTAGGGCAAGACACAAATCACAACCCTTAAGATAGAAAGTACCAAAGTAGGAGAAGACCTACCCTCTTGAAGCTGTAGGAGTTGCTCTAGGAAGTCCCATGGACACTCCTAAACTCGAACCCTTGATTTCCCGAACTCTTCACTCTGAATCCTACGAAATCTAAAGGCTTTCTGTGATCTGGCGTAGCCTTTGTCGAGCAGATGATCTTTAGTTCTTAGCCCGATGAAAACCAACCCACCAATCTCCGTAGATCGTAGGGAGAAGTTGGAGCTTCTCTCTCATCTTTCTCTTCTCCCTCTTTTTTTTTTTTTTTTTTTTTTCCCTCTTTCTTCTTCTCCTCCCCACCAAATTTGTTTGGTCCAAAGTCAAGTGGGAGGCCTCATCTTGCCACATGTCACTCTCCTATTGTCTCCCTTGGATTTACTTATTCTCTTATCCATAACTTTGATTTCTTTTCCTATCAAGTATGACATGATGTCACACATGGGTCCCACTTTGTACTCAGGTTTGACTCGTTTCTCCATTTGACACGTGGCTCATCAGAAAGCCCCAAACGAAAGTGTCAAGTGTCACTCGTTACTCTTGGTGCCTCAAAAAATATGAAATTCCGACTGTCTAGAAATTCGACGTGGTAGCTGTGATTGCGAGACGATTCCCATCAAATAAGTCCTGCTTCATTATCCAAGATCTAGAAAATTTGTAGATTTTCCCATTGAAATACCAGTTTTACCCTTTCGTAAAAATTGAATTTTCGGTTTTATATCTTTTCCCTTAAAAAAATTTCGTCCCAAAATTCCATGCACATTCACATCACTCGCATGCATATGCAATGTGCACTATCTCATGTATGTAAACTAGCCATTTAATTACTAAATGACTAAATTGCGTACCTTCATCCCTAAACAAAAAGGGATAGCAGGCCCGCATCGTGTCCTCACGCTCCTACGTTGCCTCCTCCACTCCTTGGTTTTGCCACAACACCTTCACTAGCCTCACGGTCTTCCATCACAAAACCTGATCCTCGCTGTCTCAAGATACACGTCCCTCCTCAAAGGTCCCATCCGTATCAACAAGAATCTCTCCCCCAATCCACTACATGAGCCGGATCCGGGAGTATACCCGAGCATGGAGACGTGAACACCTCATGGACACTTGATAAACTCTGGTAACGCCAATCGCTATGCAACTGCCCACCTCTCGAGCATTCAAGGGCCCGATATATCCTGGCGTTAACTTTCCTCGCTTGCTGAACCTGACCACTTATCTCTTAGGCATCACCTTTAAGAAGACGTGATCACTCCACTGAACTCTAGAGGCCGATATCGCGTCGTCGACGAGCTCTACCGACTCAGCAAAGGAGAAGACGCCGCCAGACAAACCCACCTTCTCCGAGGTGTTCTTAATCGACCGGACCATCACTGAGCTCTCTCAATTCTCCGTCCAACAAATAGGTGATCGGCATGGCCTCCCATACAAAGCTTCTCAGGGTGCCATCCGTATGTACTTCGCCCTCGATAATCGTTGTTCTAGACGAATTCCACTAAGGGTAAGTGCTCCTCCTAGCTACCCTTATGATCCAAGACACATGCTCACAGCATGTCCTCTAAAATCATTATGGTCATCTCTGACTGACCATCTGTTTGAGGATGAAATGTAATGCTCATAGTCAACTATGTCCCCATGGCCTTCTGAAAGCTCTTCCAAAAGTGTGTCAGAAATCTAGGGATCTCTTATCGACACTATGGACACCGGAACTCCATGTACCAACAATTCTGATATACAACCGACGTAATTTCTCCAATGTGAAGGCCATCCGCGACGGCTAGGAAAATGTGTCTACTGGCCAACCGGTCCGCCGCTATCACCCATAATGCATCATGCCTCCGCAGGCCCGTGCGCGGGTCACAAAATCCATCGTGACGCATCCCACTTCCATCCCCAAACACTTCCACGGTCGGAGTAGCCCCGTCGCTTCTAAAGTGTTCACTTTGAACCCGTCGACACGTGAGGCACTGTCGAACAAAGTCCCCAACGTGTCTCTTCATCCTACTCTAGTAGTACTGGCGACGAAGATCACGATACATCTTCGTGCCACTTGGATGCACAGTAAATCGGGAGCAATGGAACTCCCTGAGGATCTCCTCTCTCCGATCAGTCGACTAGGGAACCACTAACCGTCCTCTATACCGAAGACTACCATCTATGTGGATGGTCCAGCCTTTGTCACCTGTACCTAACTCTACCTAGTCCCTGATGGACACTATCTCTACGTCCCATTTCTCGGGACTCGATCACTTTGCTTAATAGGGACGACGTAGCTACCAAACTCCCAAAGTACTCGAGCTCGCTCGCTACATCAGAGTCCTAACTCCGTCCTTACGCCTCAAGCATCCTTTCACTCGAGAAGCCATACTCAGCCACGCCCCCGTGACTTCCCCGACTAAGTGTGCATCGCCCACCACATTTGCCTCCTTACTATGGTGGTAATGCAAAGGAAGTCGTAATCCTCTAGGAGTCTCCATCAACTCCGCTGCCTCATCGGGTGTCCCGCGCGTGAAAACATACCCCGACTTTGTGGTCCTAATACACCCTAAAACTTGCTCACTACAGGCAAGTGGCACCAAATCTAAAGGTAAAGACTATGGCCACTCAACTCCATGCCTGGTAAGACAGGGGTACTCTGCTTCACAGATCTTCCAGCCCCATGGGAACCATAGTTTGCACCCTTCAGACTCATCAGAACGATCCAATCCGCCTTCGAGGTGTCATTACAATACACCGTGTACCTCGCCCCTCTCTCGACTATCGTATCAGGACCTGGCAAGCGTTATCTTCACCCCGAATGCCTCTCCTCTGCATCAATCATTCCACTCGAACTTAACCTCCTTCCGGGTCAGTCTCATCATAAGTGCTGCTAGCCAGGAGAAATCCTCGATGAACCTCCTGTAATACCCCCGCCAACTCCGCAAAACCTGGTATCTCAAGACTAAACTTCGGGCTCCTCCCAAACCCATCACAACCTCGACTCCTCTCCTCGGGTCCAACGACACACACCTAAAGTCGATCGCGGCCCTAAGAATCTCACCTCAATAAACCAAAACTCGCATCGAATCTCATGCATGCCATGGTCTCGTGCCAGAGAAAGACCTCAAATGATCCTCACATGCCTTCCTCGACGAGGAGTGTATCAAACGTCGTCTACAAAGACCACGATAAACTCGATTCGTGATAGGGTTGGAATACCCTACGATGAGATCCATGAAGGCCGATGGCGCATCTATCAATCCATAACATCACCATGAACTCAAAGTGCCCATACCGCTAGCCCTAAACATCGCCTTTAGGGATTCCGCCTCCCTAATCCTCAGCTTGATGGTAACCACGCGGTCTACAAGAGACTTCGCCTCCCAATTGATCAAATAATATTAATCATCGGTAATGGATACCGATTCTTGACCCACCTCTGCTCAACCGTCTGCAGTCGCCTGGCCAAGGGTCTTGTCTTTCTTCTTTGTAAACAAAATCGGAGCACCCCATGGTGAAGTGCCTGCCTAATGAATCTTTATCCAAGAACTCCCGTATCTCGGACTGAGTTCCCGTGAACTCAACCGTGCCATCCCCACAGAGTCATAGAGATTGGCGACGCCGTGTGTAACTCAATACAGGTCTACATTCCTTTCATGAGGTAATCCTAAATAAACATCTTTAAAAACATCCCTGTTATCACGACTACTCGAGGGAGATCTGAAGTCCTATCCTTCACTCGGGCCGTCTCTCCATGTAAGGTTTATACCAACCCATCAACTACTCAAGGTCATCCTGACTCCAGACACTCAGATAAGAAAGATCGCTATCCCCGAACGAACACAAGTACTGGGTCCCATGTAGGCAACCTCCTACACTCACAATCGATGACGACTCGGTATGCCTTCAACTAGTCCATCCAGAGGATGACGTCGAACTCTAACATGTCCATGACCCTCAAGTCCATTGTGAGTAGAATCCCAGAAATCTTTAACTCGTAACCCCCACATATCAAATTCATACTCACCCTAGTCCCTATGGGAGATCTCACATATAGGGGCTTCTCCAAGGTCTTAACCTCTAAGCCCAATTCTCGCACAACCGATGCAGCGATGAATGAATGCGATGCACTATAATAAAATAATATCCTTGCCCATAGGCGAAATAGCAAAAACTTACCCTATATGACTGGCTAATCCGTTGGCTCAGCTGGTGGTGTGATACGTGAACACACTCCGATCCCCTCGACGTCCCAAATTATTGGCCTGTCCCGCCTCGACTCCATACCCCCGACTCTCTCAAAGGTCATACCAGGTGCAAGTACAAAGATAAGGTGCTTCAGGTAGCACCTAGGATCCGACATCGTTCCTCTGTACTGCATTAGTAAAGGAGGAATAAATCAAGGGTTTGTGCCTCGGTCTCACCTCACGATGACTCAGGATGGTGCTATCCCCAAACCTCGCGATCCCTATCTCCGGGGCAATCCCGCTTCATATGTTCAGGCTGATGGCAGAAATAACAAATCGTTTGTCCCACCGACCGGAACCCCGATCCGACCTCGGGCCCAAATGGCTACCACTTGAACCCACGCGCAACTCAGGCTTCCTCGCTTCTTTCCGAACTCGGAAGAATACCGACTCTCCTTCCCTCTTGCCACACACCCAGATCCCGTTCCGCAAGGCCCTTCTATCTCTCTCTCTATGACCATAGCCGCTCGACCATAGTCCACATTCGTAAGAGGAATCCCATTAATCTCGCTCTCCGACGGACAACTCGCACCATCCTCAAACCTCCTCACCTCGCCATGTCCGTGGGCCACATAATCACTGAGTACGAGCTATCCTAGTGAACTCTAGTCACACATTACTCCATCACTATCATCACTCCCGCTCAGCTCATGAACTCCCAGCCTTCTATGCCTAGTGGTGGCCGAAAAATATTTGCTCATAAAGAGCCCGTGGTACTCAGCCCAAGTCATCACCTCTATGTCCCCGAGGCTCCAACTAAATCTCTACCACACTGGACTCAATTTATCCGGAATGCAACTAGCCTAATCCTGATCACATCGGAGGTGATCTCCATGGCCTCCAATACCTTCTCAATCTGCCGGAACCAATGGTCTGCCACCATTGAATCTCCTCAACCTGTGAATGTCGGAGGATGATGTGACTTAAACCTCTAGAGGTTATTCGGACCTCCCTGAACCCCAGCTACACCAGCCTGTGCAAAACTGGTGAATGTAGCGCTCATGGCCTCCATAAAGGCCTATTGATAAAAAAAACGGGTGGTGCCTGACTAGCATCTCGTGGACGACCTCTACGTCCCCGCCCTCGACTTGCCATCTACACATGTCAAATTGCAACAGAGTTATTAAATTTCTATCTCAGTCTAACTAGTAGTGCATGATTAGTGTCCAAAAAGTGCTATTTTGAACCCTATTTTTAATAGGTTTTGAGCGCTTTTTGTGTACTAATTATTATAATTAACCCAATTGACATGTTCGGGTCCCTATTACACTTCTAATTGCATTCCGAGGTCAAGCAGAAGCCTTTGGCAGGAATTGAGGGCCAAATTATCGTGTCAATCCATCCTCATAACCAAAGTCGGGTTGATTTTCACCCAATTTCATATGGTCTCATATCAATTTCAAGAAGCTGTGAATGAAGAATTTCAAAGGTGAAGAAAATTGGAAGAAAATGGCAAGGCAAAGAGTTACATGTGGATGCGTGGAGCAAGAAACAAGTAAGAAGCGTGAATCAATGGAATGTGCTGATGCATCGTGAGTTTGCAAATTGCCACAACGAAATTTTCGCTATGATAGCTTAGTCATCAGTGCATAGCTAAAATGCAAATTTCGCTATGCACGTATATTTTTCGCTAGGCTAGCGAAATTTCAATTAGCCAGCGAAAATGATCGTAGATAAATAAATTTTCCATTTTCGCTATTCAGGATTTTCGCTAGCTTAGCGAAATTTCTCTAGCTAGCGAAAATTCCCTAAATAGCGAAAATGGTTGCCCTGTGATTTTGATATTTTTGATTCCAAACGACCTCGTTTTGTATAATTACCACTTTGTCCCTATTGTAATTTCATATTTTAGGTCTTTTTGTCATTTCACACATTGGGTTGGCTATAAAAGCCAACTTATAGATTTTTGTAACCCTAACTTTAATCTTTCAGCACGCAGCTTTTATTTTGTTCCAGTTTTCTTCTCTCTCCTCTTTCTCTCACTTTCTTGGTGCCAAACACTTCCAAGGATGACAACTCGGGGGATGAGGGGCTAAAACCCTTTCCTGGAAGTGCTGCTGTCAAAGGATCTCGCAGGCTACTGTGGTTCCTTTTTCAAGCAAAGAGTTTTGTCATTTTGGTTCCTAAATTTCATTTCTAGGTTTAAAGCTCTTGATGTACTTTCTTTGGCCAATACTTGCAAGCTTTTAGGTTTAGTGTATTCTTAGCTTTGATACACTAATATCCATTAGTTTCATTTACAGCCACCGAGGTAGGTTAAGGGGCTAGTTTTCACTGCAAGTGCATCCACTTTGATCAATACTTGCAATCTTTTAGGGTTCAGTGGATTCTTATTTTAGATCCATTGAGACTCATTAGTTACTCCTTACGGAATCATTAGGATGAGTCAAGATAGATTTTCACCGTAGGGAACCATAATTGTTAAATAAATGCTTTCTATCAAAAGGAAAATTATTAGTGGTTTGTGGCTCTTTAATGCCAATGAAGATCCGGCCCGGGAGATGACATATACGCCATCCTCCTAACGCGAGGAAATTAGACCTGGACCTCTCGCTTAGCCTAGGATCTTAAACTCGGCCTAATGCTTCGCTGAGTTCTATTTTACATTTTATTTTATTTATTTTCGCCTTGCAACCAACCACCCCCTCGCTTACCCAAACCTTAAATCCAAATTTAATTCACCAATTTCACTCCAATTAAATCATTTCAGACAAAGAAAACCCATCCCCGTGTTCGACTTAGACTGGGCTATATCATAAAGAGGTTTCTTGACTTTCTACTTGCAAAGAGGAGGAACATAGGAAACAAATATTGTTGATTCCGATCAATTCTACCGCGGCAATTTAATCAAATGGCGCCGCTGCCGGGGATGGTGCCTAAGTGCATTTGACGAGCTGTGAAACACTTGTGATCCTCATCACAAGTTTTGGTGAATTTCTTTTATATTTCATTGTCATTTTTTATTTTATTTTCATAAAAAAAAAAAAAGTTGTTGCAGGACTGTTTTTGTGTGCCATATTTATACTGCAGGATTACATTTTCAGTGGGTTTGAATTGTGACCAAATGGAAGAGGGAGAACAATACAATGAGTACCCTATGGAGAGAAACCCTAGAGCATACATGTCCATGAGGGACTATAGAAACTAATGGATGGGTACACCCCTCCACAGCAGTTAGCTACTCCCAACTTATGCACCTCCTCCACATCCACAATATGCCTTCTGTTCAAATTTCAACCACCACCCAATCTCTCAATTGAGCAAGCAATTCTAGACCTTACTAAACTCCAGCGGTGATCGTGGTAACGTGCGAATTCAATGCCCAATCGAGTGAAAAATCCATACCGAGGAGAATTCCCCGACCAAAGAACAGATGGCCAAAGAACGACTTCAAAGCACAAATGGACAACTCCGCAAGACGCCATTGAAAGCCTCATCAATCGCCAGCAGCATTCACCGTGAGGACAGTGCTGATCAAAACAATTTTCAAAGTAGCAAGTTCAACTTCACTTCGTGAGGAATTGAAAATGGAATCGCAGGTTCCCGAGGAATTGCAGGATGCCCTCGACCGTGTGTTAAGTTTTAGCCTTGGAAAAAAGAGGAACATATCAATGCCTGATAATCGAGAGGGCAGTGGTATCGGGAGTGCAGTGGAAAAGGAGCCACAAAAGCTTACCCTTCCAACCAATTCCCTTGAAACTCCAACCCCACTCGCCACTACCTAAGCTACCAAAACCCACCGCCAAGAGCCCCTCCACCACCCAAGTGTATATCCCGCTCTCGTGATCCCAATCCCAACACAAACCCCGGGAGCACCCACCATAAAGTCCAACCCATCACCGCCGCCATTCTACAAAACCTCGAAGAAGCCAGCGGCCATTGCTCGCGTTATCGCCACTACATCGAAAAATCGGGCAAATTACCACATCGCATGTGCTGCTGGTTCGCTTCTCTGGGTGCGTGGTTCGGGTTTGGAGCACCCGAACCTAGGCATTTCTAAGCCTCCCCTCTCCCATTTTTAAGTTTTCAACTTTTCTTGTTTTGTTTTATTTTATCGTATTTTATTTTGATTTCGTTAATTTTTATTTTTAGGTTTTATCTAATTTTTAGTTAATTTATGTTTTTAAATTAATTTTGCTTTTCCGCAATTTCCTAATTTTTCTTGTGTTAATTGCACTTGTGTGCAAATTCTTTGCGTAAATGCAAATTTTGAAGGCTTGAATGGAAGATCTTGTTAACTGAAAGCAGTTAGGGATTTTCGTGTTTAGCGAAAATTCTCGCGAACTATGTTGCACTTTCTCAGTAATTGTAGCGAAATGCAAAAATTTCGCTATAGCAAGTAAAATCGATCAAAATTTCGCCAGGCTAGCGAAATGGACTTAGAACAGCGCTTCCACTACAAGACAAGTTATTTACTGTTATTTCCAATTTTTTTTTTATTTTATTTTATTTTATATTTTATATATTAAAAACGTTTTTTTTTTAATTTTATATATATTATTTTTATTTCAAAAAAATTATTTTTATTTTTATTTATATATATATATATAAATATTTGTCTTTTTTTTTAAAAAAAAATTTTTTTAAATGTTTTTATTTTTATTTATTAATTATTTTATTTGATTTTTCAAAAAAATCAAAAAATTTGAAGACATTATTTCTGTGCCATTTAAATTTTCAAGCAATGAAATTTTCGCTACTACTCTACTCATTTTACAAATTTTGTTTCGCTTCATATAACTTTTCTATTCAACTCCGTTTAGTGTTTCGGTACCTGTTGGAAAGCTAGAGAGTGTAGAACCCAAATATGGCCAGAAAGAACATTTTTGAGATTATTATGAAAGTGTACTTTAAAAATGGTCCAACTGTCACTTTTTTTCCTCTTTTCTTCCCCTAACTCTGTTTATTCAAGCCCAAACCGAGTGAATGAGCAAGGGACGACGGAAAGTCATGGTTTATCCGTAAATAATCACATATCATGAGGTAACACTTCCTTTCTAATTTTCCAATCCGTTCCATTTCTATTACCGACGTTTTATTTAAAGTGAAGTAATATGAAGTGACTTTTGTATTTATTCTTTGCTCTATTTTGTGAAAGCCCCATTTTGTGATGTTTAGTGGCTTGCCGGGTCCTTTCTATAAAGTTGTTATGCTTTTTTACAGTTTACTTTTTCAAAAACAGTCTGCTTTTGCAACCAAAATTTTTTGTGGTTTCCTCATTTCTAACCCGTGGTTTGAAAATCAAGCTTGTCCAATTCTATTGATGTTAGATTGGTTTCATGCTTGGTTGAATGAATGATTATTGAATTCTTATTGATTTCTTTAATCTTTTCTTCCACCTTAGCTAACCAATACAGAAAGCACATTAGATTTCAATGATAGTCGAAATCACATAACCTTCCTTTTATTTCAGATAACCTACCCTAGTTTCATCGACCACCTTTAATAGGTTAAGGACCCCCAAAGGGAAAAGAAAAAGAAGAAAAACGAAAAAAAGAAAAGAAAGAAAAAGAAAAGAAAAAGAATAAAAATCGCAACACTTCGCTTTGAAACCCCTGAGCACCATCCGAGGGTATATGGCGAAAGCCTTTAAAGCCCTATGTCTCTAAACCTTCTTACTGTCAGAGTCACCCGACTTAGTGTCTGCTACATGGGTGGATGGGTGGAGCTTAGCGTTGTAGGTGCCGGAGTCTCACAAATCATTTGAAGTCCGGTGAAACCCGAAGAGCTCAGGGTCGAAAGATCCTTATGACTCGTGCCCTAAGCCCAATTGGTCGAGTCACCTGCGAGGATCCCCTGCTACATGGACTTCGGGTGAGGGGTCGATTCCTTAGCATCGCACCCTACAACACAAAAGAATCGCAGCCAAGAGGTGGGTCCGACCATTTAGGTTGGTTAGCATGCTAGGTCGGTAGTAGCTAGGTTGTGAGAGCGCAATGACACTTATCGCTGAGAGCCAATCAAATAAACACTTAGATTTCGTGGAAATTCGGTTGATTCACCAAGAAGGAGGCTCTTTTCGATAATTAATTTCAGATTTAAGATTCATTCTCTCATGATAGTTATCGACACCTGCATTGATTATTCTTACTTGTAGGTCAAGTATTTTCATTCACAACCTTTTGAAGTACCATTTTTTGTGAACGTTATTTTGTTATGCTTTTATATGTATTTACTACTCTTTCTTTCATCGCTAAGGACTAGCAATGTGGTCAGTGATTGCTGTCCAAAAGTGCTATTTCAACCCTATTTTTAATAGGTTTTGAGCTTTTGTGTACTAATTATTATAATTAACCCAATTGACATTCGTCCCTATCGCACTTCTAATCGCATTCCGAGGTCGTTAGTTTTTTGGCAGGAATCGAGGCCAAATTATCGTGGTAATCCTAACTTTCATAACCAAAGCTCCAGTTGATTTTCACCAATTTCATATGGTCTCATATCAATTTCAGTTGAAGCCAGAATGAAGAATTTCAAAGCAGAAGAAAATCAAGAAAAATGGCAAGCAACAGGTTGCGTGATGCAGCCGAGCGCCACTGCAGAGCCAGAATCAATGGTGTGTGTGTGGAAAAGCTGGATTAACGTAGCCAAAAATTCGCCACGAAATTTTCGCTATGATAGCGAATATCGTGCATACTTAAAATGTAAATTTTTCGCAGGCATGCTGTTTTTCGCTAGCTTAGCTCTCGCATAATAAATTTCGCTGCATTTAAATGATCGCAGATAAATGTAAATCTTTCCATTCGCTATCTTCGTGATTTTCGCTAGCTTAGCGAAATTCTGGGCTTAGTTATGAAATTTTCGCTATGCTAAATAAAATTCCTCGCATAGGCAAATGGTCGCCTCGTGATTTTGATATTTTTGATTCCAAACGACCTCGCTTTTGTATAATTACCACTTTGTCCTATCAGAATTTCATATTTTAGGTCTTTTCGCATTTCACACATCAGTCATTATAAAAGCCAACTTATAGATTTTGTAACCCTAACTTTAATCTTTCAACACGCAGCTTTTATTTTGTTCCAGTTTTCTCTTCTCTCCTCTTTCTCTCACTTTCAGCAAACACCCTCCAAGGATGACAACTTTGGACGAGGCTACAAACCCTTCCTCCTTGAAGGAAGGTTGCTAGGTGGACTGCGAAAGGCCGGTGGTTCCCCCGTTTTTCAAGCAAAGAGGTTTTGTCATTTTGGTTCCTAAATTTTCATTTCTGTGTTTAAAGCTCTGATGTACTTAGCTAATACTTGGCAAGCTTTTAGTGGTTTAAGGGTATTCTACTTTTAGATACACTATCCATTAGTTGCTACTTACTTGAGCCAATCGAGGTAGGTTAAGGGGCTAGTTTTCACCGCAAGTGCATCCACTTTGATCACTTGGTAATCTTTTTAGCTCAAAGGGATTCTATTTTTGATCCACTGAGACTCATTAGCTACTCCTTACGAATCATCAGAGGATGAGTCAAGATAGATTTTCACCGTAGGAACCATAAATGTTAAATAAATGCTTCTATCAAAAGGAAAATTATTGTGGTTTAGGTTTTAATGCCAAATGAAGATCCTAGCCGTGAGATTATTTGCAAGTCATCCTCCCAACGTGGGAGGAATTAACCCAGTGGACCTCTCGAGTTAGCCTAGATCTTAAACTCGGGCCCAATGCTTCAAGGAGTTCTATTTTCATTTTATTTTATTTATTTTCGCTACAACCAACCACCCCCTGCTTTTACCTAAACCTTAAAAATCCAAATTTGACCACAACAATCTTGACCCCACTCCTAAATCATTTGTACAAAGAAAACCTATCCCCGTGTTCGACCTGTATTCAGCTATACCGCAAAGAGCTCGACTACTAAGTAGCAGGAGTGAACATAGGAAACAAATATCATGATTCCGATCACCATCAGCGGGCACGAATCAGTGCACTCGCCAACCACTAATAGACTTGGCCATCATGAACTAACCCATTCATCACATTTTTCCTTAGTGGTGTTAATCGCCAACCACTAATACAATTTTAATTCAATTTCCAAAATTTTCAGGTTCATTATTGTTTTCCGAACCCTTAAGGTTATGTTTTCTAACCCTAGTGTTCCATATACCATTCCTCATGTATATATTTCATACAATTCAAGCACACATCACACATATTAATTCATCAAAGTGCACAATCAATGCATGATCTAAACTCGTGCCCCATCGAGTCCTAGGTATCTGCACTCCAAGCCTCCGATACCAAGTCAGACGCCGTGGGTCCGCTGACAACCCGTCAACCCGTGAAGACTGTGATGTGCCAGTAACCCACCACAATTGAGTCCCCTTTTTCCGAGACCCAAGATTTAACGAAAATCGGGCAGTCTCCTTTGTACAGGGAGCTCTACTCAAAATACAACATATGCAATTACATGGCAACATGGCCCAATATTATACAACAACCTCATCGGTTTTACATACAAGTAAAAATGGCCACGTATGGCCCATTTACCCATACTCAAACATATAAGCACATGACTATGAACTATAGTCCATAAGAGTTTAAATTTGCCACTTTATACAAAACACATATCAAATTAAGCATTATAATACATGTTTTACAAAATATAAATCAAAGCCATTAATCCCATCTTTCTCAATATTCCGCCTCTAAGGAGCCCGTCTCCGCACATTCCCCAGACCAAAAAGGAGTTCCACAACCCGGTGAGCAATGCCCAAGAGTAAACCCTATGAGGCTACTCTCCACCTAGTTGTATTACGCAATGGTCATGTCACCAAAGAAAGAAGCACATTCCAACTGGTGATTTATGCAACCAATGGAATTCTATATGCCATGAATGAAAATGCGAACCACCATGTCCCATGTACCGAGTCCAAATTTCCACTTCACAAATGCAAATCCAGTGAAAACCGCCGCTGGTGTTCACCAAAGACTCGACTCATTGACTTTTCGTGGTCTCACCCCAGGATCGTTGTACGCCTTCCGACATTTTTACAAGCCACTATCAGGATCATGTTCTAACCGCATGTAGATTCGGGGTCTTTCACCCCTTGGGAAGGATCTACCTCATCTTGCTACGCCCAACACACGTATATATATATATATATAGGTAATTTTTTTTCATTTTTTCATTTTATACCACCATGAGTCTCAATTGGACACTGTCCATTTTGAGCTCACCACACTTTCACCAAGAATGGTGAATTAACCGTTTCTATGCACCGACACCCGACTCGACGCGATGTTACCGTGCATATGGAATGCAAGTATGCCACATGGTATTACATGCCTCATTTCCAATTATCAAGCAATGACACACAAACAGTGTATTTCATTCAACATGTCATTCCATACTCAAGTAATTAGCACACATAGTGCAAAAATCAATTTTTCAAAAAATATTTGAGCATAACATGTCATTCACAGGCATATGGTCAGATTCTAGACTCAAAGAGCTTTCCATAGAATCTAAGAACGTAAAAATCGGAGTTCGGATAAGAAAGTTAGAGGCCTCACATGAATAGTCACCCACCAATAGATTCTCACCTAGCCTGAATGACTCAACCCACAAACCTATTCTGACCTTAATCTACCAGTATGCATTCCAGCCTGGGCAGATTCACGCAAGCAGAATTTAGCCTGACAGTCCTAGCTGGATAGACCTAAACTGACGTATTCCAACCATACAAACCCAGCCTGATGTGACCTAGTCGACAGACTAAATTGCACAAACCCAAATCTGACATACCTAACTCGACGTATTCTTCCACTCATGTCGCTCGTAAACAGCTACAACTTAGGCTATAGAGGTTCAATTTGCATAATTCAAAATCCTAACATCAAGTTCACTAATGCGACTACAATTTACCTGAAGGACATATGTCTAAATTCCCTTAGTTTCCCACCCGAAAACTAGTCCTAAAGTCCCACTTAATGCGCAGATCAAATCCACAAATCTCCTATACTTCAAAATGCAACCAAACATCCCCTCGGGGCAAGACACAAACCACATAGCCCTTAAGAGGTGCAACCAAAGTAGAGAAGACTTACTCTCAAGGTAGCTGCTCAGAAGTCCCGTGAACACTTCCTAAACCCGAACCCTTGGATTTAACTCTTCACTAACTTACAACCCCGTGCTTTGACCCACGCTGCAGCTCTTTGTCGAAAGAATAAATCTTAGTTCTGCCCATTTAAAACCGACCCACCGATCTCCGTAGATCGTAGAGAGAAGTTGGAGCTTTTCTCTCTTCTCCTTTTTCTCTTTCTTTTTTTTCCCTCTCTTTCTTCTTCTCCCCACCTAATTTGCTCGTCCAAAACAAAGTTATAGGAGGGTTTTATTTGAGAGAGGTTACTTTTTTTTGAATAGCTCCTCGGGATTTCCTTTATCCTCTTATCCATAACTTTGATTTCCTCTTCCTATCAAGTGTGACACATGTCACACATGGGTCCCACTTTAGACTCAGTGTTTGACTTGTTTTCCATTTGACACGTGGTTCACGCAGCCCTCCAAACGAAGGCCAAGCTGCCGTCATACTTCCTGCATCTCAAAACGTGAAATTCCAAATGTCTTAGTGTAACGCCCTAAAAATACCCAAACAGCTTTAACATGTTTAGTGGCAAATAAAGTAAATGAAAATTTTCGTGACCCTAAACTTAAGAATGAAAAATATACAATCCGAAAATTTATATAGTTTCAACAAATTCGTAAAATGTAAATGGGGACCTATGGTCATAAATGAAGAATGTAATTGCCAAAATGTAATGAAGTGAAATTAAATGAAATGAAACTGAAATGAAGTGTTAAAATGGAAAATATGAGAAAAATGGATTTAATGAGAAGGCCAAACAAGGCCTTATGAAGAATTAAGACTTAAGACCAAATTTGGTCTTGTAAAATGTCACTCACATTAAAAAGGGGAAAGAAGGAGAAAAGAAATATCCAGCTGGGAGAAAGGTGAGAGGGATTTGTGATTTCTTCTCCATAATCAAGTGGGACAAGTTGATCAAGAAGGAGGAGGAAGAAGAAAGAAAAGTGAATCAAGATTTAGCGGATGAAAAAACCAAATCCTAACCCCCTTTCATTGTGTTTGGGTTAATAAAACCCCAAATTGAGTAGAGTTTTGATGGAGCGGAGTTTGTTTTAGAGAGTTTTGCATTGCTTTGATTATTTGATTAATGAGAATGGTTGTAAAAAGGAGAATGTTGGGTTTTCAAAGGAAATGCTGTCAAAAATTTGTCAAAACCCCTGTTCTTGTTTTGGCTATAGGTTAAGTTATAATTATTAAAATTAAGTGATTCCAATTGGTAAAGAACCATAAGAGATAGGATATAATTCTATAGAAGGTTAGAGAAATCGTCGTCTAAGGCTCCCGAATATGGGCTTAAAGTGAGTTCTGCAGTCACTGTGTATGCTCTATTTTGGGTGTTGTTATGGTGTTTTCGCCATGTTGAGTTTCACTCATCCAAATGAGTAGATTCAAAATTCTGGGTAAAAATATACTGTACAAACAATTTACTGAAGGAAGTGTAAGAAAATTGTTACCCTAAAGTTCCCAAAAAATCACAAAGTGGAGCTATGTGTAAGAATAATCCACTGCCAAAATTGGAGTAGTCCGATGTAAATGCAATAACTTGAGTTTGGTGATTCAAATGATTATCTCCAATTTGAGAAGAAACATTAGAACTGATATCTTCAATAGTAGGCAAACCATTAATACCCTGCGAGCAGACCCCGGAATTGAGAATAACAATAGAAAACTGAGTGAGTCGGGTATACTCACTACTTGGCATTAAAATGCCGTAACTTGAGCTCGGGGTGATCCAAATGAGATAATTAAAATTCCTCATTAAAATAGATCTATGAGCTATATTTATTGAAGGAAGATAGTGTAAATATGGCTCATGTGTCCCAAAATTTTTTTTCAAGTGAAGGGAGTATTAGGTAGACATCAACCTCAACCAAAAACTCCTAGAATAATCCTGATCACATGATTGTCATTAATGGAATAGCTGAACGAGGAAAACTCGTGACAGTTTTAGATTCAAGATTGGAATCAAAGTGACGATTTTTGGTTTATTCTCAAACTTTCTCTATTTCTAAAATATTTCGGTAACAATTTACAAATGATTCAATTTTAAACGATCGATACAGTGTCAGCATATTGATTCATGTCGTGAATGACTTGTTTTAAGTGATTTGAGACAATCACAAAACGACCAGACAAGAAAATCATGAATGTGAAAATGTTCATTATGATATAAATGTATATATATACTATTGTAAATCGTATTGAATGATTTTAATGTCCTTAAAAGAATGTTAACCGTTAGAATTGAAAGTTATGATAAATTTTAAGATAATTAATAAGAGTCGAACAAACGCATTCATTGCGGGTATACCAACTGTAGCGCATAGACAAGATTCGTGAGAGTTCACCAACCGAGTACATATTATATATATATATATATATATATACCAGCATACAACCTAGAGGGACTGTGCCGATGATTCGTTATCCTGTGCACTAAAAGCATAAGTTAAATTCGATAAGGGTAAAATGATAATGAGATTGAAAAACTCCATGATCGCGATTCAATGATTTAGCAGATAATGAAATTGCATAACCTCGAATTAATCCAATGAATTGTAATGAATGTAAATAAAATGAATATATATATATATATATATATATATATATATATATATATATATATATATATATATATATGTGTGTGTGTGTGTGTGTGTGTGTGTGTGTGTGTGTGGGTGTAAAAGGTTATTTATTTGTCATGAAAAATGGACAAATAAAGATTGTTTTTTTTTTATAAATATTGCATGATTTATTTAACAAATTAAGAGAGAATTAGAGAAACCACATGTATGAAAATGTTTAGCATGTTGTTTTTATCAACGCCACAGTACCAAGTAGAAAGTAGTAGGACCATCACTGATACGAGTCATCGCCAAACAACGCTAGTATGAGTAAATGCTCGCCCTGCATATCATTCATCCATGATATTTTGTAACCATTTTTCATTGAATCAATGATGTAAAGTTCTCTATGATAATAATATATTTTGAGACCTTATTATGTTCTTTGGATATTTATGGAATGTGTTTTAAAGAGAGGTGATCTCTAAGAATATCATTTGTAATGCGTATTGAAAGGCATTTGAATGCCAATGTGGTAAACGCTGTTATTCAATAACAGCAGGGCCTATTTGAATTATACATATTCTTGCGTCAAAGAATGTGTTTAGGTCATGATAACATACACCCAAATAATTATGTTTTAAATGAATATTAATTATTTATATTAGAAATGGGTATATGAAATGTATTTAATGAACAAATCTTGTAAGGTAAAAGATATAATTTAATTCGATGAAATTTACCTAAATTCAACGTGGTAGCTAGATTTCGCGAGACGATTCTAACGGTGAAGTCCGTTTCATCATCCGAGATCTATAAAATTTTAGATTTTCCCATTGAAATTACCTTTTTACCCTTTCTCAATAAAAAATGAATTTTCTTGGGTTTTACAAAAGATTAGGGACATCTTCTGGGATCAATCACAGTTAATTCTCGAAATGTCCTAGAACTTGTTAGATTATTAGTTATGCCAAATCAAGCAATACCACTAACAGAAGTGATATAGGCCATTCTTGGAAGATTGAACCTTCTAAAGACTACCTTATTAACTTTGACAAGCATACACCTAGTTCCTTATTCAGCTAATAGCCTACCTCATCATTAACCAAAGAAATGAAAGCCTAGATCCTCCTCGAACATAACTTACAAGAAAAGAACCTAATTTGCCTGGGGATACATGAAAACTACTTCAATGATGGAAATGACAAGTTTGGGGAATATTATTTCAAAAGTACAAGGAAGGATAAGAAGGGCAATTGAGATGAGAAAAGATGAAAATAATGAAGAAAAGAAGATGTGAAAAGAAAAGTGTCAAGGTGGAATAAGTTTAGTCCTGTAGCCTTCCTCCCTGGAACAATTAAGTCCTTAGGGGTGTTCAATATCTAGTACCCTAATGCCAATTGGTATAGAGTTATCACCTAAAGTTCATAGTGGTGGTAGAAGCTTAAAAGGGCAAAGTATTGTACTGTTCCAAAACCTTGATAAGATGAAAAGTAAAAAGCTTCTAAGATATGAAGAGAGACATACAGAATGTGGTCAAGAAAGACATCACAAGATAGAGTGATGTAGAAAGATGCACCAAAGCAAAGGGGGAAGTTAGAGAGTTGACATGAATGGAAAAAAGTCAAGAATGCGATGAAGGTGTGTATGTCAAAGTGTAAAATGGAAACTGGTGAAATCGAGCCTAAATTGTCTTATTACCTTACCTAATTACCTCAAATTCACATTATGTTTCAAAAGACTCTAATTGATTCTAAAGGTGGTATAAGCTTACATTAGTGGAGATTAATATGACAAACAAGCATATAGAACTTTAAAGAATAAAGGAGAAGCATACTATCTAAGTAATATCCCAGAAGATTAACTAATCTGTTATTAGTTAAGAGAGGGAAGACCATCACACACTCACAAATCAAGGCGGAATAATTGAATTGTATACACGATATAAAATTATTTGGATTTTAGTAACTGACTGAAAATCTTCCCGATTCTAGATTGAAACATATTTAGAAATAATTTTACAACTAATTTATGTTTCTTCAAATCAGGATTCTACTTAAAAATGTCCTTAAAATTGAGAGCTAAATTAAGCCTGGAGGACAAACAACATTTTATTTTCTTTGCTTAGGGACAAACAAAACTTTAAGTTAGGGGAATTTTATGAGTTCTAAACTCAACTATTTTTATCCATTTTTTTTGGCATAATTTTAGAAGTTTATAATTCATGTTAATGTTGAATTATGGAATGTTCACCAACTTTTTGTTTTGCAAGTTTTTAAATGAAAATGAAATAATTCCAGCAAGAAAAGCAGAAAATTGATCATAGCAGAATTATCTGACGCAACACAGTTTCATAATGTCGCAACAGAATCCCAAATGACAAGCAGGAGTTATGTCGCAATAAGGACTGCTGAACTCGCCGCAATGAACACCGCCGTCGCGATTAACGGATTTTTATGTCGCGACAAAGTCGAGAAGCTCAGGAAGAAGAATGTCACACATTCCTAACTCATGTCGCGACATTGATCAAGCATTACGGCAATGAAACTCACAACTTTGTCGCGACATCTCACAACTTTGTCGCGACATAAAGAATTGAAGATAGCAGAAAAGCTCTTTCGCGAAAAAAGACAACTATGTCGCGACACAAAATCCATAGTCACATTTGAAGGGCAAGAAAACTAAGTCACAACAAAGAAATTTTATGTCGCGACAGAAAATAGCAGAGCAATGAGACAGGTCAAGACAAAATGCCTGCAACAGAATTTTCCATGTTGCGACAAACATTTCAGCTTATGACAAGACCAAGGCAGATTATATGTCACGATAGAAGAAAACTATGTCGCGACACAACATTCAGGGTCAACAATGAAAGATAAGAAGACTTTATCGAGACAGAAAATTTTTAAGTCGCGACAAACACAACATTGTTATTGAAGTAAACCTATGTGACAAAGATGGCTACTATCGCGACAGAAGTTAAGAAGAAAGTAAAGAAAACAAGGCAAAAATCTCTATCGCGACAATAAAAATTGTTGAGTAAGAGATTTCTATCGCGACAGAGAATTTTTATGTCATGACAGGAAATGGAAGGGACATGAGACTAACCAAGACAGATAAGTCACGACAAAAACTTTAATGGTGCAACAAACAGTTAAGCCAGCGACCAGGAGCAAAGATGATTAGGTCGCGACAAAGAAAAATTCTGTCGCGACAACAAACCAAAGCAACCGTGAGAAACTCTGTCGTGGCACAAAAACATAATGTCGTGACCCAAATCAGCGCAGCAGAAAGAAACTTAGTCGCGACAAAGAATTTGTTGTCGCGACATACTATTCAAGTATTCAAGCTACAAGGTATTCAAGAATTAGCTCACGACATTAAAGAGTGCTTACGTGACATAAACCGTAAGGGAATCCTCGTAAGAACCAGTGCTCGACAAAATTCGAGAAGAGAGCATAAAAATATGTTGCGACAAAAACTGCATGCCAGGACAAGATGCTGGGCGACAGAGATGAAAACTTTGTCGCGACATAACTTTCTATGTCGCGACAAAGTTACTAATTAGGCCATAATTTTTGGGGATCCACAATTAGTGCCTAGAAGTGCGGCCCGTCATTTGAAAATCTATAAATAGACGCATCTAGGGCACTGTGCGTAGCTTCCTCCAAACCAGAACTTCGATAGTCGAGACTCAGATATTAATTTTCTTTGGTTTAGTTTTTAGAGTAGCATTTTAGCTAGTTCTTTTTGGGATTGAACAACAATCTAGTGTAAAGTTTCGAGCTGGGTTCGTTGTAAAATTTTGTTTTTCATTATTGTTTAATTAAATGAATTTGGAAATTTTCTAGAGTTCATTTATTTCATATTGTTTACAATTTCAGTGAATTTACCTGATCAGTTAGTCACTGTTATTTGTGATCCAACTTTGAAAAACTGAGCTCCATCTGGGAATTGATTGATGTGATTATTATTTTATGCTCAACTTGAAAGAAGTTCATAGTTCAAATGTTTGGATTTATTTAATTGGTATTGTTCTTGCTACTGTTCAAAACATTAGGGTCAGACCTAGAAAAGGACTGCTTCTTGCCTGATTTCCGTGAAGCCCTCCGAAAATACAAAGACGGAGAAACTCGAGAATATATAGCGCTTACTGGGGTATGTTGACTAATATTACAAAACAACCTAAACTCTCGAAAAATCACTTGTATATAGATCATCGATTTACTCATAGTGTGAGGATAGTTGGATGATGTATCAATTTAATTGATCAGAGGTTTCTCCTCAATTTGATGAGAGGATCTTGATCCCATGTTAGCATAGATCTAATCAAGGAAATAGAGAATTTCATTAAATTAGACGAATGAGTTACCAATTAAATTGGAGAAGACTTGCAATATCCTATCTATAGAGGCAAGAAGTCTTCAATCCTGAGAAATGGGTATGAAGAACTGAAAATGAAAAATACCCAGATTTTAGAAAGAGGTTTCTATTCTACAAGTAACTGATTAGACTCATGTATCCGAAAGAAATATGGATCTCTAATTAGTTAAATGTATGGTTTATGGAGAAATCTAAATTATACTACCTTGCATCGTTTACAAGTTCAGATTTCAAACTATTGGCTTAAATATGTTATAAAATGATGCAGAAATTTATAATTGCACATTGATCTATTTCCCAGTGTTACTTTACCTAGTGAACTTTCCAATCCATTTATTTGAATTATTTACATGTAGTTATAGAGTTTTATCTAGTTTTTGTTTTGCTTAAGTTTAGAAACAAACCATTTTTAACTTTGGAGTTCAAATATCAAAGATCTTGAGTAGATGGGGTATTTGATATTTAGATTTATCATCAATCATCATGGGAATGATATCTGGACTTAAATCCATGATATCTGGACTTAAATCCATTTTATTACTTGTATGACGTGTGCACTTGTAGTAATTTAGACCAAAATTAATTTTAATGGATCATTCTTTCAAAAATAGGTTAAACACTTTTTTTTTATTAAAATTTAGTCAAACAAGTTTTATGACATTTCAGCTGGGGACTGAAAAGTCTTTGGATGGAATTGCTAATTACTTCATTAGATTTTGTCTATATTTAAAAATCGGTCAATCAAGTTTATGGCGTCGTTTCTGTCGCAACAGTCTTCATTTATGGCTTGAGTTTAGCTTGATCCTTGTTGCAACATAACTCCTGCTTGTCATTTGGGATTCTATCACGACATTTTGAACCTATGTCACGACAGAGAACTCCCATTCCGCCAATTTTCTCAGCTTCTCACTAGAATTAATCCATTTCATTTAAAAACCTGTAAACAAAAAGTTGGTGAACATTCCATAATTCAGCATTAACATGAAATATAAACTTTTAAAATTATGCCAGAAAAATGGATAAAAATATATGAGTTTAGGACTCATCAGCCTTACACTCCTTATCTTCTCTTCGCTTACCTCCAAGTGCTTGATCACTAGGCTCACTGTTGTCCAATTCATTCTCTTTTTCTCTTCCTTCCTCCTCAAATCCTTCAACTTTTCTTCGCTGCTTATTGAGTTTTAGTGATGGCAGTGAGGGTGAGAGGAGAGATTGCAAGGCATTTTTCTTCTTCTTCTTGGTCAAAAGTAACTCTCCCTTTTATGCATAAGTAGGTGATGATTGAAGAATGGGGTATATGACCAAAGAAGTTATTGCTCTGATAATCTAGAATTGATTTCTCTATGATCTTCCCAAAGTTGATCTTGTATCCCTTCAAGATAGCATATAGGAGGAGTGCCTTGTGCAGCCTCACAGTGTATACATGCTTGGTAGGTGTCAAAACTGAACTAAGAAAGAAAAACCAATTTTGTTTCTCTCACTAAGTATCCTACCTATCTTGACAAATAGATTCTTTTGTTTCCTTTCCATCCTTTCCATTTAATTCTAACTCTCAAGTATCTTCGACAGTCGTGGTTCTTCTTCAACCTTCTAAACTTTGCCCCATCGCTAATCTTTCCTAACCCACACATATGATTGATGGTCTACCTATCGAAGGAGACCCACTTTCCTCTCACAAAACACTATGTTTCCTTCCTGTCCCGCAAATTAGCGTAGAACTCCCTTACTATTGCGACACGCCTAGCAGGCAGATGCTCGTAGATGGTAGTCCATCCTCTTTTCTCAATAACTTCTTTGAAGGGTGGGATTATTTCCTTAAATCCCCTCTTTCCAATGAATCTCTTCTTTAACAAGGTCTTTTGCATCAATTCAATTGCCTCTTTGGACAAAAAGTCATCATTATCACTTCCATTGTTTGTTTCTTCCTCTTCTTCTTCCCCTCTCTTCCTCTTTCTTGTCTTTCCCACTTCCACTTCTTCTTCACCACTTCCACTCTTCTTTAACAAAGTTTTTGAACAGGCTCAACCTCTGTATCAACCCTAAATTATGCCATGATCTCTTCTAGATTTGGAACTATCTTTTGCTACTAAAACTTTCTTAAAGAAGGAGAAGATGAAGGATTGAGAGAAGGAAAAGGCTATAGTCTTCTAACGGGTGGGAAAAAGATGAACTTCAAATTTAGACTTCTAAACGTTTTAAATTCTCTTTTTAAAGGCATAAAGAATGTGTTGCGACATTGAGGTTATCGTGATATACATCTGGTATCGCGACATACATCTGGTGTTGCGACATATAATTGAGCTCTAAAGGCTAAAAGAGTGTCGTGACACAACTTTTTATGTCGCGACAAAGAAGGTTTTAAAATGTGAGACAAGCTAGAATGCTGAGATGTCGCGACACTTATAAGATATGTCGCGACACGGGTTATGTTTCAAACAATCCTAACAATTCAATATTATGACCAATTTTCATCAAACTTTCAAGTACTACACACTCATTTCATATCAAACAAACTCAGCAAAATCAAGCTATTAACACGAAATGATTATGATTTAGAAAATCAAATTCAAGCATGGTCACTTAGGTGTCGTGACCTTCCTTGCTTCCTACCTTAGTCAATTAAGCACATTTTTTTGCTCATTTTGCTTCTTTTGATATTGATTCCTGCAAAACAATAATTTTGGTGAAAATTCCATAATTTTGCATTAAATTAAGCATTAAAGCCTTAAATATGTATGCCAAAATGAACTTAAAGTTATATGAGTTTCATACTCATCAGTCACTGACTGCGGCATTGTAATTTTTTTTTACTCAATGCCGCAATCACTGACTGCAGCATTGAACTTTAAAAAAATTACAATGTCAGAACTTATGTTGCGACATTATTTTGATTGTCGCGAATTGTCCTTCCAATCATGTGTCTTCAAGGTCTATCGTGACACCGCCCTTCCATGTACAACCGTCACCTTCTAAATGAAATGTCGCGACACCAATACGCTTGTCGGGATACTGTGAGCACGTCGGGTCTCAGGTGTCGGATTATCATGACATTCCCGCCGACACTCCTTTCGATGAAATGTCACGATAAGCCCAGGAACGTCGCAACATTGTTCAGTTGTTTCTCCATAGACTCTTCACGTTTGTGTCGCAACATAAGTTTCAATGTCACAACATAACTTATGCCATCTGGTCTTCTGTTATCTCGCAACATAAGTTGCAATGTCGCGACACAACTTATGTCATCTAGCCTTTTGTTATGTCACGACATATGTTGAGGTGTCGCGACATAACTTATGCCATTTGGCCTTCTGTTATGTCGCTACATATGTTGAGGTGTTGCGACCTTCCTTGCTTTCCTGCCTTAGTCAATTAAGTACATTTTCTTGTTTTTTTTGCTTTTTTTGATATTGATTCCTGCAAAATCGTAATTTTGGTGAAGATTCCATAATTTTGCATTAAATTAAGCATTAAGGCCTCAAATATGTATGCAAAAATGGACTTAAAGTTATATGAGTTTCACACTACTCACGTTGATCGAGGCATTGCTTTTTGTTAGGAATTAGAATCTTTAGTTACAAATAATTGCCTAAATTATAAACTACATCTATCCAAAAATAAATTCACATCACCTACATTACAAATAATTCATCCAAATTAACCAACTTCATCCTAAGTGCACTAAATGACAACCAATACACAATAATCGATCATTTCATATAAACCAAATCATATTCAGAGCGCACCCTCTAAGTCTTCTGGTCGAATCTTATTAGCTTGACTGAACCAAAACCCAGACGATCATAAATTTTCGTTTATTTTTTTTCTTACCTGCTTGTTGTTTTCTTTTTCAAAAATGTCGCAACCCGATCCCCTAGCCTCCAATTCGAATGGCTGAGCATTTTGAACCTGAGCCTCGGTTTACTCGACGCCTTTCATTTATCTTACGCATTTATTTATGTCATTTCGTTTTAAGGTTTTCAATTACACAGAATCATTTTCAAATGGTAGGCCCATAAACATTTACTCTTATAATATTCGTTTATCAAATGGCTTATCTTGCCTTTATAAAATGATACACAAAAACAATGGTTCAGGGTTCAACTCTTTTGTCCACAAAATATCACATGTTCAAAATATATGATATGCAAAACGACGGTATATAATTTCTTATACCGCACAACTTTCTTACGACTACGCTTTCGCTTCGGGTCTCCTTTCCGTTTACTGTAACTCGCAGATAGATAAAAACTATACGCTTAAGCATTTTCATGGTTAGTGGTTTTATGGGCTGGGCTATATATTCCACTTTAATGATACGTGATTTATCATTAAATCATACCCTTTTATATCAAACAATACCATGCTTATTCATTTTCGTGATAAGCTTTCACTTTACGAATCATCATCATATCAAATATGCATCATTACATGCAACAAATCATACTACATAATTAAATTCATGAGATCTAAACGCAAATTCTTAAAAATGTGTTAGTTTATAAACCCATTTACACTCATCAAGTTCATTATTTCACTGGTTTGACGCACTACATTTATGATTCGATTCCGCTCTGAACTCCGCCCTTTTATCATCTCGGTAAATGTACACACTCACAATTCGGCCTCCCATCATGCTCCGATAGCCGATCGCGCACCCCGATTACGTGGTATGAATGCCATACACCATCACGATGATGTCGACGGCATCCCGCCAACAGAACATTTTCACCGCCATACGCCATCATGATCTGAGCGCCGACAGTGCATCCCGCCTGGGCTGACATCGACAATTTCGATACGTTTTCATGATGGATGCCGATTAGGGCATCCCACCAGGCTGTTCATTCAGTATATCGAATCAATTCAAGATGTCAAGAAGTGACTAATTCGTTTACAATTCGATTAATCTTTCACATGCAATTAATCGTCAATCTTTTCAATTATCACATTTTCAAATCCATATACACTTTCGTAATATCATTTCAAAATATACTCATTCCATATAATCATTTCATATTTATTTGGTAAACTACAAAACACTTGAAAGAGTTAATAAAATAAAGAACAAATGTTCGTTGGCTCTAGTTTCCTTCGATCTCTGGGCCCTAAAGTCAGTGATCCTCACCCGCTCCTAGTCAATAACAATCATGCCACTCTTAGTGGATAAACAATTATTATGTTACTTCTACAAATGTTGATTAATTCTCGTTAACGATCTTCGTGGCTAAGACACTAAGTCCGCCCCAAAGGCCTCACCGAGGCGCTTTGCGCATTTCAGATGTCATTTATTTTATCCTATTCAACCCCCATTAATCATTTCCATTGGGGTGGTCCTTAAACTATCGGTGGTTCACTTGCCGCACAAATTTTGTCACCCTATTAACAATGACTATAATATCGACTTTATAACGCCGCAACTACGCCGCAACACAAACGTGAAGAGTCCTTGGAGAAACAACTGAACAATGTCATGACACTCACAAACTTTTCGCAACATTCATCCAAAAGGAGTGTCGAGTAGGAATGTCACGACAATATCACAACACCCCCGAATACCAACCAGCAACTCACAATGTTGCACAAACTGACGCATTACAACCATTCATTCTGCAGGTCGATAAATGTGACATCAGATGCAGAAATTGTCGCAACATTACAACTTATGTCGCGACACAAACATGAAGACCATCTAGCATAAATGTCGTGACACTCACAAACTTGTCGTGACATTCATCCAAAAGGAGTACCGAGAAGGAATGTCACGACAATATCACGACATTCCTGAAGACCAACCAGCAACTCACAGTGTCGCGACATTCATTCCAAAGGTCAACAATTGTACATCAAGAGAACAGTGTCACGACAAACCTTGAAGACAAGATTGGAAGGGAAAGTCGCGACAATCAAAGTAATGTCTTGACATGTTTTTTGTAAAGATTGTAAACTTTTTAAAAGTTTCCAAAGTTTCAATCAGCCGATCAGCAGATCGATTAAAAAAATTATTTTTTTAAAAGCTTCAATGTCGCAATCGCGATCATAAGATTGCTAATGTGTATGACGCATTTACTACTACTGAGCATTATTTTCGATTTTAATTTATTTTAAAATTTTTTTAATAACATATATTTGTCCAAAACTCCAAATTTTGCCCTAAATCTCTAAATTTTCAAATCTATTCTAAAATTATTTTTAAAAAAAAATTATTATTATTTTAAAATGAACTTACACATGAGCATAAAAATGGACGCTTGATCGAAATGAAGCGGATGGAGAACGGCTTGCTCAAAAAGGCGGTCTTATGTGAATATGATGCAGAAGAAGAAGTTGCTCTCATCGTATTCTCCAGCCCCGGCCGTGGCCATGCCAATTACTACAGGTTTATTTCTTCCCATCTCTCATCCCCAACATCTATCCTCTATTTTATTCTATGATTTCTTTCTGCGTGTTATATTATATTGGTGCTTAGTTAGTTACATGTCCGATATTTCGGTTTTTCATGTTATGCCTCTTTCCCCGGTTGTTGTGTATGATAGATACTCAGATCTGTGAAATTTGAAGTTTCCTTGTATATCATATCCATTGTTGTATCTCTACTTCTGTTAGAGTTTTCAAACCTAGGATGATGAACCCATCACAAATCCACAATTTTCAGCCAAAAGAAGAAGCTTAAATTAGGCTCTTAGAACCCTATGCAAAGGACACTACATATTCTCTTTATATATATATATATATATATATATTGATTACAGTTGATTTATATTTGGACACTTACATATTCTCTTTTGGCTCTTTTCCAGACCCATACGAATTCTTCCATTCCATCCTAAGTAAATTGCTGTTCCACTTTACCAATTCTCTCTCCGCTTACCAAATTAATGAATTATCAAATAAAGTGCCAGCTACCACCTACTGTACTCTTCCTCTAACAAATCCTATATGCCCTTAATTCCCAAGTTTGCACTTGTCTCATGCTTTATATGTTCCCTTGTTCATTCCTTTTCCTTTTTTTGTTTTCCACCTTTTTCCTATTTAAAATATTTATTATATCTTCTTCTTCTTCCCAAATTTAGATGCTTTAAATTTGTCTTTTGGACAGTCACAGTAGGGGCCTAATTCTAAATGGAAAGTACTAAAGGAACAGTAATAAACCTGAGACAATGATGAAATAGAACAGTCGATGATGGGAACATGGCAGTTTTGGGTAAATGGGGACTGGCATGAGACATGTATGTACAAAACCCCAGTATAATATTCTCATATTTAGTTTTATAATGGAAAATACAAAAAAAAAGTAAAATATAATTAAGATAATTATCAAGAATTTTATATATTTTTAAACTATTTTATATTTAGACTGAGTCACAAAGCTTTCAGTAAGTGTAGTAATTTTATTTTATTTTTTATAGGTAGTAAGAGTGTAGTAAATCTTCCTATGCAGATGCGGATTGTCAATGATTTGAAGTTAAGAAATTCTAGAGGCTACTTCCTAATTTGGTTTATCTTTCATGTAAATTTATGTTGGATTCTTCATTCTATAGGTGTGCTTTGAATGCAAGAAGTAAAGTAGATTAGGAGTCTGTTTGACAATGATTTTATTTGAAGTGCTTCTATTAAAAATATTTTCTTAATAAGTGTTTTTAGGAGAATTATTTGTAAAGTGTTTTTCGTAGAATATATTACAGGATCATATATATATATATATATATATATATATATATATATATATATATATATATATGCTTGTATTTATGTATTTTCATGCATGAAGGCTTTAATCTGACAGTCTATGTAAAATCTGCTGATTTGTATAATGCAAGCTACAATGAAATCAGGAAGCTGATACAAGATCTATGGCAAAAAGTGGCTTTTAAAATGAATGGATATCGAAGCACACATATTAATATACAAGAAATCTTTCCTTTCAGTTTGACTCATAATACGATGAGATCAGTCCATCTCTACTAACCAAAGTTTACATAGCTAGACAGAGCTCTATAGCTACTTTAACTTGAAAAAGAAGTGACTTCCATTAGACAGAATCTCTGTTCCTGAGCGGTAGTTCAGTAGATCCGACTACTGACCTTGGGTTGCTTCCCAATAGGACCAATAGTTACTAGTTCGAATCCCCTTAAGATCGTTGGAGGATTTACCCAATCGTTAACTTCAAGATTCTATGGGATGAGAAACCTGTACCATGCCATGCAATGCTAAGTTCGAAAATGCTTTGAGTGCTTAGCAGTTGAAGATATGCATGTCTCTTCATAAGGGTTGAGTAGTTGTATTACAGGAATTCATTCCAAAAAAAAAGACTTATCCTATCCTTGTTTCAAAGTTATAATATGTCCATTTTATTTAGTCAAAAATTGTAGCATGTTATGGAAAGTTATGATAACCATCACTGCACCTTTGTTTACTGATTAATACTCAGAACGATTGCTGACATGAATTATTCTCTGAAATGATCCAATGAAGACAAATTTTATTGTGTTTTTTGCAGAGTGAAAGCGATAATGGAAAGGTACAAAAATGTGTCTCGATTCTCCATAATACAGGATCTGTTTCTGAAGCTAATGCTCAGGTAAAATTTTGACTGCTCACTTGTCTAAATGAAAACTCAGCCTTCCTCCTCAAAATATGGAAAGTATTCCATTCATTGAAATCACATAGCTAGACAGTTCTTTTCTCTAGTTGGGTGGGAAGAATTTTCCTTCTGGTTGTGTTTGGTTCCAGGAAAGTAGCAAAGGAAAGAAAAACATGTTAAGGAAAATGATTTTCATTTGTTTGGTTGTCCAAATCTCAAAAATAAATAAAATTAGAATCTACATATTTTTAAATTATTTAATCTTTATATAAATTACTTTTAAACAAATAAAATAAGTTTGAAGTATAAATAAAATAATATGTTGATTTAACTCATTTCTATTTTCCTTCATTTTCTTTCCTTTGTACTTTGGACTATTTTTTCGTTCAATAAATACGCCTGTACAAAATCATTTTCCCAATCTTGATGATATGGATAGTGCAAGAGAAAAAATATATAAAGGAAAATATTGTAATATTTTATCTTAATACTTTTTCTTGAAAATTAATAAGGAAAATAAGAGAAAAGAGAAGGGAAAAAGTGTTTTGCATTATATCTATAGAATATTAGGTCTTTAACATAGGAGTATATATATATATATATATATATATATATATATATATATATATATATATATATATATATATATATATATATTTGATCGAATATTTATTTATATATTATATCTTATAAGAGCAAAAGAGAAAATCTATTAACAGAAAAAGGAAAATATAAAATATCTTGTTTTTTTCATTTAAATTAGAATATGTTTCACAACTAAACAAGAGAAAAGTTTTATATTCTTTTTTTTACATTTTTTCTTTTCCTTCCTTTTTTTTTTTTTTTTTTTTGAATTTTCTTTCCTAACATTTTCTAGAAACCAAACATAGCCTTAATGTATGTTTACCTTGGGCTTGGCTATCTTAAGATTAATTGATGATTGACTGCTTGCTACTTGAGAGGAGTTTACATGTTATTTGATTATTTAAGACAAATCTTGGTGATACTCTGTTCAATTTAAAATGTATAATGGATAGCACAACCCTTGGCATTTGGTGAGCTGGTAGTTTCTTTTCAATATATGACAAGCAAATGGGCATAGGTGAATTCACTCTAAAACAAAAGACTTGATAAAAATAAAGAATATTTTAGCTTGTGGAACTACTCTACTAACATTCATCCATGTGAATCATTTCTTTAATGATTTTGTGTTAGTAATTTAATGGTTCAATAAGATCCTGATAAAAAATGATGTTGACAATTAATGTTCTCTAATTCTTGTTTTCATTTAAAAAGGTGGAGTTAAAGTTGGATTGTTGAAACAAGCTTCTCAAAACCTTCAATATATGATATAACAATGATAGGAAGATTTGTTGCTTTTAATTGATATGCTTTTTTCGTTTTTCCATTTTAAGTATTTGGATATTTATTTTTATTGCTCTGATAAAAAAATATATTTTTATTTTTATTGCCCTTTCAGTTTCATGTACATAAACCTTATGTGCAAGGTGAAATGTATTTTATTTATTTATATTTTATGATTTAGGTTTGACGATTTAGGTAAAAATGTCAATGGAATGAGTGGAGTCGGAAAAGGTATGTAATTTACATATCTAATTAGGAAATTCGCTTCTTTTTTTTTTTTTAATAAAGGAAATTCACTTTTTTTTTTACAACTAAGCACTTTGTCAAATGAGTAAATTGTCTCATTGGGACTCGAATCTAGGACTCCCCTCTCCTCCTTGGATGTGCTGTTTTTTTAAATTTTGAATGTTCAGCCAACCGAGTTAGGCATGTGGACAAAGGAAATTCACTTTTAAAGCATAGAAAAGTTGAAGTGCATCTCTCACGATGCTTTGAATACAAAAAATAAAGTATTTAATGGGTGTTATTTCATGTTCAAGTATTTATTTTGTTACCTTTTCTCAAAATTTCACAAAGAACTTCATGTCTTATTTTGTTTATTTTTGAAAAATAATAATTATTTATACATCGTTATATCTTATTTATTAAAATATAAAAATTTAAATTTCAAAAAGATGATTTCTAACAAACAAAGATTAAAAAAAAAAAAAGTAAAATCATATTTCCAGATAAATGACTTTAGAAAAGATGAGTCTTAAACAAAACCTAAAAGTCATCTTTTACAAATCTGATTTTGGGCTGGGACAAGAAAAATTAGAAATCGTCTGATGAACAGACAGAATCCTTTACATTTTTTTCTAAACTCAGGTTGTAGAATACACCCTATGGAGCTTGGTAAAAGTAATTTTAGTGAGTGAATGGGAGTCGGAAACGCTTTCAAAGCCATTTTTAGAGCAATCTATAGTACCTGATGCTGATGTATACAATATTGTGATTTATTTGTATAGGAATGTTACCCTAACTCGGGACATGTTGAAGTAGCAATTAAAGTTGCTTTGGACAACAAACACTTTGTGAAGGAAGCTGCTTTGGACAGCTAGCACTTTGTGAAGGAATGGCCATGTGAAGTACCGAGGTTAGTATGCCGTGTGATGCCAAGTTTGAGTGAACTAGAACATTTAACCAGCGAGTTACCTCCTGGAAAATTTATCTGTGGTTTCATAATATGTTAGGTTGGTGAGTTGAAGGAAGTAGTGCAGAGGATACTGAGGGGATACTTACTTTATCATGGAGCAAATGGTGGTGACCGGGTTTGAAGACGTGGAAGGAAAGGCGGATGAGGAAGTGCTTTTTGACATGATCGAGTCAAAGCCAGAAGTTTGGATAAGAGGGAGTGGGATGAGTTTGGGAACGGAATTGAGGTATGGGGGGCGGGGGCTGAGAATTGATGAGTTTGGGAACCTAAATTGAGGCATAAGGGTGGTGGGGGCTGATAAATGGAGCTGTTATGAGTTTAGAAACTCGAGTTGAAGCATGAGGGTGGTGGGCCTGATAAGACTGGGATGAGTTTGGAACTGAATCTAAGTATGAAGAGGGTAGGGGCTGGTAATTGAAGAGGAATTGTGAATGTGTGGCTTTAGTTTAGACGTGCGAATTGGGTTACATTTTGAGATCTGAGTTCCTGCGACATTGATGATTCTGAGAACAACAGAGTTGCCCCCAAATGCTGTGCCTGCCAAGAACAGAGTCTTCTGATTGTGGAGACTCATGCTCTGCTTGCTCCACTACTACTACTACTACATCAACTTGGAATGGAATTAGTAGTGTTAAAAAAAAAGCTACTGTTAATTCAGGTTCAAGATAGCAACCTGATGCCTTGCTCAAGCAGTGAGGACTAAGACAGAGCTACTACAGAAGTAAAAAACATTCCTGTCTGCTTATTTTGGCTTTTTCATTTGTTGTGATGATAATACTCATGTATTCTTTCTTTGTAAACTGAAAATAGATATAGTAAATAAATAATTCTTTCACATTGTTCCATTCAGGTCTTATGCACTGCACTGCCGTAGTCTGATTTCATATACAGGTTGACCTTTTGGGTTCGTTTAAAAAGGTTGTGTTGAAGTTGGAAGCTTGAAACAAGCTAATCAAATACACCTTTTTTTAATATATGATGATATAATAATGATAGGAAGATTTGTTGCTTTTAAGTGATGTTTTCTCTTCTTTTTCTTTTCTTTTTTCTTTTTTCTCATTTTAAGTATTTGAATAATTATTTAATTCCCCTTTTATTTTATGTCCAACATGCATATAAACTTTATGTGCAAGGTAAAATATATTCATTTATTTATTTATATTTTATGATTTAGGTTGAGTAATTATGGTAAAAAGGTTGAAAAGGTATAATTTACGTATCAAATTAGAAATTCACTTCTTTTTTCAAGATCTATTCATTTTTATTATATCTATAGTAATATGAACCTAGGATTTCCTTTGGAAACTCATCCACGTCAAGGGTGGCTAGAATTTCCTTTAAAGCATGGAAAAGTTCATGCATCTCTCTCAATGATTTGAATATAAAAATAGTAGCATTTAGTGGTGTATTTCATGTTTAAGTATGTTACCTATGGTATTTTAAATTGATTTTAATGATAACAAACAAGGTATAAAGTTACTAATGATTTACTTGAGTTAAGTATTATATTGTGCGATAATGAACTTAAAGATTACATCATTTATCCAAGATTTGAATCAAGAATCAAGCTCAAGAAGAAACCAAGATTCCAAGTTCAAGCATACCATGAAGACCTTGTAAACTTAGAATCTATGTGTATAATGATTGCAATTGTGTACTTTAGGGTTTATCATCATTTATACGCATTCACTCACAAACTCTTGGCTTTCAAACCAAATTGCATATCGCGAAGACTACTAGCCTTGGGGACCCACCGGCCCACCCGGCCCGTCCGCCCGTCCGTGTGATTTAAAAGTAGCCCAAGCCCACCTATCATATCAAAACCGGAGGGCACTACCTAGACGAGAGAATCCAAAATCCCGTATGTGAGAGCCAGGATGTCTTCCCAAAGGCTTCGCTTCTGTGGTGGGGCCTGCCTACAGTTTTAAGTTCCCCACCATCCTCCCGCATACTTTTCGGCAAAGCTCATACTGGAGCAATGGATGTGCTAAATACGCGAAAGGGTATTTATCCGCTAATTTCTTAGTTTCCTAACGTCTTACTTCAAAACATTTAACCTTTATAATGAATAATTAGTCCTTGATAAGGAATAAGAGACTTTATCACTAAATGCACAGATTTTTCTTCCTCGGTGCTGTGAGAGGTTCATGTATAAATTAGGAAGACCCCCCACGAGAGGAGGGTAAGCAATTCCTATTGCGCATATTTTCTTCTTCTTCCTCCCCTCCATATTTTTACTAAGTTAATTGTCGGAGAGCCGCCGACCCACCGTCACTTGATCACCCTTTTGCAAGTTTACATCATACACGATGCCCAAGGGTTCAAACAATCACAGAATAAATAATCAAGGCCGTCGCAGAAGCAAACAGAAGTCTCTGCCTATAGGTTGTGTAAGGGTTGCCCAAGAATCTGCCTAGTGTTCTTCACCACTCTAGACTCATTTCGATTCCCTTCCACGACTAATTCATGCAAGGCAACTGCAATGCCAACTAATCCAGTAATCCAATCGCCAGAGGATCAATTCCTCTATTGGCGTCAGGACATGGAGAGGAAAAAACAGGAGCAAGCAAGGCAGATGAAGGAGTTACAAGGTCATGTCGAACGATTGCAGCGGAAGAACGACCAATTGCAAGCCTAGATGGAGAAAGTAGTGATCTTGGAAACGAAGTACGAGATAGTGGTCAAGCTGCGTATCCAATCACATGCAATAAAGGGAAGGAACCTGTCATCCCTGTTGATGTCGATACCCTCGCAGATGATGAGATGTCCTAAAGCAATTCCCCCATCCTTGAGTCTCTCACTAACTAAGAATGTTCCGGAGAGCATAAAGGCTTAATCGCAAGAAGAGGCCTTTAAGGCCACCCCGCTCATTGATGCCACAAGAAGGGTGCACCAAGAGGCAAGGAGGGAGACAAAGGTGAGGCAAACCAGCTGCCCAGCCCCTGGGAATGCATCAAGCATGCCCGAAGGTGCAAGCGATGCCACCGACATTGCTGATGAACGATGCCACCGACGCTTGGTACATCCCGCTCGTACAGACCAACGCTCTATACCTCTAGCGTACTCCTCAATTCGCAAACCCGATGACATGCCATCTTCACCTTGGGCAAATACATTTCACTATGAGCCGCCCGCGGGTTTTATACCGGGCCTTTCGCCTAATGCCTGGCTGTGGTTATGCTTAACCCTTACGGACTCTATGCTCCATTATAATCGTATTATTGATCCTAAATACCGGCAATGACCGCCTGTTGTGTAAAGTATTCCCGGGCTAGCTTACAAGCCCGCGTTAGCCTCGGGGTTCCACAAGCCCCGCTGCACCCCGCAGAAATCGCTCTATGAACTACATGGGAGCGTTCGTGTCGCAGTATCTTTATTCGATAAGACAAAAAAGGAACATCAACTTCTTACAAACAATTCTCAAGCAAGAAGAAGAATATATTCAAGACTTCACCATGATGTTCGAACAAGCTGTCTAGTAGATAGAGTCATATAGCATGGATGTAGTCCTCCAAAACTTTAGGAGAAGCTTTGGGTCGTCTACTTCTTTCTTCTAGTCACTATCTTTAGACTTGCCAATAATAATGGAGGAATTATACAGGCCGATCAGTACTTAATGTCGAGGACAATATCCGTGCAGCAACCGAGATTGTAATGATAACCAACCAATCCAACAGCCAAATTTTCACCTGTGAAGAATCCGAATTTGTTTCAAGGAAGGTTAGAGCAAAGACCGAGCAATCAATGACGGTCATGCAGCAGCGAGATCCCGTAATTCACCCCCTTGAACATCTTGTATGAAAGGTTATTGCCCATCATTCACGACTTGCGGGAATTTAAATGGCCTACCTCGATCCAGACGGATCCCTCCTAAAGAAACAAATCCTTGTGGTGCGATTATCACAGGGACCATGGGCATGAGACCAACAAGTTTAGAGTCTAAATTTCGTGGTCGAAAAGCTGATCAAAGTAGGGCACCCCATGAGGTATATCGCAGAAATCGACCTATGGGGCTGAAGTTAGTGATTGTGCTACAAAGTGCAGACAACAAATGACACTCAGCCCCTGGGCCGTAGTCTAGACCAACCATAAACTACACTGATGCTTCATTGACAACCATTATTACCGGCACCAACAAAAGAAACTCTTGAGAGATGCCACAGTTAAGGCCCGAGTAAATGTTGTCCACACGAAAAGCAGACATGAAGAAACCAAGCCATTAGATGGCCCCATATTCTTTCATCCTGTCAACCAAAACAGGTTATCAGGTTCCTCACAATGCATGTATTCACCCTCTCAGACACCCATGGATTTCAGACAGGTACCGGGAGCAGATCCTAGCAAAGCAAGGCGGACTTGTTGCAACTACCCGCCTTCAAGCAAATGTAACTCTACCCGCTAATCTCTTCAAAAACCAAATGTGGCTCTAAGCCCGCTAGCACTTCAAAATAATTCGCATGTGGCTTTAAGCCCACGGCACTTCAAAAGACCCGACAGCTTTGCCCATCGACACTCCTCAAAAACCATATGTGGCCCTAAGCCTGCTAGCACTTTCAAACGACCAGATGTAGCTCTAAGCTTGTTGACACATTCAAAAGACCATATGTGGCTCTAAGCCTACTAGCACTATCAAAAGGCCAGACGCGACTCCTAACCTGCTAGCACCTACCTAGGCGCAATAGTGGCTCTTAACCTCCAGGCTAGAGCCAAAGCCCAGAAATGGTGCCTTGTCGCCTAGTCCATGTGTGACTATCCTAACATTTGACACCCCCTAGCAACTATCCTAATCTTTTTCTTCTAATAGGAGATGAATGAGGTGATTGACTCATCTGGCCTCTGTTTGAGGGCCTCTAAATTTCTTCGTGATACATCAACTACAGTGTTAAAGGAGTACTGTCTAAGGAACTCTAGTGTCGAATCAGTCCATGTCGTGCGTTGGGAGCGATCTAGTGAAGCAAACCAACGCTAAGCAGCACCACTAAGTGACAGTGGAAACAACATAATCATCTATGCCTCATCTAATATGTGCCTGCGTATGACAACGTTTAATTAAATACGAGGGCACCCAATCCCCGTGTATGTCTTAATATCCAACATGCAAAACTCAACAGGCAAAGCGGCAATTGGTAAATCATCATATCCATCCCAACCCATGACTCCATCATAAACATGTAATGATCTCATTCTCTTCTCAATCCTATCGATAATGAAGCCAGACATTCATTAACTAAATTCTTCCGGGAATGAATTCAACATGTGATGCTTACAATTACTGATAGATACCCATGTGTGTAGCCGGAGATTACACATGGCAATATCTTAGGGGTAAGGTGGTTTAAGAGGAAATACTGGCAAAGCAAGTCCTAAGAGCCGCATGACCCATTAACAAGAGTGATACGCAACCCGGTCCTAAATAACACATTGTCCACGTATGTATCCATAAAATCCAACTCAAGGCTATACAGGTCTTCTTTGCTCAGATAACCATCCTCTCCATGGTGCTCCCAAACATCGATATAACCTATTTTCTAGACTCTACTCCAAAACCCTAGCTTGGACAAAGGCAAACAATTAGGAATAACTCCCAAAAAAACTTAAGAAAATCAATGAGGAATAGTTGACCAAGACTAGTTCGAATATAAAGGGATACACACGCGTCCCACAAAGACAAGTAGCTAGCAACCATGTAAGAGAAAAGGCAGTCATGCGCAAAGAGATAGCCTACCACACAATCTACACACAAATCCAACCATCCATGCCAATAAGAATCACATAGCTAGGTATCAAAATTAATGAGTGATCATGCCATATCCCAACAAGTGAACGGACAAGCATCAACAAACCACAAGTGCAATACAAATACCAACCAGGTAGGTGAAGTCATCTGTCATTTGTATAGCCTAAGAGTCAACTCCAGTCAATGAACCATGCGGCCCAATTTACCCAACCTGCTCGCTCGATCCTCTAGCTTTAAAACCAGACATGGTCTGGATCCCCAACGGAGTCGCCAATTTGTGAACCCTCAACCGATCCATGAGCTAGCATGACTAGTTAAAATTTATATATATATATATATATATATATTCGAGTTTTGGAAAATTCGTCCCTTATGAGGAATGGTTTTGTTTTGGATTCGCAACTTAATTTTTATTTATTTTTAATTTTAAATGGGGAAAATTAAGTAAGAACAAAAACCCCCAAACGACTCTATGTTTGGAAAAAGTGGTCTAGAAAACTAGATTTATGGGTTCGAGAATCAGGTTACCTATCGGGAAGGTAACCCCACTCTATATCCTAATCACTAGTCTAGGTCGACTATTCCTCATTGTTTTTCTTAAGTTTTTTTGCGAGTCATTCCCAATTGTTTGCCTTCGTCCAAACAAGGGGTTTGGAGTAGAGTCTAGAAAATGGGTTATATCGATGTTTGGGAGCACCATGGAGAAAATTATTATCCGAGCAAGGAAAACATGTATAGCCCTGAGTTGGATTTTATGGATACATACGTGGCTAGTGTGTTATTTAGGACCCTAGGTTGTGTATCCTCTTGTTGGTACGATCATCCAGCTCTTAGGACTTGCTTTTTCCCATTGTTTCCTCTAAAGTCGCCTTATCCCTAAGGTATTGCCATGTTAGAATCTCACTCTTACACATGGAGCCATGTATCGGTTTAACTATAAGCATCACATGTTAGTTCATTCCCTTGGAGGATTTAGTTATGTGATTACATTAGTAGATTGATTTCAGGATTAGTAGTCATGGGGATTGACATGCCCCTTTTCCTTTTGTAGGATTGTTGATTGAGACAAGACCTAGGTTCTAGAGCTTAGATCAGGGTTAGAGGTAGACTTGTTAGAGAATCGTATCAGAACAGTTAGTTAGAGCAGACATTAGTTCAGAGAGACATGGACCCATAATATGCTACTGTTGGCCTGCTAGTTGAGATCATAGACACCATGATATCTTAGGATTGGGTTAAAGGATTGACGGACAACATGCCCCATTATTACCGATTCCAGAGAGTACCCCACTTGACCTTGCATCACCGCCACCACCACCACCCTCTGGACCTACCATACAACAAGACTATACGGTTCTACCTCCACCACCACTACTAGTTCAATCAGCCCCGTAGGTAGGGCTATTTGTTTTGTGTGATCAGACTAAGGCTGCGCCGCATACTGTTATGATACCTGCACCGGTTGTGGATGATACCCAGGCCCTTATTGATAAGATTGAGTAGAGAATGAGATCATTACATGTTTTTGATGTAGTCATGGGTTGGGATAGATATACTGATTTTCCAGTTACCGCTTTGGTTATTGAGTTCCACATGCTGAATATTAAGAGGTACACGGGGATTGGGTGCCCTCGTATTCATTTACAGTTGTATAATGTTGTCATGCGCGAGCACATATTAGATGAGGCACATATGATTATGTTGTTTCCCCTGTCACTAAGTCCTACCACTCAGCATTGGTTTTCTTCACTAGACCCTCTCACGTAACATGGATCGACGGCACAAGAGTTCTGTGACAAGACTTTTAACACCGTGAGTAAAATGTATCGCGAAGAGAGTTGCAGGGCCCTCGATAAAGGCGACGAAATAATCACCTCATTCATCTCTTGTTTGAGGGAAAGATAACACAAATTATTGATAGACCTTCGGAAAGGAATCAGATCAGTATGATTATGCAAAGTCTTCAACCCCGCTTTGCTAGACATCTCATGGGTTTTCTTAGACAAATTTTAGCTCATTAGTGCAGGCCCTCTATGCACTGAGAGGGTATATCTAGAGGATTGTAAGGGGCAGACTCTTCCCTTCGACTCGGGGTGCGGAAGAAGCAGGGTCAAGCCCTGTTACTTGATAGGTACCATTGGTATGATGGGCATTGTGTCTCACACATCGCCTCTAACTTAGAGACGTATTTCGATACTCCCATCGACATGTGATCAAGACAGCCGCTTACTCCTCAAAAGAGGCAAGCAAAGCTTATCTCGCACCCGCTAACACTACCAATATAGCGCCGGCAGAAGCACCTCAATGGCCACCCATGCAATTCCATCACCAATATAGGTCCACTTCTAGTTTGTTTAGAGTTCACGTACCGGATACCATTGAGCCTGTTCTTTAAGAGATTGGTCAGAGGGGAGATCAGACAATTCCATCGCCACCTGCACCACCACTACAACCGACCCCATCGGGATTCAGGACAGATCTTTACCATGCCTACCACTAGAGAGCGGGTCATAACACAAACGACAGCAAAGGTCGAGGCATGCTATTCAAGATTTGACGACCAGGCTTAGTAGATTTCGCCACCCCTGGGTGACTATGTAATTCGCCACTACCAGATACTAGAGTTTGCACTCTCCCCATCTGGGGATCCATTTGATTGAGCACACAAAGGGTGAGATATTTATGATGGGATAGGGTGGAGACGCTCCTCAACCAATTAGTTTGTATGAGGGCCTAGATCCACCCTTGGCTAACAAATCCCTAAGCCATTCAGGTTGACCCTGAATGAGATTCCTCGATAGCCTTTAGTAGCACCAATACATTCACAGCATGTGCCACCTTTGACACCCTTTATTTTGTTCCTAGAGGAGTATGGGTGATAAGTCTAAAACTCATATGTTTTTAAGCCCAATTTTCATAAATTTTTAAGCCTTAAAAGTTTAATTTAATGTAAAATCATGGAGCATTCACCCAGATTTATGTTTTGCAGGAAATTAAGGAAAAGAAGCATAAATCAAAGGAAAATAAGATAACCGGCAGGAAAAAAAAGAAGGCAACAATGTCATAACATTGCCACGATATCGCTGCAACATCAACTCAATGTCGATACATCACGTGATCAATGTCACGACAGCATGTGGAGAGTGTCATGACATTTACTTCAATGTCGCAACATTTCCACGACATTAGCTGACGTGGGAAAAGAAGAAAATACTAATGTCACAACATCGCCACCCCATCAGTTGCGAAATCATGCATGACTGTAGAACTCTAAATCAATGTCGCGACATCACAATCAATGTCGTGACATCAGGATTGGCTTAAACATTAGAGATCTTAACTTGCAATGTCGCGACATCAAATCAACAATGTCGTGACATCAGCTGAAACGATCAAAACTGAAGATGCAATGTTGTAACATCACAACAGCAAAGTCGCGACATCAGATCAAAGCAGCCAATGTTGGAACTTAATGGACCAATGTCGCGACATCTCCATGACATCGTTGCGACATCACACTAAACTGCAAAATTTAAAGTCAATGTTGCAACATCAGGTTAGCAATGTCTTGACATCAGCTAAAAGGAAAAGAAAAGAAAATCTAGCAATGTCACAACATCGGATCAGTAATATCGTGACATCAGAGTTCAGTAATATGGGGGCAATGTCGCGACACCAAATTTGATCCACGACATACTAGCTTCAATGTCACGACAGCACCACGACATTTCCACAACATCAGCACTAAGGTAGGATTTTTCTTGGGCTTTCCAAAAGACGTGATACTCACCTTGTTTTTAGGGCCCAAGATGCGATCCTATAAATAGGAACTCCTTAGGATGGATTGGTCTATAAAACTAGATGACGCATTGTGGGCATGGATGAAAATGTCGTGATATATCGTCAATATATCGTCGATATTTCAGGTGTCCAGCCTTCCCGACACGATATCAGCAAACGATAGTCGATCGAGGGAAAAATCGAAAAATATTGGTCAATATCGCCGATATATCGTCGATATATCGGTTATGGACCGACATATCGGACTTAAAATTGGTAAAAGTTGCAGCGTGCAAAAAAATGCAAAAAAAAAATAAAAAAAAATAAAAATCATTTTGGTCGATATATTGTATTGATTTCTTTGTTTTTTTTTTTTTTATCTACTAGCCATAAATTGTTGACACATGAAAGGCTGAGTTTTTGTCTCATAAATTCAAAATTTTCAACGGTTAGTAGCTGATCTGATAGCCATAATTCTATCCATGTTGATCTAACTGTCAGATTTGAATCTCTTTGATTCCAACGGCTATATTTTTTATCTGACAGTGGATTTTGAATATTTGACTTGATCTAATGGCCAGAATTCATTTTTAAATGGTTTTTGACCAAAAAAAATGGCTAGTTTGACACCGAAAAATCTATAAATAGCCCTAAAATAACTAGTTTTCATATCAAACTCATTCATTTTCTCTCAAACAATTCTTGATTTTTTGCAAAGTCTTGGAGAATATTATTTTTGTCAATTTTTGGTGTTCAAGTCTTTCATTCAATACATAATTTCTGCAACTTAAGGTATGTTTCCATGTTGATTATTTTTTTTTTTTTTACATTTGTGCAATTTAGTAATTAATTTAAGTTTATATTTAGATTAAGAATGTGTATATTTAGGATAATATTTAATTTTAGTTTATATTTAGATTAAGGTTTAATTTAATTAATTTTAGTAATTAATTTTTTTTTTACATTTGTGCAATTTAGTAATTAATTTAAGTTTATATTTAGATTTAAGAATGTGTATATTTAGGATAAGATTTAATTTTAGTTTATATTTAGATTAAGGTTTAATTTAATTCTATGTTTATATTATTAAGATTATGAAATGAAATATGAACATATATTATGCATATTTTATGTTGTAAAACACATTTTCTTTTAACTTATGATAATTAATACAACCTATATTTAGGGATTGAAATTATGAATATGAATATAAAAATTTGTTAATTATTAATTAACAATTTGTGAAATATAAATTTTCTTTAAATTATGATACTAATGCAACTTTATATTTAGATTGAGAATACATATGAAATATAAAATTTTGTTAATTATTAATTAACAAATTTGTAAACATAAGCATTTTCTTAAATTATGATAATTAATAAATCTATATTTAGATTGAGATTATGAATATGAAATATAAAAATTGTTACCATTAATAACAAATTTGTGAAATATACATTTTCTTTAAATTACATAATTAATAACTTTTATATTTAGATTGAGATTATGAATATGAAATATAAAAATTTGTTAATTATTAATTAACAAATTTATGAAATATACATTTTCTTTAAATTATGATAATTAATGCAACTTTATATTTAAATTGAGATTATGGATATGAAATATAAAAATTTGTTAATGAATGTAATATGAATTGATGCAACTTTATATTTAGATTGAGATTATGAACATGAATTGATTACAATTATTGAAGTTTATAAGATGGATAGTAAGCGGGCACACTGGAGGCTGCGATCCCGTTTCTAAATATCAGACACTTATTAAGGAACAGAAATAACACCATATGCAATTTTTTTGGTATGGTCATTAAAAGTGACGTAATTACTCGATTTAAATTTCACTTATCACATACAGATCCCCACTCAAATAGCAAGAAGTGTCCTAATGTGCCTCCCGGTTAAAAGAAATGAGAGAATCTTTGCTGAAAGGAATAAAGCCAAAGCGAAGACACTGAAATATTGAAGAAATTCGATCTGAACTACGAGGCACAATGGGTGGTAGCCATAGACATCTCTTTGATGATGGTGATGGTGATGATGATGATGAGGAAAATGAGGAGGAAGATGATGGTGTCTATATGTATTCGGTTGACATTAACCCTGACGAGCGAGCTGACTATCAGGCAGCATGTCGTGCATCCAAAGTAGTGAATGGAATCACCAACAAGAAGAAGGGTTTATGAGAGGCAAAAGAAAAATTGGTAAATCTTTTAACTTAAATTCATTATTATAGTATAAACGGATTTACAAACATTTCTAATATATAATTGCAATAGGTGAGCCTTCACAATCACATCCAACTGATCCAATAAGGCACGTGCAAAGATCTCAAAGTGTGAGACAATCGGATCCATTACCACCTCTTGCTCCATCATTATACAAATCTTCGGTAGAAGACAAAAGATTGTTAAAAATCTCTTTAAATGAGGTGCAATCAAAGAAACGATGGGCCGATTAATCAGTAAATTCTTCATATATGGCAGCGTTACGCCTCACAAAGCAGACTCTCACCACTTAAAAAACATGATTGTTGGTGCACAACAAGCTGGTATGTGAAAATCCGTTTTCAATTTCCAATAACATTATTATCTTACATTATAGATGCAAACCATATAATTATTTACTTTTAACTGTAGGCATGGGAATAGAGCCACCTTCCATATGAAATCAAAAAATATATTTAGGATATGTAAAGATAAAGACATGGAAGATTATGTGAATCTCCAAAGGGAGAAATGGAAGACCTATATTATGTGTGATGGATGGACTGGTCCCATGAAATTAAGCATCATTAATTTCATGGTATATTGTAAAGGAAGCACTATTTTTCTTAAGTCTATTGATGCATTGGATAATATCAAAGACAACAAATACATTTATGCTTTGTTAAAGGACGTAATAAAGGATGATTGCGAAGCAAATATTGTGCAAATTGTTACAATCAATGGATCAACATTTGTGAAGGCTGGGAAATTGTTAATGAAGAAGTACAATTTATATTGGACTCCATGTGTAGCACATTGCAATACAATTTACCAATGCACAAAAGATCACCAACTTCATCTACAATCATGGTTGGTTGCTTGGAACAATGAGAAAGATTTGTCGTGGAGATATTATGCGTCCAGGGGCATCAAGATTTGCGACAAATTACATCGCCCTAGCTAGTCTTCTAAAAAAGACGGCTAATTTGAAGAAGATCTTTATTAGTGATGAATGGGCTTCTCATAAGCTTAGTCGGACGACCGTTGGACGTGAGGTTGAAGGACTCATGTTTAATCTTCCATATTGGGATAAGGTCTCTAATCTAGTGTCAATCTATGAGGCACTATATACAGTTCTTTGCATTATTGATTCTGAAATCGTCCCAACAATGCCATTTGTGTATGAGTTTATTCGAGTGACGAAGCAAAATTTACATGCACGCAAAGCCAAAGAATGGGTCAAAAACATCATCGCATCATCGATAAAACCTCAAACATCCTCTTTATGCCGCAGGACCATTCCGATATCAAAATCACTTCTAAAGCATACTTTATTACATACTAATTTAAATCACTTTGTAGCATATTATCTTAAATCCAAGATTTCAATATAGACTTGAAGGTAGTGACCCTAAGCTTACCCTGTCGCTCATGAAGTATTTGGAAATTATCTCACACATCGTAAGTCTTGGTAATATTGGAAATGAGGTACATCAATAGGCTATATTTCTAATTAATTGAGTTAATTTATTTGGTTACACTTACACATATATTGATTTGTCAAGTTCATTTTGAATTCACAGCTTATAATGTTTCGAGATGCCAAAAGGGATTGGGTGGATCGAAAGCAAACACAGCATCATGAGATTTAATGGTTCCTCGTGAGTGTTGTTTCATATTGCAAGTTTAAAAAAGTTCATTACCATGTTATTAGTTAGATTTTGAATGTTAGTAATTTTTATCAGAACGGAAATGGTGGTTCATGTAATGAAACCACGCTCCCACATCGAGGAATTTTCCTAAGATTCTTCCCAAACAACATCATCTTCAGCATGAGAGAAATTGAGCACATTTCCTTGATCCATACAAAACAAAGAAATCGACTCAGCTTACCCTCGGCTCTAACACCAGTTTTTGTTACTACAACATGAACAAACTAAAGATATGAGATATGCAAGTAGAGACCGACAAAGCTCGAAAAGAGCGACTTGATTTGACCTCGACACTTCAATGAGTTTCAGAAAAGAGGATAATCAATTATTCCAATGGGTTAGACCTCTCCATTTAAATGATGAAAATGGAAATCCTGATCCACAAATTTCTGCGCATGTTCGAGAAGTAGGTGTAGATGTTGAGCGGGTTTTATCTGAAGAAGTTCATAGTGAAAGTTTAAGTCAAGAGACTAAAGACTCATTTAATCCTATTGTCGCTTCTCGACCCTCTTTTGATTCAAGTGTTGAACATAGTAGTAGACCTAGTTTTTCTGGTACTTCTACTACAGGCTATAATGGCTCAAGAGGAGAGGGGACCAATGATGGTAGTGATACTAGAAATGATGGTGGGGATAATGCAGATCGACAACAAAGTGAATATACATTTAGTCCATTAACTGGTGAAGATGATTTCATACATGCTACATAAGATGAAGACCATAGGTCTAGGAGAGCTGGTCCAGGTATTGGAGTCATTGGAAATCCATATAGAGGTCGACGAAGAAGGATGACACAACACAATGAGGATTCGTTTTCGGCTAGTTTTGAGTCAATGAGCATTGGCACTCAATATGGTGATTCATCCAATGATGCCAATGTTTTTCCTCCTTACATAGCGAGTTATGGTCATCCTTCTTCACATCCTTCAGATTCCATTGGTAAATATGGAATGATTAACTATCTTCATGTTGCACAAATACCATTCCAAACTCCATAACAAATGCAACAAGGATTTCAAACAAGGATGTGGGTGAACCTCGAATTTCCTATCAATGGAGAGGTTGTGGGTACAAATCAAGACATTTATGCATGGCATGTTCGATCTTATAATCAATATTATCGGAACACTATGTCTTGGTATGAGTATTGTCTTCACCAAGATGGGATCCCTTCATTAAATGTTGCAATGGAGCCACATCGATCTTCATTTTGGTGGTGAAATACTTCATAGCAACAAATATCAATGTCTATATTTCATTATTAACGTCATTTTTACACTTTTACAAAGTATTTCCATGAATTTCAAAGTGTTTTTGTTAATTTCTGATATATCGATATTCATGTAAAAATATTCACCGATATATCCGTAAAATCCAAGTACCAATATATCCGTCGAAACCAATATTTTTAACACTGATTGTGGGCTTACAAGACTACAACTAATATTGGAATGTCCCCATATAGGATTGTATTTAGGAAACCTTATCATCTTCCTCTTGAGCTAGAATATAAAGCAATGTGGGCAATCAAGAAGCTAAACTTTGATTTCCAAGATGTTAAGGAAAAGAGACTACTTCGGATGAATGAACTGGAAGAGCTTAGAAATGAAGCCTATGACAATACTAGGATCTACAAGGATAAGACCAAGAAATGACATGACCAAAGGATACTGACTCTTGTACAACTCAAGGCTTAGACTTTTTCTAGGAAAACTTAAGTCAAGATGGAGTGGTCCTTACTACGCAGTCAGATAGCCTCGGGAGCAAGAACACCGAAACCACTCGAGATGAGTTCAAAGGCTTAAACATTACCTTAGAGGAAGACCAAATGAAGAACAGTCCCAGATTTGAAGAGATCAAAAGAATTGCTGAAAAGAGAACACGTTACAACAACGTCTAACTAAAGACAGAAAATTGAGTAGCTACTTGGGAGGCAACCCAAGCAATTTTTATTACTTTACAGTTTGATTTTGTTTCATTCAGTGTATTTTGAATAGTTTAGTGGTTGAGTAGTTTGTTAGAGTTTATTTGCAACTTATGTAGTCAAATTTTACCAAATTTCAAGAACATGAAGGTGCAAGGATATATGAAAGTCATTTTTGAAGCACTTCCAACCAAATTAGTGGTGCAGAGTTAACTATAAGGGGAGTATATTTCCCTGACTTATTCTTTGAAGATAATGCACATACTAAGTTCGGGGGAATGTATATTTTTTGATCTAGAAATCGTATAGTAGCTTCAGTAACCTTTTATTGAATTTTTTAGTTTGAATGAAAATTGTTGCAAGACAAAGAATATTTGCTAAATTCGAATTGTAACATTAGAGAAACTGCTTATACCCCATGCTTAATTCTTGTTAGACTTTTATTCACAACCATGTTTGAATATACATAAATGGATAAGAAGAGGTAAACAAAAAAATTTTGATAGAAGAAAATATCTTCTCAATGTCAAGGCAATGTCGCGACATTGGCTCCAAAATTTTCTCCAATGTCTCGACATCAGACATCCAATGTCGCGACATCGACACATCAATGTCATGACATCTCATTTATAGAAGAGCAACACCTATTGCACATTTGCACGCTCTACATCAGCCCACGTCGGCATCAAGACGTCGTGGATATGGAAATCTGCATGTTGCAACATTGCTGAGTTAATTAGAAACCTCGAGCAATGTCGATTTCTAGTATTTTCAATGTCACGACATCGAGGCAATGTCGCAACATTTGCAAATCCCAATGTCGCGACATTGAGGTGGGTCACTTCTAAAAATTTTTGTCAGTTGCAACATCGACACCTGGTACGACATTAACTTGTGGCACCCCACCCATTTTAAAGGAACACTTAGTGACAATTGAACATCTGTAATTCCTCAAATCTCAATCTTCAAACCCAATCTTTCCAAATCTCCAAACCAAGAAATGTTGAACCCTATCTCTCCCACCCTTGATGGAGTAGTAGGAAACATCGTAGAGGAAGTACTGAGAGAGAGAGTAGAACACCAAGAGAACTAGGAGACTACTCATGCGGAAGAGGTGAGGGAAGAAGCGGAAATCGAGGTTGAGGTAGAGGCTGGAGAGGCTAGAATCTTCTATTCAAAAAAAGGGGCAATAGCTTTCAAGAAGTATCTCGCCAAGAAGGAGTTTGTGGAATAACCTAACTTCAAGAAGCTAGTGTCGCCCTTCAAGAAAAGGGGCTGGGAAACAGTGAGCTTGTCACACGCCGATTCTCGGCCCGATCCGATTGGCGGATCCGAACCAGGTTCCGAGGCGCGAGACCGAACTGGGACTCTTTACCTGATTTTTTTTTTTTTTAAAGTCGAACTTATACCTGTGGGTATGGCCCACATCTTATAACAGAATCAAAATATTATATACAAATCAAAAGAACTACCACCGGAGTGGTGTCCATCAAAATCTAGACACATATAACAGAGTCCCATTTACTTATACATACAAAAACAACTTTACATTCCAATTACATATCTGTGAGCGCAAGACCCACTGTGATGAACCCTACTCGGTGTGTCAGCTCAACAGATGAGATGTCTTCGTGATGTCTTCTCAGACCTACACTGGTTAGAACTCTGTATGTTTTTACTTTAGTGGGAAACATATCTTATACAGAAACACAAATAACAGATAACAATAACAGATATCAGAATCTTCCTGAATTCATATAATCCAAATGTATAACAGGTCAGATCATATTTAGAACAAACTTAGACATATACAATGACAAGGCATCCAATTCGTCTCTTTTACATGTATCATGACTTTCTCAGTTTTCGTGTCAAGTTCTATTCATGTCATCGACATAATTTGGTCATACTTCTACCTTTGCGGACCTTTAACATAATTTACATCTCCCAGGATATATAGAGTCTAATGTGATCGAACTTATACTTAGAGCAACTTATAATTTCTTACTCTCGATCTTGGCTAATTTATGGCGTAATTTATTCTTATTCGGAACTTATACTTATAACATTCTAATCTTATACTTACTCAGATCTTACACTCATGGCGGACTTATTCTGTCACTTGTCTCGGACTTATAATTATTCAGATCTCCCAAAGGACATCTACTTGAACTTCTGTCAGACTGATACTTATCCAGATCTCTCGTAGGAGTTACAGAACTTATGCTTATACAGAGGTACTTAAACACGTATTGGTATTTATATCTATTTCAGATCTCCGTAGGAGTTTACAGAACTCATACTTATCCTACGGAATTTACATATGTTCGTGAGGTACCCGTAGGTATCACAGAGATTACGGAACGTATACTGATATTGCGGAACTTATTCTTATACGGAAGTATTTGTAAGTACTATAAAACTTATACCGGTACTTCGTATCTTATACTTGTACTACGAAGTATATCCTGGTCTTACGGAACTTATACTTATACTACGAAGTATATTCTGGTCTTACGGAACTTATACTTGTATCAACTTATTCGGGATTTCGATCTTACGTGTATTATCGAACTTATATATGTATTTCAGATCTTAGTATATGTCTTACGTATATATACTTATCTTACTGATCTTATATCAGACATGTAACTTAGACATGTATTTTAGATCTTATACATGTCTTATAAGAGCGATAATTTATCTTACTTATCTTATACTGCACATGTAACTTGACATGTATTTCCTGTGATCTTATACATGTCTTACAGCAGGCTTATCTTACGATCTTATATCAGACATAGTAACTTAGACATGTATTTTTGCATCTTATACATGTTCCACGTAGCGTATACTTGTCTTACGGATCTTATACTTGAGTTACAAAACTTATTATTGTCTTACGGATCTTATTCTTGTGCGAAGGTACCCGTAGGTACAATAAGGGAATCAGACTGCAGAATCAATACATGCAAGGTCGATCGTATTTATGCAGACATTTTTAGATATGGACATTAGTCCATAGCGGAAACGGATCACAACAGATACATATACCGGATTCATACAGATTCAGAACATATCTAAAAACAAACAGATTATCGGTTTATATCATAATCATATTCAGAGTTACACTTGCCAGCATCTTGTGTACTACCTGACTTATACATATATTACGTAATCCTATTTATTTTACCGATACGAGAGTACCCGTGGGTACTACAAAGATTACTCAGATACAGGAGTACCCCTAGGTACTACAGAACTTAATTAGATATAGGAGTACCCATAGGAGCCACACAACAGAACTAATCGATATTGTGGAGTACCCGTATGTACGCTAAACTTAATCAGAGACAGGAGTACCCGTAGGTACTACAGAACTTAATTAAATACAGAGATACATTCAGATCTTTACTCTTATTCATTATTCAGTGTTTTATCATATGTCTGTCTGACTACCTAGACCAATTATAAGAAATGAGTAGGACGCAGTATAATAAGTACCCGAAGGTACAATACAGAACAGGAGTGCCGTAGCACCAGCAGGAGGCCGAAGCACCATTCAGACGTGCCTGCCCATGAACAGGAGGCCGTAGCACCAGGGAGTGCCGTGAGCACGTATCAGACGTGCCTCGCCACGCAACAGGTGTCGAGCACTCAGCGTATGCCGGAGCACTAATCAAACGTGGCTAACCACGTGCAGGAGTGCCGTGAGCACCAACAAGAGGCCGGGCACCATCAGGAGTGCTCTGAAAGACCAACAAAGGATACCAACAGAGGTCGGAGCACCAATGTGAGGTCGGCACCAAATGAGTGCCGGAGCACCACCGTGACGCCCAATTTGCATTCATTCTTGCATTATGTGTAGTCATACGATCATATAGTCTTTCTGTGGAACTTATAACCTTACTTTTATCATAGCCCCGTGTTCATGACATTTTTCTCTCTCGTTCATGTTCATGTTCAGATTTCAGTTTGTTTTCATGTTTCATATTATATTCATGTTTCATGAACACATCTCTACATTTCTTTGTACTTCCTATACTTTTCTTTGTTTCATGCCTCTTACATATGGCATTTCATACTTATACTTATGCAGGAATACTTACTGATTCACACATCATCTATGTATTCTTTGTTCCTCGATGAATCAACTTTACTTAGAAATTGAATCATTCCAACTTGATCATCCAAACTCAAGTTATGTACTTCATGCCAACTAGTCGGTTTACCGATTTTACCTGAGTAACAGTTTGCAATATTCCACATTTCCAGTGCCTTGTCTCCATATTTGACACTGGTTCTTGTACCCTTTAATGCTAAGGTGCTATGGTCTTCCTCCAACTGGAATCACCTAAATCGGAACACTGAACTTCAAGATAACCAAACAACCGACTACTCGTGATTCAAAACCGATGCGGTGAATTGGTTTGCACATAAACTCTACCTCGAGTGAATTTCGGGGCCACTTAGAGTCATAATTAGAAGGTAGATATTTCTATGTTTGGTTTTCCTTGACGTCATTTTATCTACTACTTAAATCACTTAAATCGGATAATAAATGAGCAAGTTAGTGATAAAATACGAAACCGGTCGAAATAGAAACAGCATCACATGTACCAGACACCCCAACATGTACCGGTACACGTTGGCCCAAAATGACTAGAATCCTCAACATGTACCGGTACATGTCTGCTGTGTACCGGTACATGTCACTCGAAATGCCCAAAATGTGTTTTTGTTCCATTTTTTCCATATTTTGCTACCTAATTCAACTCTATACTTCATACACACATTAAAACCATTTCATATTTTGTAACCTCTTTCTTCTACTCTATCTCTTCAATACTATCTTATTCCAAAACATATCATGAAATCCTTCCAAAATAATTCCAATATGGGTCAAAACCCATACATGATCCAAACATAGAGAGTTGTTAGGGTTTGTTCTAAGCCTTAACTCCATTACATACAATTTAACCATGAATTCAACCTAAAAGGGGATTCCACTTATCTCTTTGCTCCTCGGGTTTTACTGTCCTTAATTTCAAAGAAATCTAAGGTTAGATGCAATTCGAATAAACCTAGACGGGAGAGACAAGCTATTAATCATACAAAGCCTTAAAATTCCATAGATCCATAAACTTTACATCAAGATTAGTTTCATACCTTGTCACCTTGTTTGAACTCTTCTTCTTCCTCTTCCTCTCTTCTTCTTCCCATTCTTTTTTTTTATCAAGAAAATCAAGTATTATAAAAGGAAAATCTTATAGGGAGGCGGTGACGTGACAACCCGTAAAAGCCTAAACAAGGCAAACAAAACCTACCTACACCCCAACCAAGTGAGGAAATTAAAACAGATTTTAATCACCACTATATAGGTTAGCCCAAGTCCATAAATTAGAGATAAAACTAATTTGAATCTATCCACAGGAAATGCTTTCGAACGCCCATCCCGTTTCTAGCACGCCTGCAGAGTCCAAATGGCATACCGAGGGAGTCGTCCATATTTTTCCGCTCTTTCCCACGGCGACACCTTGCCAAGCTGTGCCGTATGAAGGACCGACCGTGGGAACACCTAACTAATCCCACCATTGACGTAAATCCCATAAATATTTTTGCACTTTTGCAATGGATCAGTAAGTGATCTACGGTCTCCTCGTCCTCCTCACACAAAAAGCATCTGTTAGCGAAAGCCATACCTCTGCGTTTAAGATTATCCAAAGTGAGTATTTTGCCCCATGCAGCTTCCCAAGAAAGATTCCTATTTTTACACCACTCATCGACCTAGATCAAACGGTGGGGAAAATCACAAGCGGGGGATAAGTCATACCCTTTATACATGACCTTAACCGAGAAACTCCTTGCCTTTACTTCCTTTAGTAAAATTAATGTCTTCAATTGTCAGTTTGAAATGTGATCGTGAAGATTTGAAGAAATCTTGCCATCTCTTCAATCTCCCAATCATTGAGAGCTCTAAGAAGATCGGGACCATCCTCCAAACTCTCCTCATATCCCACATGTCACCCACTCGCCTCCTTATTCAAAATAAATTAAAAAGCACAAAGGTGGATACTTAACACACAACGCTCCCTTCCACACCATACATCCTTCCAGAAGTTGATTCTTCTACCATCCCCAAGGGCAAAGACCGAAATCTGGAAAAAACCGGGCCATTCTTTCCTGATATCCTTCCATAAACTGGACCCATAACCGCCTCTGATATCACTGGTATGCCAGCCACCACTAGACTCGCCAAATTTATTGCAAATAACCTTCCTCCAAAGCGAGTTCCTTTCGTTGGCAAACCGCCAGCTCCACTTGCTGAGCAATGCCTTATTCATCAAAGAGAAGCTTAATCCCACGCACTCGTTTATCCATACACACATGCCATCTTACTCAAAAAGAAATTTTCCGATCCCTGGTCAAGCCCCGCCCTGCAGAAACGCCTTTGATCTTTCAATCTAGCACAAACCTTCCGTGGGCATTCTAAGAGAGATAATAAATTGGAAGACCTGACAAGGTACGTGAATGAGCGTGGCCCGCCCACCCTAGAGATATAAATGAATTCCATGAAGCTAACTCTTTCAAAATCTCTCTTCTATCGAGTCCCATATTCCTATCGCCTTATGCTTGGCACCTAGGGGAAGGCCCAAGTAGGAAGTAGGGAAGGATCCAATTTTACAGCCCAACTCATTATATAACTCCTCCGCATTGTCCATTGGACCCATTGAATGATTTCGCTTGTTTGCCACTTAATCCTGATAGCCTAAACCACATCAAAATCCAGCTTAGATACTCGAATCGATCTTTGTTAGCCTCATGGTAAAAGGCAAAGCCATCAAGATAGAGGAGGTGGGAAATAACCAGCTCCCCCCCTCTCCCATCTATAATCCTACTACCAGAAAGATAATTACCTTCAACCGCTCGGTTTATCAAGCAACTGAGAGCTTCCATACCAATAACAAAGAGATAGGGGGAGAGGGGGTCGCCTTGTCTCAACCCCTTAGAGCTAGGAAAGAAGCCAAATTTGTGATCCGCTGATGAGAACCGAAAGGAGGCCAGGATGAAAATTATTTTATCCAAATTTTACCCACCGTCACCAAACCTATCCTTCCCATGCATCTGTCTAAGAATTTTAATTGATACTATCGTAAGATTTTTCAATATCTAGCTTGCATACCATCCCTTGTTTCTTCCTTCTCAAGGTTGAGTCCACTAATTCATTTGGTAATCGCCACTGTCCGTAATCTGCCGTCTTTTTACAAAAGCATTTTTTGGACTCCAAAATCGGGTCCCTGTGTGGACTTCTGCACTTCGTTAGGCTAAAAACCCACGTGACCAGATAAACCCGGGCCACATTTATCGGGCCTTAAATCCTTGAAGTCCTCTTACGCTCCTGCTTTCGGAACAACAACACTGGGTAAGTCAGTGATTCGTGATTTCGACAAATCGTTTAATCATGAAACCTCTTGAAAAACCAAGGACTTCCTTCTTCTCACAAAATCCACTAAAAACCAAAGCAATTGAAACCGTTTGGACCGGGGCCCATCACTATTAAGACCCAAGAAGCTCAAATTTCTTCCTCAAGAAACTTTCCTCCAAATTTATCGCCGAACCGATTCTGTCTGATTTACTTAGCGAATGACCTGAACTCCCCAGATCCGAGAACGCATTCTCGCCAAAGGCCGCACTAAAACCATCTTATCTTCGCGCCTCCTTTACCAACTTTCGCCATCGATGCGAATACTATTAACAAAATTACTTCCTCAGGACATTCGCTACCGCCCTACAGTGAAAGAACCCCGTTCTCGGCCCCTTTTCCGGGGCTAAGTCTCTAGATTTTTTGGTCTCCAAGAGATCTCGCTCCGAGGCCCACTGCCAGCTCCTGCCGCTTTAACCCTCTCCCTCCACTTCCTCCGATTCAACCCTTCCATCTTAAGAGAGACTCATCCCACAAGCTCACCCTACCTGAGGCTGCCTCTGCGGCTTCCACCAAACGAAAACTCTCTGCTCCAAGTCTTCGCATCACCTTTTAGAGCTTTCACTGGTGCAGAGAATGAAGCTATAAGAACCAGCGGAAACCTCAAGGATTTCTGCCACCATCCTTTCAAGGTCTTTTAAAACCCTGCTTCAAACCACATCGCCCGCGTTGGTGGTGGAGAAGGGCCCATTTCCACTCCTTCACCATTCAACAGAACGGTGCTGATCGACCGCTCTAGCTAATAAACACTAATCACATCAAGAAGAAGGACTCCGACCTCATTCCTGAAAGATCACGAATCTCAAACGAGACTTTGATCCCACACACGAGGGCTTCTCCTTCTAGTAAAAGGCCCCATTCCGCAATGAAGATCTCTCAACTCAGTCGCTTCAAGATATCAAAGATATCTTCTCATCAATTAGAAATCCCGCCTCCTCGATCTTCATCGTAGAGATAGAATTCATTGTAATCACCGCTCACTATCCATGGATCGCCCCACAGCCTTTATAGATCCTAGTTTTCCCCAAAAGAGTTCTCACATCACGACCGTGGGCCATACAACCTCAAAAACCCCATTGAAACCTATCCTCTTCAGATGGAATAGTACCACTATGACTCTAAAAATTGCCCAACATGGGAGTCCAATCAACCCGCGCTTTTTATCTCAATCATGAGAATGCCCCCGCGAATTTTTCAAAGATTCGTAGCGCCCCAGCCAGCTGTGAAACGCCCACCTCAAGGTCGCGAACCATTTCAATGTTCATTTCGCATCTTAGTTTCTCGGCAAATCATCATGTCCACTTCGAATTATAATAAAGCCTTGATAACTTTCCTTTTTTCGTGATCGTTCACCCTCAACATTCCAAGAAAAGAACTGAGCCTTGCTGGCGGACTGAACCGATTCTTCCTGTCTTCCTCCTCCTCTTTAGTCGCTTCATTAGAATAGCTGGTGCCTTCGCTTCCCCGCTCCTGATATCACTTTTGACACCGGTGATATTTCCTTTCTCCACGCATTTTTTTGTTTGAGCCACCAAATTTCCTTCAATAAATCCACTCATTTCCTAAACCCCATGGAAGCCTAAAAATTCACTGATCAGAGCCAGCAACCTGGCTTCCAATCGTCATAAGGCGTTGGTTTCCGGAAGCCTCGGGAATGCCTTTATTCTCCGACACGCTTCATACTCCCCCCAAACTATAACACTCGTAATCCCACCCTTTCCCTACCCTCACCTCCCCACCATCCCACACTCAGATTATTTCCATAAGGCCCCCGTGCCCGAAAATCGGAAGCGTGGCCTGCCAAAACGTGAGAAACTAGAAGAGGGAGATGTGTCGTTGGAGATCGCTGAGGGTTATCGTAAGATGATCGGGATCAGATAAAGAAATAAGGTAATCCGGGACAGACCTTCTCGATCCCATCTTTCCGCCCATGTGTACATACTCCCTCCTCACCAATATTTTAGTCCCCGAACTCCGCCCGGACCACCTGGAGACATAAGACCTACTGGGATGTCGATTCACCAAAATCCTCTCCCCCACGCCGCCTTTGAAAGCATTGATTGAAACATCGCCCGCAATAGACAACAGCTCAGGATAGCCGGGCTTATCATCATCAAGAACCAACGATAGATTCTTCCGCTCTACCAACCTGCTTTCGTAATTTTTGCCAGTGAGTCGACCGAACGATCGCCAAGATTCTGATCCGCTCGAAAATAAATCGCGTTTCGTTATGGAAGTAGCTCGCACCTTCGCCCGACAGCAGACCTCGTTCTCAGATTTGGCCGCATCCGTCATAATTTTCACTCCTCGCCTGCCACAGGAACCGGCTTCTTCTTTCAACCAAACCCTAATTCTTTCTTGAAGTCTCCCCGAATACCGGGGGCAAGAGTTTGCTTAAACTTCCTTCCGATGGCTGTGGATCCCACGATTTTGGCTTCCATTCAACCTCATATTCTCGTGGTATGGTGCTTCTTCGAAGCGCCTCTCTTACGGAAAAACCTATTCCTCTTCGCCACCAACACCTACAATGTTAGAGAAAGAGTAGATTTTCCTGTAAGCCACTGATATCGATTCCTAAACTTGCAGATCATAGTCTTCCTTTTCCCGCTTCCTGACTTGATTTGCACTATAAAGATCTTTCTTTTCTCCCATTCTTTTCAGATATGGTTGTTCTCCTTCCAAAACAAGACCAAATTTTGGTCTTTTAAATCAAAATAACCTTTAGGCCTTGTTATTATCAAACCGTTTGGTTAAGTTTCTTATTGTTTTTTACTCTCCAACTTGGCCATTTGTATTTCAATTTCCTTTTATTGTATTTTTGCCTCTAATCTTCTAGAATACACACAAATAATTCCTGTATTTTATTTCTTCTTCGGCCCAGGCTTTTCAATTATGACTTAAGTTCCTTTGACAACAAATTCAATTTTGTCCTTAAGTCTTGTAAATTTCCATCTGATTGTTTCTATGTTTCGTATTTGAACTCATTTAAACATTCAAATTATGCTACAAAATACCCTAAACACGCCGAAACTGCTTAGTATACTTTGGGGTGTTACGTAGCTAAGATATGGGAGCCTGAGAAGGCAACAGTAAAAGAGCTCACTAACTGGGTGAGAGAAAAGATCCCAACAAGCTACGTCAAGGGAGATACCCTGTGTGAAAGGCCATTCCCAACTTTTGGGACTTCAACCAAGAGATCGCATGTGAGTTTGAGTAATCCCTGTAATATTCAAATAAAGGAAATCCTGAGAACTCGCTATGTGTCTAGGTATGGAAAAGAAACCAAGACCCATCCAGAACGTCTGTTATATATAGAAGTGGATTTAACCAAATTAACAAGGTATAGTTTTACCTAGTTGATTCACAAGCTCTTCAAACATGTCCCAAATCCGTGAGACAAGACCGCATATCACATAGAGAAGAAGAAAAGAAAAATAATAGAGGAACCAAATTTTCAGTGGAATCCGCTAGTCCCATAATGGAGGCCAGGCTGAGAAAGTGACAATGCTAAAAGAGGGGGTTTTGAAGCCCATTCTGAGCAACCAAGCAGCTCTTCCTACCAAGATACACAAGAGCACCATCCCATCGAGTTATAACTGAGGTGCAAAGAGCCTGGCCAAAGAGAGCAAAGAATTCCGATCTGCAGATTTATTATTGAAATGAAAGGCAAAGAGAGTGAAGAAATTGGCGGAGAAGCTTTAAGGTGAGGAATTAAACCACCAAGATGGAGAGAATAAAAGAGAGAAATTCCTCCTCCTTCCACTTAACAAAGAGTCTCCACCAGAGAAACAGACAGTTGAGAAAGGAGTTAATCTATATAGAGCAGCTCTAAGAGTCAGTTCACAGAGAAAAGAAAGCTTCCTTTATAACTTAACAAACTAGAAAGAGGGACTAGAGTTGCTGTCTGAAAACTCGGAGGCCTGGAGAAGGAGAGACGAGCAGACCGCCTCCAAAAGTAGGTGCCTCTGGGTATTTTTATAAAGAGCACCATAAGGAAATCAAGGCCACCATCCAGAAGAGGGATGAGGAATTATAGTCCACCCTGAACTACAGGCAGAAACTGTGGATAGAGAGCTTGGATATGGTGATTGCAAACATGATCGAGATGTATCAAGCCCAAGGTAACTTTGAAATGCTAAGTGAATTATTAGGTCATATAAACACTTCATAAGGCAAAACCGCTAATACGCAAGAGTGGTATTTCTCGCCACAAATAAAGGAGAGATAAACACAACTACATCATCACTAATCTCACACTTAACTTCAAGCTCCCTCCCAATGCTGCTATAAACAAATGAAATAAAAAACATTCGTAATTGCGGATATATCACTTGATTTTAAGTGGACATATCAGCTGATTTGTGAATATCGGATGACATGCAAATATCTGGTGAAAACAAAAATTAATGAAAATACTTCGAAATTTATGAAATACTTTGTTGAACCATAAAAGAGGCAAATAAGCAAATATACACTAAGTTGAAAAACAATATTCATTATATATTTATCAAGAAATTATATTACTTATAGTTTCTAAACCAAAATGAAGACCTATATGGCTCCATTACATTATTGATTTATGGATCCCATCTTGATGAAGGGATCTCCATCTGATGAAGATAATATCTGTTAAGATTTTCAAAATATTGAGATAAATCAAAGAAAAATAATTTGAGAGTTAAATGGAGCTGGATGTGTATGGATGAGTTTGTAAAGACTCAGACAGATTTTTAGCTGGCATGATAACTTTGAGTCAAAATAGTCATTAATGATATTTATCTATTATCAGATTCATACACTATTTCACCGTATTTTTCAGAATCAAAGGTTCACAAATAAGGATGTGCAGGAAAATCTGATTTCTGATGTTTGGCTTAAAATCAACTATTTAATTTGTATTTTTTCTCTGATTTTCCTAATCGATTTTCCTCGTTCTTCTGTCATTTAAAACCGATTAACTATATATCGACCGAAAAATCGATTTTGTCCCTTCACAGGTTAAGGAACTCTAGAATCCTAAAACCCAAGTCCTATAGGAAAAGAAATGAACCACAGATCTTTCTCTCTCTCGAATTTAAATTGCATCCGCTTCTTGTAATGTACTTCAATTCATAAACAGAATATAAGTTTGAAAATTTGTGTCCAATTGTCTCTTTTCCTTCTTTTTCTTCTATGTCTTTCCTTCCTTCAGATGTTAACTCCAGGGAAGAACTTATCGGGAAATTTTGTGTTGCTTGCTGAATTACATCAAGATTCAATGCATTGAATGAATAAAGGTTTAGATGAAAGATAAGAAGTGCCAAACAGTAATGCTGAAAATAAGTAAAACAAAGTCTTGGAAACCCGTAAACAACAAAAACCAAATTTCAATTACGCAAAATCTGCGGGTTTTGGGTTTAAGATTGTGTTTTCTGCATTCTAATAAAAGTGGTGATCGCTTGTTCGTCAATCGGGAGAACTGCTGAAATGTCAGGTTGGCCATTTACGAAGAAATGAACCAAAATGTTGGATCAAAATAAACTTTTAAGTTGAACAATGGCGCACAACACTTGGTTAAACCCAAATATGCAATTGTAAATGAATTGAGTCGAATGATTGAACAATTTAAGTTGTAGATGCTATGGATTAAATAAGCTTCAAATTTTTGGTATTCAAAAGACTCCGAAATTGAGATCAATGTTAATCAGGCTTGTAATTCTAGTTTGAATGAATATTACAGTTCAAGAAATGACTAAACTATCACATTGGTCATAAGTACCTTGAAAACATATGTTTCAAGCTAGAATACTTATCGACTTGATATCAATCTCAAAAAGGTCCTAGAACTTGTTGTTTATTATTCAAGGCTTAAATCCCAAAGATTATAACCATCGTGAAATGATTTGGAGTCATCCCAGATATGCAGCCTTCAAAGCTCACTCCTTGATATATATGCTTACGTTATTATACTTCTAGTACATCGCTTGGTTTCGTGCCACTTTTATCACCAATGTTCATAAAGAAAAACCTTAACCCTTCCTTAAAATTTGAACTTGTAGCAAAGAACCCTGAATTTTCCCAAAACTGCAAATAAGTGCAGCAAAAATTGAACAAAAGGACAAGTTTGGGGGAGTACAATATTGAAAAACAAAAAAGAATGAGAACTAAGGATGGGGAAGAAAAAGATGTGAGAAAAAGAGGTGGGCCAAAAGGAGGGTACAAATTAAACTCAGAAGTCAGAAAATATGTGTATTCATGGATGGGTTGGCTTGTGAGCTTCATTTCTCGAAAGGTTCAAGTCCTAGGGCTGTTCAAGATCTAAAAACTTAATTCCAACTGGTATGGGAGTCGTTTAATCTAAAGTTATGTTAAAGATAATAGAAAACTTAAGAAGGCAAAACATTGCACCACTCCAAACCTTGAACAAAATGACAGGAAAAAAGCTTCTAAACTAAGAAACTGAAACTGAGATAAAAAGTGGAGAAAGAAAAAGTCATAGTAGGAAACATGAAGAAAGATGCACCAGATCAAGTTTTGTTTGCAGAAAAATTTGATTAAACGTGAAAGGATGACGATTAGGGCAAAATGCTAAGAAAATGTATACGATGGAGCAATTTGAACCTAAGATGTCTATCTACCTATTACCTATAATACCATGCATTATAAGCTTAAAACCTGTTGGAAGTCCACGAAGGTTGTGTTATGCTACATTATTGCAGAGAATCATATGACCAACAAGCCTATGGGACTGAATCCTCTAAAGAATACCATTGTACACGTAGTGAGTCTTAAGGCTACCTAATTTGCAAATTAGTCAAAAGGGAAGACAACACACACTCAACGGTCGAAGCGCATGTTGTTTCTTGACTATGAATTATATGTTGTATTGAATGATCTATATTGAAAATTTTAGGATCTAAAGTTAAGCTTAATTAGAATTGATATCTGGCGAAATACTAAAGAGCCAAATTGCTGATCATGTTGAAAGAAAGATTCAAATGAAAAAATGTCCTCAAATCGATTTTTATTGCTTGAGGACAAACAAATGGTTTTTGCTTTGCCAAGACAAGCCAAAACTTTTAAATTTAGGGAGTTCGATCGAATTGCTGCCCTGTTTTTAAGCCCAATTTTGTGAATTTTTAAGGCTTAAAAGTTCAATTTCCCAATAAAATCATGGAGCATTACTTTAGGATTATCTTTTAGAAATTAAGGAAAATAGCGAAAAAACGAGAAATCAACATTATGACAAAGGCGACGAATGTCAGCGACATCGCCTTGACATCAATATCCGATGTAAGAAAAACACATTGATTAATCAATGTCGCGACATCGTGTGGAAAATTAATCATACTGACGTTTGCTTCTGTGTCTTGACATTTCCATGTTTATCGGCGGTAGGAAGAATTGAAATACCAATGTACCGGGACATCGGGACATTGGGCGTAGAAATCACACATGGCTACGCGAACTCTAAGTCCCGATATCCGCGACATCACATTCAATGTCATGACACTTCAGGTGACTTAAACACTGAGATCTCAACTTGCAATGTCGAGCATTATCAGACCATGATCGGAAGCCCGAATATTCAATGAGCATCACAATAGCAATGTCTGACATTCAATCAAAGTAGCGAGTTGGAACCGCGGACCCGATGTCGCGAGCGTCTCGCGACTATCACTAAGACATTACGCTAAGTGGCAAATTTAGAGTCAATGGCGACATTCAGTTCGGCGAAGAAATATGGCGACACCCGTCAAAGGAAAGAAAGAGATCTGACAATGTCCGACATGAATTGTAATAATCGCGACATATCGAGGGGTTCAGTAATATGGAAGCCGATAATCGAGCACGATTTGATCCACGCGACATAATGAAGCGGTGCCGCGGCTTGACGCCTGACATTGGTGATGCTCAAAACTTAGAATTGCTCAACAAATCTTTAATGTCGCGACATCACCACGAAAAAGTAAATTCAATGTCACGACATCGTGCATTTTATTACACGACATGCGGCCAGCAAGAGGCGGGGATTTTCTTAGGTTTTGAAGGTAGTGATACTCGCCTCTTTTTGGGACCCAAAGATCACGACTATAAATGAACTCCTTGGGAAGAGTGCACGACTTCGGTAAGTTTTCATCTAGTTTTGTGTTTTTTAGAAGAGTGAAGTCTCTTGGCATATATTTTTCTTTTGTTTTCTTTGTTTAGTTTGTTTCTAGTTTATTTTCTTTTCTTTTAAGATTTATGTAGTGGAATGAAGCGGGTTTAGCTGGTGATTGTAAATCAACTTTTTGTTTATCCCGAACTTTAAATGAAATCCAAAAGTTTTTTCTAAATTTGTTTTACTTAACCAGTTTAAGATCAAAATTTACGTAATTTGTTTTATCGACTGATCATTGTCATTTATTGATCCCATATATGAAGGCTAGTTTCCTCAGGAAGGGTTTATTGTTTTGATTATTGTTTGTAGTATTTTAATGTTGTTTTAGGAATGAAAAGCTGGGATGAGGAGTTCGAGTGGTATTGCTCCTTCTGTTGTGGGCTATTCGGAATATCCCGGTGTTCTACGCCCAAAGAAGCTGTGTTGTCTTTATGGATTTTAGAGTCCCACAGGTAGGCACAGGGGATGGGGACCTTTGGGAGAAAGAGAGTCACTTGAGGTGCATAAATGCATAACCCTAACTATCATTATTGGAGGATTAATGAGATTCAAGATCCATATGACAATAGCTGATGAGTTTGGCTGACTTAGGGTTTTCCTCTGGTGAGCAACGAAGATGTGTTAAGGGGTGCCATGATCCTTCTTGAATCTACATCAGTTTGAAATAACAGAGGTTTCTCAATTGGTAAGAATCCAATCTCAAATCATTATTGGCTAAAGTTCTAAATCAAGGAAAACAATTTTAAATTGAATTGGGTGAATTTGAGATACCAAATTATGAATTGGAGAGGGCTTGCATTATCACGTATAAGGAAAATGGCTTGATCTTGATCACTGAAGATGGTTGTGAGAAGTAAAGGAAGAAAGAAACATTCGGATCTTAAGAGGATCAAATCCTAAGTAACAGCTTTAGTCCTCTTGACCTAGTTTAGGAATATGGAGTAGAACAGAGTGAAATGTGTAGTGTCAGGGGCATTCAGAGCTACTACATTTGTGCTCTTGGAATGATTCCAAATTTCGTATAAATCATATTTTCTTAAGGAACCTACAAATTCATAATCACAACACTGATTTCATTCCTAGTGTTATTTCAGTCCAGTGAACTCTCCAATCCATTTATTTTAGAATTCATTTTTATTACATAACAGTAGATGGAAATTCTTTCATTCAAGTTATTTAGGAAAATTCCATCTATCCTGGAGAATAGAGGTTCAAATAGTGAGGATCTTGAATAGTAAGGGTAGTTGATCTTTAGATTTTCTAATCAATCCTTGTGAGAATGATATCTAGACTTATAATCCACTTTATTACTTGTATGACCTGTGCACTTATAAAGATATTAGACCAAAAACAATTTTAATTGAAAATTAGCCATTGCGATGAAAAACAACTTTTATATACATAGCCTTTATAAATTTGGTCTTAACAAGTTTTTGGCGCCTTTGTCAAGGAATGAAAAGTCTTTGGTAGCAGTGCTAAGAACGAGTTGATTACATCACGTTTAGGTCATACAATGGGTTGCATTCACGAAGTGTTTCAAATAGTTGCAGATAGGAGAGTAGCCGACCTTTGCAGTTGACCAAGCCATTCTTGGTATAGCTCACCCAGGGAGGTTCATAAAGGATGGTGAGATTTTATGCCCGCTGCTACTTTCTTAGGCTGCGCTGTCTATTTGGAGTCTCTTGGCCTCGTCTAGCACACGTAGAGATGCCTTTAGTCGAAGCCACTTGCCCGGAATTTGGAATTAGGTTGATAGCCACCCGGAGGAGACATTCCACATTTGACCAGTTAATAGAGCTAGATGTATTGTGTTTTACGATGGTGACTGCCACGGGAGGCTTTAAATCATGTTCGTCCTTTTTATATACCCGATCACTCTTGCATGTTCGATTTCTGGGAAATAAAATCAGGTCTGTAGGCAAAGGCTCGCCTGAATGTCTGCCCTTTGGATTCTGACCCATCGCCCTTGGATTTTCTCCAACTTATTTTGGGCCTTCGCTTGGAGCTATTAGACGGTTTGTTTCTATATGACTAGTATTGCGGGATGGCGGTTGTACTTAGATGGTGCCGCCAATCAATCAAGGTTTGGCATTGGTATTTTTTTTATATCACCACAAGGCGATCATATTCCCAGATCAGTCCGGTTAGCATTCTCTGATCATCACTAGATGACAAATAATGTAGTGGAATATGAGGCATGCATTACAGGTTTAGAGACTATGCTTGATCTTGGAGTTGGACAGTTGGAAATCCACGGGGATTCCAACTTGGTTATACAGCAAACTCGGGGTACTTGGAGGACTTGGGATCAAAAGTTGAAGCCTTACCATGCTAATTTGGACCTTTTGGTTGATAGTTTTCATGATTTGAGGTATATACATCTGCCCAAGGCATAGAATCAGTTTGTTGATGCATTAGCCACCTTAGCTTCTATAATTAAGATTCTTGTGGGGGTGACTGTTCGGCCATTGTTGATTAAGACTAGATCTGCACCAACCAACTGTTGTTTGATTGGAGAGATAGAGGATTAGATTGACCTACCTTGGTATCATGATATTCATCAGTTTCTATCCTACGACACTTACCCTAAGTCAGCCTCGACCAAGGATAGGAGAGCGTTGAGACAGTTGGCCACCAAATTTATTATTTGTTGGGACACCCTTTATAGGAGGTCATTGGATGGTATGTTGTTACTATGTATAGATCGAGCCATTGCAGATAGGGTGATAAGAGAGGTCCATGTAGGAGTTTGTGGGCCACACAAGGGAGGTTACATGCTAGCACGTAAGATCATGAGGACTGACTACTTTTGGTTGACCATGGAAACAAATTGTTGCTAGTTTGTACAAAGATGTTCGGAGTGTCACATGCATGGAGCCTTAATACACGTCCCACCATTTGAGCTACATGCGCTCACATCCCTTGGCCATTTTCAGTATGAGGCATTTATGTGATTGGAAAGGTCTCCCCGAAATCCTCAAGTGTTCATGAGTACATCCTAGTAGCTATTGATTATTTCACCAAGTGGGTGGAGGCAGCTTCTTGATTCGTGCCACGGTAGGGTGATCCGGAATCAACAAAATTTATATCCTACTTGAGTTTCACTCTTTAGCAGTAGTCAAGCTCTTTGCTTGGGTATAGCGGTCTAGGGTAGAACACGGGGATGGAGTTTTCTTCATTACAAATGATTTGAGTGGTCGAATGGTGAGGATTCAATTTGGATTTTTAAGGTGTTAAATAAAAGAGTGGGTTGGAGTGGTTTGCAAAGGCGAAGAAATAAAGAACAAGATACTTAAAATAGAACCCTTGAAGTCTCGGGCCACTGGTTTGGGTTCTAAGGCATTTCAACATGTCCTCAGGGGTCTTTCCTCGCGTTGGGGAGGATGACATATAGTCATTTCCGAACCGGCTCTTCATTTGGCATTAAAGCCTAAACCACAAAATTATTTCTTCTAATGTATAGCATTTTATTACCACAATGTTTCAAAAGCAGTTTAAAACCATGCTGGATCTAACTGCGGGAGCTCATGAAATGACAACTAAATGGGCATCGAGTGGATCTAATAGTAAGCATCCACTAGGCCTTGAAAGCTTGCGAATGCGGCCACTTTCGGGGGTACATCCATTCAAACTAAAAAGTGAGATACGAGAAACACTGTTAAAGGGAATAAGTACTTTGCGTGAAAAACATGAGGGCCGGAGTGTTTTTGCAGCCAAAACATTCACTTGATGGCTCTCTTCAAAGGAGGAAGAATGCAGCCAAACATCCTTTGAGTTGTCATCCTCGAGAGAGTGTTTGGTAGCCGAAAAATGAGAGAAAGAGAGGAGAGAAGAGAAAAGGCTGGAACAAAGGCTGCCAGTGTCTTGAAAGATTAAAAAGTTAGGGTTACAAAAAGCTATAAGTTGACTATAGCCATTCCCAATATGTGAAATGACAAAGAAAGGCTAAAATATGAAATTACAATAGGAATGAATGGTAATTAATCAAAGCAGGAGTCGTTTGGAATCAAAACCCAAAAACACGAGGCGGGATTTTTCGGCCCCTTGAGCAGGTGAATTTGTTATATAAGCGAAAATTTAGCTATATCGCAGCGCAAGAAATAAAGCGAAAACCAAAGTTTCGCTATGAGCGATGGTTTTTCGCTATGCTAGCGAATTTTCGCTAGCTTAGCGAAAATTTGTGCATAGAAAATTTCAAATTTTATTATGCACGTGAGATTTAAGCTAAGATAGCGAAAAGCGTGCATAGCGAAATTCAGCTGTTCCCTTTGCATCCTGGCGACTCTTTGCTCCCACGCATCCTATGACACCTTCTGCATCCTCTTTTTTTTTCTTATTTCTTCCCTTTTCTGCTCTTCTTTCCTCTTGGTCTCTACGATATATGGTGTTAAGGTTTGGCAGCTCAAATTCTTCATGTTTGGATCGACTCAGCAATGTTTGCATAATTAGCTATGGCTGCAAAATTTGCCACAAAATGTGATCATTAAAATAGTAGGGGCCGTAATGTGTAAATCGGGTTAATTATAATGATTAGTATACAAAAAGCACTCAAAACCTATAATAAATAGGGTTCAAAATAGCACTTTTTGGGTACTAATCACTTCTTACACCAGATTGACAGCTGCCAAGGTGGCTAAGTTCATCAAATTACATATTATTTTTCAATATAGGGTCCCCCATGAGTTGATCTCAAATAGAGGAAGAGAGCGAAGGTTGATCGCGGCTAGTCAGGTATGGTGATGAAAATAAGTAGTCCATCCATATAGAGCATGAACTAATGGGACCCAGTGGGAATGCTGAACTGATAAAAATCATGAAGGAGAATCATGAAGAGGGTGAGACATCTCAATATTAGTTTAAAGAAAGAAGCTGTTTGTTATGGAGCTATCCTTATGTCATGTCCTTCCACAGGAGCTACTCCTTTACGTTTGGTTTATGGCATGGAAGTAGTCTACATTGTAGAGATGGAGGTGAGTTCACTAAGGTAGCCTTTGGGCATCTGATTACCAAGACATATATTAGTTGCATGCCAAATATGACAGTTAGATCTTCTTGAGTAGAAAGGAGATTAAGGTTCATCAGACCCACGTGTAGGCTTATCAAAGAAATATGGTCGAGGCATTTAGAAAGAGATTAAGCCAGAAATTTCGAGAAAGGATTTAGTCTTAATATTCTCATAGTTGATTAGTGACCACAGAAACGAGTTCGAGCCCAGAGTTGGAGGCCTTATGTTATCCAAGAGTTGACTCGAGAGGGAGCCACCTAGTGGCATATGCGGATGAAATGTCGGTTTTGGAGCAGATCAATGTGGATCGAGTTAACACCACGAAGAAGTTTTCGCATAGATCATGCGGTTTAAAGGATGGGTGGTCATCGTTTTGAGTCACCATATCCCTTTTTCATATCCATACATTGATATATTCTCTTGCTAGCCCTTTGTGCCTCACATGATTCATTATGGCCTTTTCATTCCCTTTGTGTGCGCTTTTCATTTATTATATTGATTGGTGAGCATTGTAGACACATGGTATCATTATTCATTTGTTCTTCTTCCGGGACATTCCATGGTTCTTTTGTCTTATTTTGTATCTTCATAACATTTGTCTTGGAATTTCATTTTTATCGTGTCACGTTAGTCATCTTTCACTCTACTCAGCTGAGATGATGGCACTCTTATCTTGTTACTTTAGTTCGGGCATATTTACTCTTCATTCCACCCTTAGGCTTTGATCTAAGTCTTAGTTTAATGGGAACCATTTGGGTTTGGGGTCTAGGTATCATTTGTTGAATTATGTTATGTTGGCCTTTTTCTTGCTTTGTATGTTGCCCTTAAAAAATAAAAATAAATAAATAAAATAAAAAAGAGTTACACTCATTGGATATTCAGTTCATTGATATTTGAGTTCGGCCTTGTTACGATGACTCGAACATTAAAGGTCAAACTGATGAAGAATCATGACTCTTTCTGGTGGGTGAGAGCATTTTATGATCCATTTCTACATGGATCCAGGAGGCAAATTTGGAGTGAGGATTGGGTGCCCTTTTTATACCGAGTCTTCTGGATCATTATCTACTTCACCTCTCCCATCTTGTAGTGGCATGCTTTGATTTGACCTTATTGGGATATGTTGTTCATCATCACACCTGTCACTTGGTTCTATCTTGAATTATTTATTTATTCTCTTCTACATCTTCATCATCGCTAACCACTTCCCATTTTCATCTACCATGCTTGATTGTCATTTCGCTTCATAAATGACAAGTTCTTTGATGTATATCACATGTCATCTATCCTTGTTCATTTGAGTGTCGTGTGTCACTCTGCTCACTTAATTCTTCGATATTTGACATCGTGCACATAGGGGCATGGTATTATCTTTTGGGTATTTGGGCCTAGTTTCTCATCGGTTCATTCACCTATTTACCCTTGGCCTTCATTACGGTTTGAGTCATTAGACCACCTTGAGACCATGAGATCATGTGTTTGCTTCGACGTGTTTCATTAGACGTGCTCAAGATCCGTCGAAATGCGAGATGTCCAGCGGGTTTATGTTTGTCTTGGGATGTTTTGGATTGCATATTGCTTGTTTCTATTATGTTAGCCTACCTCAAGCCCATTATCTAAGATGGATGTTGTAGAGAGTTGGGACCGTTGAGAGCACCTTTGTTTGATGCTTCGACATGTTCATATTGGGATCTACCCCATATCCTTCCGTGGTGACATCAGATTTTACATCTTCATACTTGAGGCCCAGTTTCGATGGGGGCGTTTGGCATCACGGTTGGTGGACCTACTTTTTAGCCTTGCTTCTTCCTACAACAAAGTGCTATAATGAGCTGATTTGAGATCAAGTTCGTGCATGCCCATTGACCTAGTAGGTGGGTACACTGGGGCATAACCCATACATTGTCAGGTTCATGTGTTTGGTCGGGCCGATCATTTTATCATGGATATATTCGAGTTGTTTTAATTAAGTGATGCTTATATAAAGCGAGATGTACATACAAGGGTGTTATCTACTGTTCTTAGAACATTATTTATTGTGGGAAATAGCGGTTGATATATATATATTTTTTTAGAGGATTATATGTGATGCTTTTAGCTTTTTGTTTTTGACTGCATGTGTAGTTATGGGATTCTGACTTGGAACTAATATATTGGAATGAGCCATACCCCCCTTGCTTTCCATTCATTCTGGTCTTGGATATTTGCATGTCATCGCACAAGGGCAATTCTCTCTTCTTTCCATTCTTCTTATGAGTTTGTTTGACTTCTTGTTTCTTTAAGTCATTTAGTGGTTTTCCCTTGACTACATACTAGGGCATACCCCCACTTTCATTGAGATGGCTTCCATTGCTGGCTATTAGGAGCTTCTAATCATCATAGCCACCATTTCATTTAGGTTCTCAATCTTGCCCGGGACCTCTCTCGGTGCTCGCCGGACCCTTCTATAGGTACTCGCCCCGAGCCCTTCTTTGGTACTTACCCGGACCCTTCTTCGGTATTTGCCTGGACTCTGCTCTTCTCCACTACTTACTCGGACTCTTCTCCAGTATTTGCCCGAACTCTACCTTTCTCCGGTACTTGATCAGACCCTTCTCTAGTACTTACCTAGACCTTTCTCCGATATTCGCCAGAACCCTTCTCCGGTACTTACCCGGACCCTTCTTCGGTACTTGCCCGGACTCTACTCTTCTCCGGTACTTACCCAGACCCTTCTCCGGTACTTGCCCGGACTCTACTCTTCTCGGTACCACCAGACCTTGCAGTGCCTTGACCTGCTCTTCTCAGGTACCTCAGCCACTTCTCAGAGTATTTGTTGGGTTGCTTCTAGGTATATGCCGGGGACCTTGCCTTTCTCGGGTACTTGCCCGAGACCCTTCTCGGTACTAACGTAATGCCCCAAAAAATACTTTAAAATTTTGTAATATTTTTTATTATATATTTAGGAATGATTTGAGCCAAACTTGGGTTTTTCAGGAAAAGCGATAAATTGATATATGGTGTCGAATAGAAAATGATTATTTGATAAATCTAGAGATGTAATTGTTGATTGATGAACTCGGAATTAACCCAAGTGTAAAGGCTTCGAATTTGGAATTTAATAAATAAGGACCTAAGGGTCTAATGAAAATGGACTTAAATGCCAAGAGAATTAAATGAGAAGGAAAGTAAATTGAAGTGACAAATGAGAAAAATGAGAAATGAAATAATGAGAAAAGCCAAACAAGGCTTAAGGAGGAAAATGAGGACTTAAGGGTTATTTGAGACTAAGTTATATGTCTGAGTGTGGTGTGAGATTTGAAGTGCAAATAAAATGAAATGTGGGCTATATAGTAAATTGGGAGAACTTAACCCAAAATGGGTTTTGGTGAGCCAAACAAGGCCTTGAGGAAATAAGGGTTTAAAGACCAATTTTTGGTCTAGGAAGCTCATTATGAGCAAAAACAAATTTGGGAGAGATTGAGAGGAGAAAAGGTAGGGCAAGGTGAGAAGATCAAGATTGTTGATGTGATTTCTTCCCATTTCTTGATTCTAAGTGATCAAGCACCTTGGGTGAAGAAGATTCAAAGGGATTAAAGGTATGAACAAAAACCCTACCTTCCTTCTTTTGTGATTTGGGTTTTGGGGGAAAGCCCTAACTTGGGAAAAAGAGGTTTTTATTGATTCTAACCCATTATTGGAGTGGTTTGGGTAGAATTCCATGGTGGGTTATGAGATACATGAATTTGGATGGAGTTATTTGAGTGTTTGTGGGTGAGAAATGGCAAAATATTTCATTTCTAGGCAGAACTCGCACATTGGTATCGATCTTAGAAAGTGATCACGATACCCATAGTCTGGAGGGGAATTAGTCACCGTACCCATTCACCGATCAAAAAATCAGGTCTAGATCAAAGTGGTCTTAGATCATGATCTCAGCAACCACTATTTTTGCATACTTTGCACTATTAAGTCCCGTGTTCATACACCGATTGTTAAGGAACCCTAATAAAGAATTAATAGGGGATTCAAATAAGAATGAAACTAAGTGAAAAATGCACTGTACCTCACCCCCTCGGCGAGTTCGTCTTTGGGAAAAATTAGTGTCTTAACCCAAAACCGTTAACAAAGATTAATTGTCATTCACTAAAAATGTATAATAATTGTTTATCCACTAAGAGTGGCGTAATTGTTATTGACTAGGGACGGGTGAGGATTGCCTAACCTAGGACCGAGATCAAAGGAAAGGAAACAAGAGCCGATAGCTTATGTTATTTCTTCGAACCTCTATTCCGATTCAAGTATTGTTAGTACTTTATTCACCATAATCATATTCGGATTTCAAGTGTTTTGGTAGTTTACCAAATAAATCTGAAATGATTGTATGGAATATGCATATCTCTGAAATGTTATTACAAAAGTGCATATGGATTTGGAAATGTGATATTTGAAATGTTTGACAATTAATGGCATGTGAGTGATTAATTGAATTGTAAACGAATTAGTCAATTCTTGACATCTTGAATTGAATCGATATACCGAATGACCAACATGCCGGGTTGCACCAATCAACATCCAGTCATGAAGGCAACCCGAAATTGTTCAATGTCCCACATGGCGGGATGCACCAATCGGCATCCGTCATGATGGTGTATGGCATTGTTAAAATGTCCCACTTGGAAGGATGCACCAATCGGCATCCATCATGATGGGAGACCAAAATTGTTAAATGTGTAAGACATTACCGAATGACAAAAAGGACGGGATTCACCGAACAGAATCCGTCGTGAATGTGAATTGTATAGACAAAGTGGAATAACAAACTTTGATGAATGAAAATGAGATTTGTAAACTAAATACGTCCTTAAGAGTATATGTTTGAATCTCATGATTTGAGTTAAATGATTTGTTGCATGTGAAAATGCATATTTTGATATGATCAATGATTTGTAAAGTGGCATGTGAAAATGAATAATTTTTTTATTAGTGTGAAAGAGGTAAAAGTATAGTTTTGATATAAAAGGCATGGTTTATGATAAATGCATGTGGTAAAAGCCCGAGTGGAATAGACGCATAGAACCACTAAGCATGAAAATGCTTAGCGTGTAGTTTTTATCTATGCCCAGGTTTCGTGTAAACAAGAAAAAATGCAAGATCAAGAAGCGTAGAGTTATAGAGAAAGTTACGGCGTATAAGTATATACCACGTCATATGCATACCATTCTTTTTGAACATGTGACATTTTGTGAACAAAAGAGTTAATCTCTGAACTATTGTTTTGTATATGTTTGTAAGGAATGAGTACTCCATTTTGTATAAAAGTAAATATTTATGGGTCTACCATTTGAAACAACTTCAGCGTGTTGAAACTCTAAAAAAGTAGCATAAATAAAATGTTTTTGATAAGATAAAATGTGAAATGGTCGAAGCAAGCAGAGATCAGGGTTAGTCATCGTCAGTCGGGCGGGGATTCGGGTGCGACACACGAAAAAAAAAAAAAGGTGTTATATTTAGTGGTATTAGAGCATCCCGGATCTGGTTCGGACCCGCCAGGTGGGTCGGTTCAAAAATGGTGCCACTTCTGGGACCCTTCTCGGTACTCGGTCGGACCAGCTAAAATTTTCGCCGGGGACCCTTCTCCAGTATTTGCCCGGACCCTTCTCCGGTACATCCCCAAACCCTTCTTTGGTACTTTCCCAGGACCACTGCTTTTTAGTACTTTCGGGGACCCTTCTTTTAGTACTGAGCCAGCCTAACCGGTGCGCGAACCCTTCTCAAGTACTTTCGCGAACTAGTCCGTTCGGTGCCATGGCTTATTTCCCTCGGCCTCCTTTATGGTTGTGCGGGGGCCAAGTGTGATGTATGATTTCTTCACCTGAGTTCATTTCAATTATTCATCGCGGGTACTATGCTGTGAACCATCATTCACTCTGCCAAAAGGGGGCATATTTGTAGACCCAATTTTGTCTCATGACTCTTGTTTCCTAGGGTGTCACTTGCACCCGATTTGATTGACATGGGCTTGGGACGCGTTACTTTGCCAGTTTTCGAACCTCCATTGAACTCACTATAGTTCCGGTTCTACATTCGGTCCATTTTTGAATTCGATCATGGTAAATAATGAATCTTGCTTTACTGGAACAAATGAGGTGACACACCAGCCTATAAACGGCGGTTGTCACGACGATCTAAAAATCCCGGCGTTACCTACAACGACTTGGCTCTGTGATGACATGTTGCTGCTTCAATATCATAAAATTTTCTTTTAACCTCTTCAGGTTTGTTATCTCTTGCATGGAAAAACGGCATGACGGTACATGATCTAGACCGATCTTGCTGTATCACGATTTACTCTAAATCAAAATATGGCAACAACATACTGACATATTCTCACAACTAACTATACTATGTACATACATATGTTTCCAATATACATATTCAAGTATCTCTTACAAATATTCTTATTTAACACTTGTACAATGTCGGGACAAATCCTGTGTGCTCCGGCGTCTTGCCGATACTGTGCACAGAAGAAATAGTTTTAAAACGAAAATAATGAGCTGGCGCAGGCTCGGTGAGTGTATGCTTTTATAAAATGTTTTGCTTTTTTGGAAAACATCTCAAAACTGTAAAACTTTCTTTTACAATATTTTCTAGAAGCTTTACTTTGCTTTACTTGCTTTAAAAGTTTCTAAAACTTTTCTTTGCTTGCTTGCTTTAAAAGTTTCTAAAACTTTTCTTTGCTTGCTTTGTTTTTCTTTTCTTTAAAAGCTTGTAAAACTTTTATTGCTTGCTTGCTTAGAAGGTTTATAACACTTCTCAAATTTTCTCTTTCTTGCTTGCTTTATCTTGTTTGAAAAGTTTCTTAAACCTTTCCTGAGCCTTTGCTTTAAAAGTTTCTGAAACTTTTTCATAAAAGCGAACTGGGCTTCCAGCCGCGTGCTTTGAAATCAAAGCGGGAGCACAGGCTCAGTTTGCTTTAAAATCCCACGGGAGCTTGGCTCAACCGATCGTTTTGAAATCTAACGGGAGCCTGGGCTCAACCGTTTGCTTTAAAACTCTCCGGAAGCCTGGGCGACCAGGAACCAATGGTTGATTTTTCAAAACTGTATATCATGCTTGTAAAACATCAACCACTAGAACCTATTTACACTTGCTATAACCCTAGTGAACACGGAACACATTAGCACCAGTGCGGTGGAAGGACGCTGTCAGCGTCACCTTTTAGGTGAATATGGTGGAATTGACCTCGTGTCACCATCCTACATAATTAGTTAGACTCCCGCTGCTCCGATCACGTGTCACGAAAGTCTAGCTAGCACGTAAAGGCCTATTTTATGATATTCTTTTTGCTTAACGCTTGCTCTTTGAAAAATGGTTTACAATTTAAAACCATTGCACTAGCAGAAAAAATGGTTTGGTATTCAAACCATTTTACTTTCATTTCCATCATAAGCTGTCGAAACCATTTGCCCTTTTCAATTATGGTTTAAATCAAAACCATTGCTTGCTTTTCAACTAAAATTTATGATTGGATGCAACCAAGCATTACTTGCTTTCTAAACTCATTGCTTGCTTCTTGAAAATGGTTTGCAATCAAAGCATGAAATACCCGATATAAAGCAGGTTTATAATAATAATATATACTAGTATTTGGAAAATGAGTTTAGAACCTCACCTCTTTGCTTGCTAAACTTGAGAAACACAGTTCCACCCCTTTTCCCGCCTTTACTTTTTAACCTACACTCAATAGAATCTGACGACAAGTGTCGCCTATATGTAATCGCATAGCTTAACTTACTCCTTATACTTAGAGTCACTATCTATTTGTACTCTTTAAAGCTAAGGTGCTAAGAGTTCTATTAACTGGAATCACCCAATTGAACACGAAACTGAGATACGTCCCGAAGCAACCCGGATTCTCTATAATCCAAAGCTGGGCAGAATTTGACGTACGCTAAGCCCCACTTTGGTGAATTTTTAGGCCACTTAGGATCAGATGACGATTTCTATTTCTTTCAGTTTTGGTTCTTCTTGAAGTCTGGTTTAAGTAGCCCACTTGAATCACTTTCAATCGGATAAGAAATGAGCAGGATTATGGCTAAAATCTGGCCAGTGAGAGCTTGAGGAAAGCGAGCGAGTGGGTGCCTTTTTGAACATGTCTGGGCCTGCTGGCCTCTGGTGGGGTGTCTTAGGTACACTTCCTCGCATACATGTCTTAGGTACACCTTCAAAATTTGCCCCAGTTTGCTTCTTTTTGCCACTTTTTCTACCCATTAACATCATACAACTTCTATAATTCATATACCTGAATTTACATGGAATTCATCTAAAAACAACTCCCTGGCTCCTTTGGGTGGTGCTATGGAACCTCAAACCTCAAAAACCCTAGGTGAAAAATCCAAGAACTCAACCTGAGTCTTAATTCTTTAAGCAACAACTTTGATGATTAGTGCTTCTTTACCGGTGGGGTTTGCTCTCTGGCAACAATTCAAAGAGTTTGTGTGATCTTTACACAAAGCCTAGACAGGAACAACTATTGCTCCTTACTAAAGGCAAGAACTCAGGTACCCATGGTTACATGGCAGACATACCTGATTTTGGACTTCTCCTCCTCCTTCTTCTTCCTTCTCTTCTTCCTCTTGTCTCTTCTCTCCTTCGTAGACCCTAGCCAAAATATGAGCAAAAGCTGACTTTGTTTGTCTCATTTTCTTATATTCTAAATTACCTAAATTACCAATTAGTCCTCCGTCTCGAATTTTAAGATCAACTTTTGAAATTTCCGTATGGCCCATCTCTACACTTGTGAATTTCATATTCATGTCCTATTTGCTAAATGACCATTGTACCCTTGTTCTCGCGCCCACAAATCCGGGTTCCATAATTTATCATTTCTACTTTAGTCTCCAATACTATAATGTGATACTTTGTACTCTTACACACCCCTACGGTATCATGCTCTTTGTACGCTCTCTCGGGACGGTGTTACAAATCCTCCTCCTTAGGAACATTTAGATCCTCGAGAAATGAATAAACTAAACTCGAAAGAGGAAAGGGAAATTACACTCATTAGGAAAATAGTTGAAGTCTTGAAAGCTGTGCATGGGCCTCGGCTCCCCCAGTGGCGCCTCCCTCTCATGATTCTTCCATAGTACTTTAACTAATGGGATCACTTTGCTTCTCAACACCTGTTCCTTGCGATCTACAATCTGCACCGGTGTTTCTTCATAAGTCAAGTTCTCTTTTAACTAGACCGGTTGCTCTCTCAATACATGTGAAGGATCCGGAATGTATTTCCTTAACATCGACACATGGAAAGTATCATGAATCCTTGATAACTGCGAGGGAGTGCTTCAACACCTTAAGCTACTAGGTCCCACTTTGCTCACAATTTCATAAGGTCAAATATACCTCGGACTAAGCTTGCACCGTTCCCCAGATCTCAGCACCTTTCAAGGTGAAATCTTGAACTTGGTCACCTATCTCGAATTGCAAATCTGACCGGTTGTCCGCGCCAGCACATAATACATCTCTTGCTATCTTGAGGGTTATCGAACAACTACTTTCTCTGAAGTGATCTGTACTAGTTCAAGGCCTACTAGTCTTCTTTCTAACCTCATCCCGGCACAACTGAGTCCTACATTTCTACCATACGATTGCCTCGAATCGGAGCCATTTCTATGCGACGATAATTTATTGTTGTAGGCAAACTCCATTAGTGCTAAGTGATATCGACTTCCTTCCGAATTCATCACATAAGCTCTCGACATATCCTCTAGCGTCTGAGATAGTCCTCTGCGTGACCATCGATCTGAGATGAAATATTGTGCTAAAGTGTGGCGGTACCTCTTATTGTTTCTGAGCGAACGAAAACACGAATGTGAACACAGGGTCCTCGATAACACTATAAACCTTTGGAACTGTGAAGTCTTGTGTCTCATCCACACATACAACTGGCCAACTTTTCTAAGAATCCTCAACGTGCGCTGGTAGGAAATGAAGCGGACTTAGTTGTCGATCAACTATCACCCACATATCGCATCATGTTGCCTCTGAGTACGTGGAAGACACAGCAACAAAATCCATGTGATCTCCCATTTCCATGCTAGAATAGGGAATGCGCATGTCTTCCCAGCGGGCCTGCGATGCTACGCCTTCACACGCTGACGGGTTAGGCACCACAAGCAGGCTTCGCAATCTCTTTCTTCGTCCCGTTCCACTGCGAGTAATGTTAACGAGTTAAATTGCATCTTGGTACTACGGATGCATAGCATATCTTGAATGTGCTTCTTCCATAATGTCTCTTTTCGATTCGCCGCCTCTGGCACACACATTCTCACGACCTTTCACTATCATGCCATCATCTCTAATCGAAACTGCGCATAACAGCCACCTATCTTCCTTAAAGCTTACTTATCACATTGGATCCTGCGGCGCCTGTTTAGAATGCGATCCTTAGGAGTGTCCCAACATGAAGCGCGTGGCTAACAAGGCTCCTGAATCCTCAACCTCCAATATCACCCTAAAGCTCGGATCTACTGTAATGGCGGATAACCTGATCTCATGTGAGACCGAAGAACTCTCCACGGTCGCTACTCAAAGGCATACCTTTCGACATTTGCTTTCCTTGATGAATTTTCGATAAATGCGATCGTGATCACCCAATCAACTCAAGCCATCTTCTTTGCCTCGGGTTTAACTCTTTTTGGTGCTTGAAAATATATTTGAAGACTTTTATGATACGTAAAGATCCTCTGAGAACCTATATAAATAATGTCTCCATATTTTAAAGCAAACACATTCTTTGCAAGCTCTAGAGTCGTGTGTGAGAGTAATTCTCCCCATGCTTCTTTTAATTTTTGTCTAGGAGCATATGCAACCACCTATCGTGCATCAAAACACAACCAAGGCCTTGCCTGGAAGCATCACTATAAACCACAAATCCATCCTTCCCATTAGGTAAAGCTAGAACTGGGGCTGAAGTCAATCTACCCTTCAACTCCTCAAAACTCTTCTGACAGGCATCAACCCAATCATACTTGTCAGCTTTGTCAGTGGGGCTGCTATCTTGGAGAACCCCTCAACAAACTTCCTATAGTACCCTGCTAAACCAAGGAAGCTCCTGACCTCTGACACATTCTTTGGTGGTTTCCAATTTACCCACTTTGCTTCTATTTTAAAGGGATCAGCGCTCACATATCATTTGAAATCACATGAGGAATATGCCACCTTGTCGAGCAAAGCCGACACCGCTCGACTTGGCATATAATTGTCTCTCCTTAGGTTCTGTGATACAATCCTCGGGTGCTCTTTGAATGTTCCTCCCGAACTACTGAATATACTAGAATATCATCAATAAAAAGCATGCGAACCTATCAAATAAGGTTGGAATACTCGGTTCATCAAATCCATGCTTGCTTGGCGGGGCATTAGTCGAATAGTATGCAAAAACTCACCAATGCGTAGCAAGTCCCCGAATGCGGGTTTAGGTACATCACTCTCCTGCTCTCAAGCCCGTGATACCAGGCCTCGAGTCTATTTTGGAGTATACTGGATCATGGGTTGATCAAATAACTCATCCCGATCCTAGAAATTGAATGCGGTGCGGATGGAAACTCTGTTTAGGCACTTTGCATAATCTATACCTGTGCAAACTCCCATCTTTCTTTTTCACGAAGAGAACTGAAGCTCCCCATGGAGATATGCTTGGTCTAATAAATCCCTTACTCAACAACTCTTCTAACTGAGCCTTAAGCTCCCTTATCTCTGCAGGAGCCATCCTATAAGGAGGAATGGAAATGGGCTCAATCCCTGGGATCAAATCAATGGTGAACTCCTTATAACTACGGAGGTAATCCTGCCGATATCATCAGGAAATACATCACGGGAACTTTCTAACAATGGAATCTCATCAATATAGTCCCCCACGTCTCCACCACATAAGCTAAATAACCACGACATCCTTCGTAGCATTCTTTGTCTTTGTCATGGCGGAGATCATACTGGAAGCTAACTCTCTACGTAATCCCCTGCGAGACTTTATCTCAATTTCACTGACTCTTGACTACTTCCTTTTTATAACAATCTAACGTGGCTCTATGGCGAGACAACCAATCCATACCGAGAACCACATCAAAGTCCTCGTATCTGAGGCTCTGGTGGTGGGAACTCTGTCCCTCGATCGGAACTCTCTTATCTACATTGCTAAATGCTGCCCGAGTAGCGGATCTCGGTACGGAAGGGAAACTCTCATGCACGACCCTCTGTGTTTGGGTCTCCATCGACAACGAATCTAAGAATGGTTTCGATGCAAATGAATCGCGTAGCTCTGGGTCTACTAAGGTATATGCATCATGATCAAGGATAGAAATGTCCAGGTGACCCACATCTGATTTGCATCTGCATCTTCTTTGGAGTCCTGAAACATATACTCGGCTTTGAGTCTGCGAGGCTCATGCGTATCCACAGAGGCCTTTGCCTCCTACCTCTACCACGGCAACCTCTACCTGCGGCTGTGTTGGCCCCTCTGGTTGGGACACCTCTCCCTGACGACCTCTGTATGCTCATCTACGACAGAGGGTAGCTAGGCGGCTGCGATGTCTCCTTCAATCGATTAAGGGCCTCTAATGAAATGGCCTTCACGGCCCGCAGTGGAAACTCTGCTGTCTTGAATCTCCTCGCTCCCCATGGTGTCGCCGACACATATGACATACGAGGAGGAATACTGCGGGGTGCCACTGCTAGCAGCTGGGGGCCTCGTGATCCCTGACCCAGAGATAACTCCTCGACTGCACCTCGGCCTCTATGGCCTGCGCCCTTGTTCATCTTTACGGCATCTTTGTCGAGGCTTTGTTTGGGAAGTGCCTGAAGTGCCTCCTCTTACTCTTACTTTCTTGTCTGCTCGGCCATGGTTGTAGTGCTTTGCTCAGCTCTGAAAGCGGCCTCGAGCTAAGTCCCCAAAATCGTTACGGTGGCGATAAGTGCGCTCGTCCGATCTTTAATGATCCTGATAAAGCCCAGCGCTGTACTTAGGATATGCAACGAATATAGGGAACCAATATAACTAATTGAGAACTTCTTCTCATATTACAGGCACTATCATGTTCTTCTATTCTAGCAGAAGAACTCCTCAATTTTTGAATCATGGCTCACGAGGAAAGAACTGTCCCGGTGAATTCTTCTTTGAAATTGGTCCTGATATGCCATCGAATACCTCCTCTCTACGGAATCCCATGATCATAGCCTGTCTTCTCGAAAAGCGGAAAACAAGACTCTTTGCTCATCGGAATGCGGCCCATAGCCCATAAACCTTGTTTTCGGTCTAGCCATAACGGTGCCACGGATCACCCGCGTCGTCCATATGGCTTGGCGCCGATTTATGTACTCATTGACATCTGGTCGCTTCCATAGCCTCTTTGGGTGGTGGTGGAGGTTCGCGACTGTTGGTCGCTGGCTACTATACGTGTCTGTGCCACTTGCTCTGCCCAGTAAGCAATCCACGGCGCGAGCTCTTACGGTGGCGGATGGTCGGCTGACACGCTCTTGGAAATTTGATTCATGGCGGTAGTGGAACCTACTACTTGCTCATTCCCACCAGGTATGGGGCCTTCGAACCTTCTTTGGAATAACTCTCCTAGGGCGACCTCTGCGTCCTCTTCTGATGTATAATCTTTGTGATTATCAAAATCAACTATTTAATACTTTAGATCACTTCATATGTATGTACTTTAAGCTTAACATGCATGGTTGCCAATATATGCTCACGATGCCACCCTGCGTGGTATCATCTCTCCCTCAAAGTCTAGGTTATTATATACAGCGCTCGTCTGCTGCGACACACCCCACCCCCTACCGGCGGCGGTGTGTAGCCCTCCTGAAAATCGACCGTTACCTCCCAACGACTTGAAACTCACAATGAGCGAAGCGGTATTGCTTCTTAAAACCTCGTATAAAATTTTTCTTTTATTTATAACTTAGGATTTTGGTAATATCTTAGCGTGAAAACTTGTGACATGGTACACATAGTCTAATTCCAAATCCTGTATACATCAATTTACTCACAAATCAAAATATAGCCTTGTACAACATATTCTAACAACTAACTATACTATGTACATACATATGCTCCAATATACATATTCAAAGTATGTTCTTACAAATATTCTTAATTTACAACACTTGTACAATGTAAAGGACAAATCTGTGTGCTCCGGCGTCGCTGAGTACTTGTACACCGGAAAATAGTTTTAAAACACGAAAATAATGAGCTAAGCGACTCGGTGAGTGTATCACTTTTATAAAATGTTTTTCTTTTTTTGAAAAATCTGGCTGTAAAACTTTCTTTACAATATTTCCGAAGCTTTACTTTGCTTTACTTGCTAAAAGTTTCTAAAACTTTTCTTTGCTTACTTGCTTTAAAAGTTTCTAAAACTTTTCTTTGCTTACTTTGTTTGCTTTCTTTAAAAGCTTGTAAAACTTTATTGCTTGCTTGCTTAGAAGGTTTATAACACTTCTCAAATTTTCTCTTTTCTTTAACTGTTTTTATCTTTATTTGAAAAGTTTAAAACACCACAAACCTTTGCTTTAAAAGTTTCTCAAAACTTTTCATAAGCGAGCACAGGCTGTGCGTAACTGAAAATAAAAACGGGGCACAGGCTCGGCCAGTTTGCTAAATCCACGGGAGCTTGAAACCGGCCGTTCGTTTGAAATCTGCAGTCACAGGGCTCATGGTTTGCTTTAAAACTCTCAGGAAGCACGGGGGCCGGAACCAATGGTTGATTTTTTCAAAGCGTATATCATGCTTGTAAAATCGGCCATTGGGGCTATTACGCTTGCTATGCTTTAGTGAACAGTTTGTGCTCCCGGCCGGTGCGATTGGAAGGACCTTTGTCAGCGTCACCTTTCCGTGAATATGGTGGGGTGACCTCGTGTGTATCTTATACTTAGACTAGGCACTCCATGCTCCGATGCGTGTCACAAAAAAGTCTAGCTAGCCGTAAGGCATTTTTATAGTGTACTTTTTGCTTGCTTGCTCTTTGAAAAATGGTTTTACAATTTAAAACCATTGCTTGCTTTCTTGAAAAATGGTTTAATTATTCAAAACCATATACTTTCATTTCCATCATGGCTTAAATCAAAACCATTTGCTTACTTTTCAATTATGGCTTAAATCAAAACCATTTGCTTACTTTTCAATTATGGTTTAAATCAAAACCATTGCTTGCCCACCCCGACTAAAGGTATGATTGGATGCATCCGAACCATTACTTGCTTTCTAAACTCATTGCTTGCTTCTTGAAAATGGTTTGCAATCAAAACCATGAAATAACAGTGTAAAACAGTTTATAATAAAAATATAATACACTAGTATTTGGAAAATGAGTTTAGAACACTCACCTCTTTGCTTGCTACTAAACTTGAGGCACGAGTTCCACACTTTTCCGCCTTTACTTTTTAACCTATACACTCAGCGAATCTGACGACAAATTAATCGCCTATGTAATCGCATAACTTAACTTACTCTTATACTTAGTCACTATCTCTTTGTACTCTTTTTAAGCTAAGGTGCTGGGGTTCTATTCAACTAGAATCACGATTCAGACATAGAAACTCAAGTTCGTCAGAACAACCGATTTATTCTACATGTCCAAGGCTGGAACCGAGAATTTGGCTTGTACATATTTACTTTGAGTGAATTTTGACCACTTAGGATCCAGGGGTGACGATTTCTATTTCTTTCGGTTTGGTTCTTCTTGAAGTCTAGTTTAAGTAGCCACTTGAGATGCTCGAATCGGATAATAAATGAAGCGAGTTATGGGTTTAAATGTAGCGGTCGAAATAGAGCTTGATTTGCCGGGAAAATGGCGGGTCGGTGCACTTTGGCCTCTGGTAGAGTTAATACTTGGGGTACACCCCATACATGTACCTGTACACCTTCAGAAATTGCCCCAGTTTGCTTCTTTTGCCACCTTTTTACCCATTAACATCATACAACTTCTATAATTCATATACCTCAGGTACATAGATTCATCGAAACAACTCCTGACACTTGAATTGGTGCTATGGAACCTCAAACCTCAAAACCCTAGGTGATGCCTCTATATCCAGTTTGAGTGGTCCCTCTCATTGGAAGGGGAGTTCCTAAAGTTTTGAAGGAGGTGATGCCTGGTTTTTTGAGGGCGAGAGAAAGAAAGAAGGCGAAGGGGCTTGATCGTGTATCTTCTGGTATGAATGTATATGCTTCTCTCGATTTTGTTTTTAGATAGCACTTGTCTTTGCCTCTGCTATTTGCATATATCTATCATGGCTATCATGGATATTTGTTTCTTTTGGGCATGGAAATGGGTGTAATCTTGTCGAATGTTGAAGGCATTCGTCCGCTCAAAATCATTCTAGATTAGTTACGATCGAGGATAAGATAGTGACCCTTGATTCATGAGTGTTGAGGTCACTATATCATTGGTTTTTGATTTTTGGATGGAAGTCTTGGTAGCCTCCTTATTACGCCTAAAGGAAGAACCCTATAGGCTCGGTTTGAGTTTGAAACTCCCATTTTGGCTCATTGGGTTTGAGTAGCCCCTTTGCATATAAGATACTGGATTCCATGACATTCATTTTAATATGATGGGTGGCATGTTTGAAACCTTGTTTTAGAGCACTTTGCCTTGTTTAGGTGGGTTCTCACTCATCTGGACTCAGAATCATGCACCGTTTCTTTTGTTGGATTCCTTACTCTTTGAGGAGTTTTCGAAAAAAATTTGATATTTTTTCTCAACTAGATCGACCAATTGAGAGCTGAATTGACCAATTCGTCGGGTTATTTTAGGGAGTAGCGACTAGAGCACTTTGCCATGTTGGCGATTCTCCACTCATCTAGACTGAATCATGCCGTTTTTCTTTTTCTTTTTTGTTGGATTCCTTACTCTATAAGAAATTTTTTGGAAGAATTTGAGAATTTTTCTCATCCGACTCAACCGGTTGGGAATCGGCTCAGCCAGTTCATCGGGTTTTTCATGGGTAGTCTGATTTCAGCATAATTGGAGCCCATAACCTTTGTGGTTTAATCCCATTCCAAATCAGTGTAGGGCTATGTTTAGGGTTTGAAATGGGTTTTGGTTTGAGTTAATATGGGCCCATTCTAGATTCATGAGAATTATGGGCTACGTGGGTGAAAGGGGATTAGAGAGCACTAGTGATTGAGATTCAATGTATGATTTCTCATAGTTTCCCTTATTTTTTACATTTGATTTTGAGGGATTGTTGTATGTTGGAAATACGTGACTAACCTTCCCTTGCAGCGCATGGCTAGGGACCACATGTATATGCCTTTAATTATAATTTGTCGATATTAAATGTACGTTGGATGCCACTTAGGTTTGTGTGAATCGTACCATCTGCTTAGCCTAAGGTTAGTTGATCTTCTACAACGTACCCAATTCATAATTAGAGACCGAGTTTCGGGCCTAGAGGGGTGCTACCTTGTAGGAGGTACCTTCCCGATAAGTAACATGATCCCCGACCCGTAAATCTAGTTTCGGTAATTTGCTTTTTTCCAAACGTAGTCATTTGTGGTTTTTTTTTTTTGTTCTTACTTAATTTTTCCCCATTTTAAAATTAAAAATAAATAAAAATTAAGTGGCGACTCCAAAACAAAATTGTTCTTCACAAGGGACAGATTTTCCAAAACTCGAAAACATCTTCTTCTTTTTTAGCAAGTTGCGCCAACCCGTGGATCGGTTGAGGGTTCACAAGGGTTTCTTTCCCCCACATCAAAATGGTAACCAGATTTTCGTAAGACTCGGGTAGAGAATTTAGTAAAATCAATGTCATGTCTTCCTCTTTGAACTTCACATGAACTCGATTCAGATCACTAATGATTTGATTAAACACGCTTATATGTTGATTTAGTGTTAACCCATGTGTCATCTCTAGACCATACAACTTCTTCTTAAGAAGTAACTTGTTCGTCGATGAATTTGACGTATGCCAGGCTCTCGACTTCAACCAAATTGTTGCGAAATTCCTCATCGCTGACATGTACATCCTCACCATCGACAGTACATCCTAATAGTCTCGACACACCTCGTTTCCAAATCTTGCCCTCCATGTCGCCGTTCAGCCCGGGTTGTTTCGATCAAAATTCATTCGCGACCACATTGCGCAGCCGTCCTTAACCCTCCTACCACCCACAATCCAAAGTTCGGTTATCGAACGCTGCTTGCAAGGAGATCAGCGACCATCGTAACCTGCGCTCACGATACCAGGCTGTTGTGCCCGATTGGAAGCTTTGATGTAGATGATGTCGTCGAAAACAAAAAGGTAGAATAAACACGCGAATTTACGAGGTTTTAACATGGTTCGGTCAAACATGCCAACATCCACGGATGAGAGAAGAATCTTCCCTTTATATGATGAAAATAATGCAGTGAGAACTCAACATACAATTGGGTTCCAGAAACATCTGTATTTCCCCATTCCTTGTATTCATACACAGGCAGAAATCCCTGCTTCTAGGGTATCTTGTTCTTATCACATCTCTAAACTTACCAGTATAAACTTTACAAGCTCATCTCTCTCTCATTAACTTTTTTCCCTCATGACCCAGACTATTTATAGTGCTATTCCTAATTACTTTCCTTATTTTACAAGGAAACCTAATATTATAATAATATAACAACCTAAGAATTATCCTATAAAATATTCTTTACAAATAGGAATTAATACTAATTAGGAATTTGAAACATTTTCCAACAATTTCCACCTTAGATCAAATTCCATCATTGACTCCACCTTGAACTAAAATTCTTTTTTTTTTTTTTGTCTTCATCTTGTGTGCTTTGAAATATTTGTTCTTCTAGAGATCTTCAATTTGAAGCTCTAACAATCCTCCCCTCGAACAAGTACAACTGAACCTCTTCTAAAACAATCATCCATCCATTCCTCTCTGCACCCAGGATTTTCTTAGCTTCTATTACGTTCTCCGCACGCTACATTGACGCCACCTACCTTGAGAACTTGCTCTTATATAGGACAACACATCTTCATCATGGAGTAGCAACACGTACATGAAGATCAGACCTGCCTATTTGATTGAGCATAACCGTGGATCTGTCGCAAACTAACTAGGGTCTCACCGCTGATGTTTGACATCCGAGGATTTCACCTACATGACCAAGTCTGAACTTTGGCTCTAATACCAATTGTTTTGCCAACGGAATCTTTGATGTAGATGATAATAATTCAAGAACAAAAAGATAAAGAATAACTTACACAAAGATGCACGAGGTTTTAACGTGGTTCGACCAATCATGCCTACACCCACGGATGAGAGAGAATCTTTCCACTATACAATAGAAAAAATTATAGAGGTAGAACAACATACAATTGGATTCCCGAAACATCTCATGTTTCCCCATTCCATGTCTCGATGTTGAGGAGGTACCAATCGGACCCATCACATTAGTCTCTTTGGAGACAATTGAGCTAAGACCAGATTTAACATATGAAGAAGAGCCAGTTGCTCTTGGCTCGAGAAGTGAAAAAATTGCGGAACAAGAAGATTCCATTTGGTGAAGTGTTGTGGGAGAACCCTGAGGCTAGGAAACCACTTGGGAAAGTGAAGAAACAATGCGGCGCGGTATCTGGCTTGTTTAATGAGAGGTAATTTGATGGCTGAAATTTTCTTAAGTGGGGGAGAGTTATGCGCCCCAAAATACCCTAAATTTTATAATAATTTTTATTATATATTAGGGTATAAGTAGACCAAACTTGGGTTTTAAAAACTAATAAATTGTTAAATTGTGAAATGTGAATGCATATGTGAGTATATGATTAAATATTATATGCTAAGTGAAATTGATTGAACAGGATATAAGCCCAGTGAAAAATAACAAATTTGAGAAATGTGTAAAATAAGGACCTAAGGGTCTAATGAGAATGAGCTTAAATGCCAAGTTAATTAAATGATAATGAAAGTGAAATAAAGAGTTAAAATTCCAAAAATGGAAAATGGGATTTAATGATGTGCCAAACATGGCCTTATAGTGGATAAGTGGTATTAGACCACATTTGGTCTTAGAAACCTCCCATTTTTGCAAAAACGTTTGGAAAGAAGAGAGTGAGAAGAGAAGCTAGGGTTGAGCAAGAAGAGGTGATTTTGGTGTGATTTCTTCCCATTTCTTGCTTCTAAATGATCAAGCATCTTGGGTGAAGAAGATTCAAAGGGATTTAAAGGTAAGAACCAAACCCTAGATTTCTCTAAATGAAGTTTGGGTTAGAAAAACCCTAATCCATCCATGGGTTTTACTCATGATTGGTTTAGGATGGTATTTGGATGTCTTTGGGAGTAATTCCCATGTTTTGGTTTGAGTTTTTGAGAATTTTGGTGAAAAATCGCAAAAAGGAAAGAACTAGAAAAACTAGGCATCACGGGCCCCTTCGTCGTAGCTAAGGGCACCCTCGCCGAGGTGAAGCGAAGTGCTTCGCCGCAGCGAAGGGTTGCCTCGCCCTTGATGGTCGAAGGGCGAAAAACCCCTGAGTTCGCGGCGTAGCCTTTGCTCACTGTTTAGCGAGTTCTTAGCCCGCGAAGGCCTTGTTCATAGAGCCCAAAAAATTTCGGTTTTGTTAGAAGCCTACGTTTCGTGCACCAATAGTTTAAGAACCCTAATAAATTATTAAGAATGAAACTAAGTGAAAAACGTACTGTACCTCACCGCCTCGGCGATATTCGTTAAGTGTAATTAGTGCTAGTTCACTAAATGTGATGTGTGTGATTTGCTAGGGGCCGGTGAGGATCACCTAACCTAGGACCAAGATTGAAGACAAGGCAAAAGAAAGAGATATATTGGTTTGTTCTATCTTCTCCTATTCTCGTTTCAATATTTGAAATGTTTGTTCTAAATGCATAAGAAAAGCATATTGAATTGCTTAAATTGATTTTTGAGGCAAATGATTGTGAAATGTTTGCATATGAAAATTGCATGAGTATTGAAAATTAACTGTTTATACAAATGTACATATTGTACTGTATTTTGATATAAAGGATTTGAACGCCCTTAATAGAATGTTAACCATTTAATTCACATTAAGGATAGATTGGTATAACAATAAGGATCAAATTAACAGTACTGCGAACAAATGTATTGATGTATCACTCCGATTAGTAGCCCACCGGGACAATATCAGTAGTGTTCATGAAATTGATTTTTAATAACCGGTCAGCAGCCCAACGGGACCGTACTATGTTATAAAACAAAATGTTTTTATCACGAAGCCTCTGACAGATGGGAGCCATGTAAAGACGTTCCATCATCCTATATACCCAAAACATAGGTTAAATTTGTTAAGGGCATAACTGAATTGATTTGAGATTGTTGACATATTGATATTGAAAAGCATGATTGCAAATTGAAATGAAAAGAGCATTGTGAAATACATGAATTGGTTATAAATGAATTATAACATATGAAAGTGTATATTTAGGATGATGATAAGCCAGGCGTAAATGATTGTACATATGAAATAAGTATATGTATTGCATTGACATTAATCATCCAAAAGATTTGAAAGTTTGTTTCAGCAAAAATTACATACTTTGACTTAAACTGAAATAGAAGAATGGAATTGTATAGAACCACTAAGCATGAAAATGCTTAGCGTATTGTTTTTATCAATGCGCAGGTATCGAGTGATTGATAGTGATTGAAAGCGGACCCAAGGTCAAGGAGCTCAAAGTCATAAAGAAATAACAGCGGAGTATGCTCCGACATATGCATTCACTCCATTGTTTTGAACATTGATATTTTGTAAAAACAATTTGAACTCTGAACATATATTTTGTAAATCATTTTGATAAGGCTTGGAACGCCTTCATTGTAAATGTATTTTGTTAAATGTTATGAGCCTATTGAACTTGTAAATGTTTATGGGCTTGCCCTAAATTGAAACCACTTCCGCGCGTATTTGATAAATGATTTTGATAAAGTGATTGAGTGGTACGGGAATTGTCCACTGGGGTTTCGGGTTTGGATCCTGGCCGGTCGGACGAGCGAGGTCATTGCAGCTTAAAGTGGTATCAGAGCATCTCGGATCCGATTCGGACCCACCAATCGGATCGGACCGAAAAAGGGGTGCTACATACTTTCTAAATCTTCTTCCTTATTTTCTCCGCATAATATAAATGTCTTTTTCTCCTTTTGACATTCATTACTGTAATGTCATAATTCTCCACATTTCCAACATTTGCATCTACTTTTGTCTTTTGATGTATTTCTTGTAACATTTTTTCATTTGTAATTAAATTTTTTCTTGTAATATTTTTTAAATGGTTTCCTCCATTCTTTTTTAAATCTTTTATATTTGATAAATTTCTTTCTTAGTTTTCCTAATTGTCTTCCAAAATTTTTTTTTCTTATACTCCTTACACCCCCATTTTCCTAGAATGTTATCTATCTTATCACGGAATATTTTTTCTCCATGTCTTGCACCTTTTAAAAACATACCTTTGGGTGCATAATTCTGTCAATCTTTTCTTTAAAAATTATATTCTAGCTCCTAAAGTATCAGCATTTTCTGTTTTTATTTTTTTATATTCCTCTGGGAAACAATTACTCCATTTTCCTGGTAACTTCTCATAATATGTATTTGCTAAGATTGTCATATTCATATTACTATCAAATGCATCTGTGACACCCCAATCCCCGGGGGTCTATTGACAACCCGTCAACCCGCGGAAAACCTATGTCTCATGTCATGAGACCCATACATGAGTAAAAATGGCCACTTTGGCCCATACATCAACCACTACGCAAGATCTAACTTGACTATATTACAATAGTTCAAGGAGTTATTATATCACTCTTATACCAAACATATTAAAATTTAGAGTTCTAATACATGTTTACAAATTTCATATCAAAGCCACAATGGCTTTCTTCTCAAACGCTGACCTCTAATAGACATAGATGCGCGAGCACTCCATGTACCTAAAATAATGCTCAGCGGCAGGGGTGAAGCGTGCCCGATAGTGGAATTATCCTACATGGGTTACTCTACCTAAGTGAGCGTGTAATGGCGGCCAAAGCGCCTTTCAAAAGCGAATCATGATCCTACTTGAATGGCTACATGATATGGATGAGAATGTGACTGCCCTTTCCCAACTTCTCGAGCCCTCCTTTGACTCCCTCACGCATGCACAAGCCAAATGTGAGAAAATGCATTTTCAAAACAAAAGGTTTTTCGGCATATCTAGGGATTTTGGTAAATCTGATGGACAACCCTCTCTTGGCGAATTTGTTGGATAACTCTTGAAACAATTCATGGGCTCCTTAAGCGTGGTGGACAATCTCCCAACCCAATTCTCTGGAAAATCTTCCATTAAAATTCCTTTCACAACCATTTTCCTTTCTATTTTCTTTCATGTCATGCACTCACACCTATCGTTCTAGGGTGCCCCGGTGCATATGGAATGCATTATGCCATTTCCAAACAATTAATGCTAATATATTTCAGTCATGCATATATTAACAAATTCACATAATAATCACATGTTATTTAATTCATATCAATAACATCAAAATTAGCTCACTTCCAGGCTAATCAACAATCCAACTTAATTCGATGGCTCGCGATTATATTTTTATATAATTCAAACACTCATGTTAACACACTAAATTTCGATGCATTAACAATTTCTTTCCACACAATTCAAGCCATTCATTTCAAGCAATTTCATGCAAATAACGCATGGACATTTTTGGTCCAATCATGCAAACCGAGACTATTTTTAACAGTCCCAAACTAAGAAGTGGGCTATCCATGGGCAACCCTCTCACCTAGCATCAGTTCCACAAAGTGGAACCAAAATCCAAAGCCATTTCCGGCCCAACAACACCCAAACCGCAATTTGTGCATAAATTGCAACACATGGACGATGAGTCCATAATCAGTCGGGGCCCGCCCCAGAAACAATCAATTTCCAGCACTTTGGTCCCAAGTTTCGGGACCAACCAAGCGACCTCTCACGGCCTCGCACCTCCCAAGCGATATAAGCTCTTAAAAATGGATTAAATCAAGTAGGAGAAAGCCCCTACCTCTCGAAGTTTTGAAACTCCACAAAAGCAGAATTGCCCACACATAGCCCTTGCGGCGTAGAATAGCTGCTTCTTGGCAGACGGACAGAAGATCCGATCGGGAATTCTAGAGAAAAGTTGGAGTTTACTCTGCAGGGTGATTTCTCCCTTCCACTGCACATACACCCCAAAAACAAAAAAATGGAGAAGAAAGCCATTTTTCTTTTTATTTTATTCCTCTTTTGTTCCTCACTTGCCACATGTCCAATTGTCATTGGTTGATAGGATTACCTTATCCACTTTATCCACCGACTTTGGATTTTCCTCCAATTAGGAAGTGTCACATGTCCACATGGGCCCATGAGCTCAAGTTGACTCATTACACTTTGACACATAGCTGCTGCTGAGCATAATCATAAGTGTCCGCACTAAGCTCGTTGCCTCAGCGTGTTAATTCCAATTGTCTCGAATTCATTGAAATTTGGCGTGGTAGCTAGATTTGTGAGGCGATTCAATGGTGAAGCAGTGTCATCATCCGATATCTCAGAAAAGATTTCGGTTTGACGAAATTACCTTTTACCCTTTTTTTTTCATAAAATTGCCATTTCGGGGTTTCTGGCATCATGGCATAGGCACCAAATTCACATGTATATTCATATATGTATTTCATCTTACTAATTTGTAATTGTGATAGCTTATTCCTAGTTTCTCTAATGTCTTTTCTTCTCTGCTCTATACTATGTGCCATCCATACTTCTCCTAAAAATTCATTTACTATATATCTAACAAAAGTATCTGCACCTTCGAATATACTGCTTTCAAAGGCTATAGTAGTGTAATTTGTAATTACATTGAAACTAGGGGATAATAATCCTTCCCACCATTTTCTAACACATCCTATTAATGTTCCTATCATTATTTAGGTTTTGGTATTATTATCCCAACTTGTTCTTAATATGCGTAAAATATAATGTCATTTGCTTGAGACCATTTATTTAATATTGTTTAATATCTTTTATTGATCTAATATCTAGGTATACTCTTATATTTCCTAATTGTTCTATCTTTGTTTCTCTAGGTTCATATTTAGGCATTCTATATTTTTTTTCAAATGTATTTGGGTGTTCTTCTTTTATTTTGCTAGGTCCTCCTACATGTCCTATAGGATTCACCTCTTTTATTTCATTTAAATTCATTTTTTATATTTCTATCATTGTATCCTCTATTTCACTATGCTTATTTGGCTCATTCTTTATAGTTTTTAATACAGCTAATTCTTTGTTTCCTTCTCTTATTTTTCTTTTCTTTTCCTAATTCTAAGTATTGTTCTAATAACTTTTCATCTAGGCTTCCTTTTACATGTCTTCTCTTTTATCGTTCTTTACGGATATTTTCTAAATATTATTTGTTCTACTATTTTTCTAGTTGTTCCTTTAACATATTTTGAATCTTTTCCTATACTGATAAGAGTATTTTGTTGTATTTTTATGTTTATCATCCTATTTTCTAATTTATTTATTTTTTCTTCGATCTTTTCTATTTTATTTTTTGTTCTTTTTACAGCTTTCAATATTTCTTCCATCAATATTTCTACTTTTTTAGATTCCATGTTATTTAGGTTTCCTAACTCTTTCTTTCACAAATTTCTTCCATTCTTTATACAATCCGTATTCTTTGATTTTTAATTTCATCTTTGGATTTAAGTTTAACATTTCTCTTTGCATTAGATTTTTAATTATTATTAGATGTTTCTCCATTTATCTGAGTTTTATTTTTTCTATTACTCTTTTTGTTGTTTTTGGATCTAAATTAACCATAAAGGGTAAATATTCATTGTAATTATTTACTATATCAGGTATTATTGTATTTGTAAGTTTCATATATATTTGTAGACTAGCTTTTATTGATAAGGGTAAACTGCTTTCTAAGAATTTCGTAACCATTTTATATATTGTGTTTTTTATTCCTTCCATTACTAGGTAGCTTCTTACATAATTTTTTTCTTTTTTCTAAATATATCTATTGATTTGTGGTTGGGGTCAGCTTATTGTCATTTCACTCACTTATCATATTAGAGATTATTATAGGTTTGTTTCACTAAGATTTTCTGAGAAGTTTTGAATATTACTACTGACATTACTCTGCTACCAAATTCTAATTCTCCTAAAGTAATTATCATTAAGTATACTTTTGTTCTTAAATTTTCTATTTTGGCTTTTATTAATATTTCTTCTTTCATTTCCGAAGGAATATTTAATTGTATTATTGTCATTGATTCTTGTAAAGATATTTGAGGTTTAGAGATATACAGTGTTTTTAATATCCAATCATTTGTTAAGAATTTTAATTTGTAATAAGTTAAAGATTTCATTAATATTATATTATTTGGGTCATAATCATCTTTTTCTCCTATTATCTTCATGATTAACTCTTATATGTCTTGTTTTAGAATTAAACATGAAATTTTATTTTTTGATCAATTTAATATTAGTTAGATTTCTTTATCAAAAGAGTTATTATACCTACCTTATTTACTAACACATTAAACTAACACGTTTTTTTCTTCTTTCAACTTTTTGACTTTTTGCTTTTTACTATTTATTTACTATTTACTTTTTACTGTTCATTATCTGTTATTATTAATTTTATCCTAAAGATTTTAAGAAACCTTTTATACTGGTTAGCAATCTCATCGTTTTATCAAATTCTTCACAATCACAAAATTCCTCTAGATGATATTTAATGTGATTTTCTGTTAAATTTATAATTATTTTTGTGATTTCTATTTTAAATTATTCTATTTTTCGATTTTCAGTTAAATCTATCATACTTATGTTATAACAAACCTTTTCTGCAAAACTTAAGTTATTCCCCATTAAACCAATATTCTGTATCAAATTATTCTAGGTCATACACTTCAATATTATCTTTCGAGATTTTTGGATAACTTATTTTTATATTATTCCTAAAATAAAATAATATTATTTTCCTAATTTCTTTGAATTTTGTTATTCCTATTTCTTTAAATAAAAGAAATTTTAGCATTATTATATTATCCTTCATTCATTTTATTTTATCTAAACCTAGGGCTCTGATACCATTAGATATAAGCTCTATAAATTTAAAAGTCTTATTTGCATATAAGTATTCTCTAAACTGATAAATTTCATCTAGTTTTGATATAATTGAGTTATTCCACTTATTACCCTCTATTGAGTTTATAGAGCTTAGATCTAATGGTATTAGAACCCTAGGTTCAGATAAAATAAAATGAATGAATGATAATATAATAATGCTAAAATTTCTTTTATTTAAAGAAATAGGAATAACAAAATTCAAAGAAATTAGGAAAATATTATTATTTTATTTTAGGAATAATATAAAAATAAATTATCCAAAAATCTCGAAAGATAATATTGAAGTGTATGACCTAAAACAATTTGATACAGAATATTAGTTTAATGGGGAATAACATAAGTTTTACAAAAAATGTTTGTTATAACATAAGTATGATAGATTTAACTGAAAATCGAAAAATAGAATAATTTAAAACATAAATCACAAAAACAATTATAAATTTAACAGAAAATCACATTAAATATCATCTATAGGAATTCTGTGATTGTGAAGAATTTGATAAAACGATCAGATTGCTAACCAATATAAAAGTTTTCTTATAATCTTTAGGATAAAATTAATAATAACAGATAATGAATAGTAAAAAGCAAATAGTAAATAAAGAGTAAAAAGCAAATAGTAAATAAATAGTTAAAAACAAAAAGTCAAAAAGTTGAAAGAAGAAAAAAACGTGTTAGTTTAATGTGTTAGTAAATATGGTAGGTATAATAACTCTTTTGATAAAGAAATCTAACTAATATGAAATTGATCAAAAAATAAAATTTCATTGTTTAATTCTAAAACAAGACATAACATAAGGATTAAATCATGAAGATAATAGGAGAAAAAGATGATTATGACCCAAATGACATAGTATTAATGAAATCTTTAACTTATTACAAATTGGAATTCTTAACAAATGATTGGATATTAAAACACTCCGCATATCTCAACCTCAAATATCTTTACAAGAATCAATGACAATAATACAATTAAATCTTCCTCAGAAAATGAAAGAAGAAATATTAATAAAAGTCAAAATAAAAAATTTAAGAACAAAAATATACTTAATGATAATTACTTTGAAATTAAATCTCATAAACGATAATATTTATAATAATATTCAAGAAGCTTATAATCAAGAAGAGAATCTTAGTGAAATATTTCATAGTAATCTAAATAGGATAGAAAGCCCAAGTATAGATATATTAGTGAAATGACAATAAAAACATTTGTAAAAATCAATGGATACATTTAGAAAAAGAAAATTCTATAAAGAATTTACTAGTAGTGACGCCCCAACTCGGGTCCGTTGACTACCCGTCAATCAAGTAAAAATGTGAATGTCGGGTGACCCGACATTTCACGTAAAAATCGAATAGAGTCTCCTTGTACGGAGTTTACCCGAGATACATAACTTGTATATAACCTGTCCCAACAATCCAATATAACAATTCATGAGTAAAACGGCCACTTGGGCCCACAAACCAATACCCATCCTAATAATTCCCAACTATATAGAATAGTTTCAAGAGTTAAGAAATTACTCTTATACAAACATATATTAAAATGAAAAACATTCTAATACATGTATACATAATAAAACCAAAGCCACAACCCGGCTTTCTTCTCAAACTCGACCTCTAGGACGAGCCGTCTCCTCGTACGCTCCCTGTACCTGAAAAATATGTTCCCTCGACAGGGTGAGCTAATGCTCAGTAATGGAATCACCCTAAATGGGCTACTCTCCACCTAAGTGCATATGCAATACTCCAATGAAAACAAACATTCAAGTAAATGCGTGATCCTACTTGAATGTCTACATGCTCAACTCATATCCCGAGTCATCACCGACTTCTACACTTCTTGCCTCTGCCACTGATTAGAAACATTATTTTTAACAAAGATATTTTGTTATTATTTGTGGACTACCCGATATAAGTAGTGGACCTAATTCGATGTTATATTTAAGTGGACTACCTCCAGATATATCAATTGGGTCATACCCGACGATTGATATTTTATATGGACTACCCTCCGATAATTATTATTATTTAGTCAACCCTCCGAAACTATTCTCTCGAGAATCACCTCATGCACTCACTCTTATTGTTCTAGGGTACCCCAGTGCATATGGAATGCATGATACCAATTCCATTACAATTTTATAACACATGCAAATATATAATCATGCATATATTCACATAATTTAAATCACACAAACATGTTATGTAATTTCACATTCCATTACACCAAAAATTAGCTCACTTGGGCTAATTATTAAACACGAGCAATTCAACTTGAATTACTCAACCAAACACATTATTTCACAAAAATATTTAGAACATATTCCTATGAACAAAGGGAAACCCTGCCACTATTCCTAGCAATTCACCAATCATCTGGCTCACTTTTAGAACCCAAATTCCCACCCGCCTACTCTCCGGCCCTATGCACATCACAATACGATTTAAAGCATAATTTATGTCATTCACAACCCAAACAGCCCCTCACGATTACGGACTGCACATATTGGGTTAAAAAAATTCAAACAATTCGGTCCCAAGTTTTGGGACCGATCAAACGGCCGTTCAAGGCCTCAATCCAACCGAAACATTTTATAGCACTTAAACAAAGTGTAAAACTCAAGTAGGATGAAACCCCTACCTCACGGAGTTTGTCAAAACTCCTCAAAACCGGAGTCCACGTGTTGCCCTCGCCGCTTAGAGCAGCTTTGCTTCTTGTCTTCGACGAATCTCGAATTTACTATTCCGGCATTTAGGAGAGAAGTGACTTTCTCTCTCACTAAAACACAAAAAAAAAAATCTGAACTCTACTGCCTCTTTTCCTGGTCTTCACGTTTTGGTCTTAAGAGGATGATACTATTCCTCTTTTGCCTTTTCCTCATTTAAACAATTTTAATAATGTCCATTTGTCCCTTACCTGATTTTCGACGCTTCGCACTATCTCGGCCGGTCCATTTCCATCATCTCTACTCATGCACTTATGGCATTATCAAAGATCGCTTATCAAGACCCGAACCGCTTATGCCTCGAAAAACGTGCAAACTCCGATCAAGTCTCGGATTCTAATCGAAATTGACGTGCTAGCTAGATTTCGCGAAACGTATCTAACGGTGAAATCTTATTTCACATCCGAGATCCGCATAATAAATTTTGATTTTGACCGAAATTACGATTTATTCTTTGAGAAAATTGGATTTTCTCGAGTCTTACAAGTAGTAAAATGGAACGAATAAAAAACACAATATATAAAATGGTTATGGAATACTTAGAAAACGGTTTACCCTTATTAATAAAAGCTAGTCCATAAATATATATAGAACTTACAGATACAATAATACCTAATATAGTAAATAATTACAATGAATATTTACCCTTTAAGGTTAATTTAGATCCAGAAACAACAAGAAGAGTAATAGAAAAAATAAAACTCTGTAGAAATGGAGAAACATCCAATAATAATTAAAAATCTAATGCAAAGAGAAATAAGAAACTTAAATCCAAAAGATGAAATAAAAATCAAAGAATACGGATTGTATAAAGAATGGAAGAAATTTGTGAAAGAAAGAGTTAGGAAACCTAAATAACATGGAATCTAAAAAAGTAGAAATATTGATGTAAGAAATATTGAAAGCTGTAAAAAAAACAGATAATAAATAAGAAAAGATCGAAGAAAAAATAAAGAAATTAGAAAATAGGATGATAAACATAGAAATACAACAAAATACTTCAATGTAAGATAGGAAAAGATTCAAAATATGTTAAAGGAACAACTGGAAAAATAGTAGAACAAATAATATTTAGAAAATATCCAAAGAACGATAAAAAGAGAAGACATAGAAAAAGGAAGTCTAGATGAAAAGTTATTAGAACAATACTTAAAATTAGAAAAGAAAAGAAAAATAAGAGAAGGAAAACAAATAATAGAAGAAGAAACTGTAAAAGAATGAGCCAAATAAGTAATAGTGAAATAGAGGATATAATGATAGAAATACAAAGAATGAATTCAAATGAAATAAAAGAGGTGAATCCTATAAGACATGTAGGAGGACCTAGTAAAATAAAAGAAGAACACCCAAATATATTTGAAAAACAATATAAAATGCCTAAATATGAACCTAGAGAAACAAATATAGAACAATTAGGAAATATAGGAGTATACCTAGATATAAATTGTCAAAAAGATATTAAAACGATATTAAATAAATGGTCTCAAGCAATGACATTATATTTTATGACACAAGGAACAAGTTGAGATAATAATACCAAAACCTAAATAATGATAGGAACATTAACAGGATGTGTTAGAAAATGGTGGGAAGGATTATCAGCCCCTAGTTTCAATGTAATTACAAATTACACTACTATAGCCTTTGAAAGCAATATATTCGAAGATGTAGATACTTTTGTTAGATATATAGTAAATGAAATTTTAGGAGAAGTATGGATGACAGATATTATAGAGCAAAGAAGAAAATACATAAGAGAAACTAAGAATAAGCTATCACAATTACAAATCTGTAAGATGAAATACATATATGAATATACACGTGAATTTAGAAAATGGTATTATGATGCATTTGATAGTAATATGAATATGACAATCCTAACAAATACATATTATGAGAAGTTACCAGGAAAATTGAGTAATTATTTCCAAGAGGAATATGAAAATAAAAATGTAAAATGCTTCGAGTACTTTAGGAGCTATAATATAATTTTGAAGAAAAGATTGACAGAATTATACCTCAAAGGTATGTTGTAAAAGTGCAAGACATGAGAAAATATTTTGTGATAAGATAGATAACATCCCAGGAAAATGGGAGTGTAAGGAGTATAAGAAACGAAAATTTGGAAGACAATTAGGAAAACCAAGAAAGAAATTTACCAAATATAAAAGATTTAGAAAAGAATGGAGGGAACCATTTAAAAAATATTACAAGAAAAAATTTAATTACAAATGAAAAAATGTTACAAGAAATACCTCAAAAGACAAAAGTAGATGCAAATGTTGGAAATGTGGAGAATTAGGACATTACAGTAATGAATGTCAAAATGAGAAAAAGACATTTATATTATGGGGAGAAAATAAGGAAGAAGATTTAGAAAGTATCCTAAGTTTTTATAGTGAAACCCAAGAGTGTTTATAGTGAAAATGATAACGCTTCCTTTAAAATGATGATGAGAAGAGATAATTGAGGAATATGACATTTCTGAATTTGAAGTTATTAGTGCCAAAAAAGATCAAGAAGGATATAGAATGAAAAGTACTTTTGATAATATAAAATTACAGAAAATCGAGAATCTAAGATTTGATCTGAAAGCCCCTGAGGAGGATTACTAAGTTACTTAAATAAAATATATATGCATAGAAAATATACAATCCATGAATACCAAAAAATAGAAAGAAGTATAACAATCAACAAAGCTAAAGGGAATATACTAACAAAAGAGACTATAAATGAAACATTAAGCAAGATAAAAAATGAAAAAAATAAGAGAAAAGATAAAGGATGTATACTTAGCAAGAGTACAGATAATAATAAAATCATTGTTCCCTGAAAATCTAAATACATCAATAATACTAAGTTTACATGATAAAAGACTGATACAGACACATGAAAGTCACCTAGGAAGCATCAAAGGAAACTTAGCCTATACAAAATTAATGTTCACATGCTACCCAAAATATAACATTAATTTAGAGGATAAAGATTTTGATAACACCAAATTTATATTTCAAATTCTTAAGGAATGATTTTATGAAAGAAAGAAATAATGTAATGACAATGTACTATAGTGCTTTATATACACTATCAAACTCAAATTATGGAAGAATTTACCAAGACAAGCCATATATAGAAATTAGTGAAGAATGTAGAAAAATTGCAGAAATAATAGAACCTCAAAAGTTAGATATAATAGAAATACCAGCAAATTACATTTTAAGTCTTGAAGATGACAATCCTGAAGAAGACAATATACAAAGAATTGATTTACCCATATTTAGAGGAAATTCCTTGGTAGGAAATAGTAGTAGAAGAATAAGAAGTTTCCAAATAATAAGAGAAGAGGTACATTCACCTTTCCTAATAAAAGGAAATTATTACAATGGAGAAAGAGAGGTTGAAGAAACAAAAATTTTAATATATACAAGTGCTAGTTGTAACCATATCCAAAGCACAAGTGTGAAATGATAGGAAATATACAAGTCTATATGTCTATAAAAAATTAAGATGGTCAAACATTAGAATGTAATTTAAAGGTAGAAATAACGCATAAGATTACATGAATGTTTTCAGTAGACTGCTATAAAGATAACAGAATACAAGGAAATGGACGTTATGATATTCTCTTCGGAAATAGTTTTCTAGACAAATTAGATAAATATAAGATCACAAAAGAGGAATAGAAATATATAGTGAAGACATATGTGTTTTTCTTGAAAGAAAAAAATGAAAGAAATTACATTCCCTACTATGGTATTTATAATGGTAAATATTTTAGAAACTAAGTTATATATATGTGGATTGATAGATACAAGATCAGAAATAACAATATTTAAAAACTTTTTATTAAAAGAATGGGAAAATACTAAAATCTCCACAAAAGGTGTAACATAAAATAAAGAAAAATTACAAACAAAAGGAACAGAAATAATTATCCATAATAAAATCATAAAAATAGGAAAAGTCTATCAATATGATAATATAGAATGTGATATAATATTAGGAAATTACTTTTTACAACAATTCTTAATATATCAACAAACAATTTATACGATATTGTTTAAAACACCTTGTGACCACTGGATAAGAATACCTAGAATACTAAAACCTTTTAGGATAAATTATGATCAAAAAGCTAGAAAATAGAGAACATAAAAAATAAATACATCTATTACTTATAAAGTAATAGTCTATGACACATGTGAAAAATTAAAAGAAATTTTTAGTAATAACCCTTTAAAATACTAGAAAAAAATAAAAATATACTGTAAATTAGAAATAATAGATCCTAATAAAGTCATTAGAGTCAGACCAATGATATACTCACAAGAAGATATAGAAGACTTTAAAATACGAATCAATGAATTAATACAAATGAATCTAATAAGAGAAAGTAAAAGTCCACATAGTAGCCCTACCTTTATGGTAAGAAAACATAGTGAAATAAAAAGGGGAAAAGCAAGAATGGTGATAAATTACAAGGAAGTAAATAAGAATACCAAATTTGATGGATATTATATTCCAAATAAGGAAATATTAATAAATTTGTCAAGAGGAAAACTATTGCTTATAAGAAATTTGATCAAGTAAATCGTGATTTTGGCAGATAAAAATGGATAATATTAGCATACTATTATAGCTTAGCACAATCTAGAGGCCATTACAAAATGGATGGTAAATGCCTTTAGATTAAAAAATGTTCTCAAGTTTTTGCAGTAAAATGGATAAAATAATATTCTCCTGATTATTCTTCTTGTAATAGTATAATCGTTAGTACCATGTGCCTTGGTCCCACTTAGTATTCTCAAACATATGTATAATATAAAATTTATAATAAATATAATTTATTATATGAACGGTTTTTATAATAAATATAATTTATTATATGAACGGTTTTATGGCCAAAGTAATTTCTATTATATGAACGGTTATTTTCTTATAATAAATATAATTTATTATATGAACGCTATTCCTTGATGTAATGGGTTTTAAGGTTTTCTGCTGAGTTTTTTTCATACATTTTTGAGAATACGTATCAAGAGAAAAGAAAGAATTTTTCTATTCTTTGGTTTTTTTCTCTAAGTGTTCTAAGATTCAGTTCTACGTCTGATTCATTGTGTCTGTTACTAATATCCATACCAATTCCCCGAGGATAGATCCTGAAGATCCACTGTGATTATTGACCAGAGATTGACGGTGTAGGATCGTTGGTCATGTCGCCACTAGATCTGACTTTAAGTGGATTGGTCAAGTTAGTAATGATCTAGAAGTCTAGTTGACTGATTTTGCAATCTACTATAGGTAATTTTATTTAATATTGAATTTTAGATACAAATAAGATGTTTAATCATATTTGCTGCATCCATGCCTTCCGCTGTGTTTTTCTTCACTGTGGTGATCGTGAGCATGCTATGATTATTATGTATCTAGGTATTCAAATAATGCATGTAATTTTGATGTTGATTTAGTATATGGCACCTAGGTTCTATTTGTTGTTAGATCGCATGATTAGATTCGTAATTTTATGATTTTGCTCATGAATGGATGTATTATTTTAATGGTTTTCACTTAGATCCATGGTAGATTTTTGATTGTATTGATTTTTCGCTTGTAGTCAGGAGGTCGGGTCATAAGATCGTTCTTCCTGTTTATTTATTATTTACATTTTTTTTTTAATTAAAAAAATAGTTGTAATTTTAAATTTCAAACTCGTAAATCAGACACCCTTCATTATTTGGGTAGAGTTTGAGAAGATCCGACACCATCTCGTAACGTGACCACCGTGAAACGTTAGGAGGAGGAGGAGACGCTGCCTGGACGGATCTGGGCGGCAACAGAACGCCTGGCCACGCGCCTCACACGCGCCGGCAGTTTCCTCGCGCGTGGTCCTCACTGAGGCTAGTCTTTGGGCGCCAGAGGGGGGCGCGCGTAAGGCGGAGTCGCTTTGCGCCTACTCCGCGGCTGGCCTGCCGGCGCAGGTTCTTCCCGGGCCGGTTTTTATCTGTGGACGGCGGGACTGTACTACCCTTCAAATTAGAACATGTTAGGTTTTAGGGTTTTAATTTATTTTAGTTTTGGGCCTTACGCCTTTGTGTAAAACTAAAATAATTGGGCCCATGAAACTCCAGGATATTTTGTAATAGGCCCAATTTTAATTTTTTAGAAACCATGGACAGGTTATTTAATTACTGCTTGTGAATGCTTAAATTATATGCTTATAACATGTTTTATGTGATAACATGCCATAGAAGAGTGTTGCTATAATGCATCAATGATAATTACATGTGCATAACAATTATTATAGATTCTATTATCTAGTTTAATAATTATTATGAAAATTATTTTATTTTTTTGAAATAATTTTAGAAAATCCCTATTATTTAAAATTATTGAATAAGTAAAGGTTTTAATTAATTTAATTAATTTTAAACCTAAGGGCTCCATTATTGGTCTAATAATAAAATGATCATGTGATGCCCCAACGGATAAACATGGTTGAGTTTTATTGGATTAGACCTCAATTAAGTTTCAAAATTTTAATAAGATTGATCTGACCAGCATTGATAATCTTGGATATTAAGATAATTTTGAAATTAAAACAATGGTTAAAACATTCAAACTTAATTTAATTATTACCCTCAGCGAGGCTATGATATTTTTATTAAGTTGCCCAAAGTTTTGAAACAATTAGAGTGAAATGATTATGTATTATCTAGGAAAGTTAAATACAGAGGTGGGATTTAAGTGATCAGCTTGTGACTCCCCATCTTTCACGGGAACCAACAGTAGGATACTAATCATTTCATGATCTCAAAACTAATTTGTTATAAATATCTTGCCCAACGTAAGTGTTTTATAATGGAAACCAAATAATTGTTTACAATAAGCGAGAAAATAGTTTTTAAGGATTAACTAAATTTTAAGATTATATTTATTGTAGATATTACGTTTAATACTAGTGTCATATTTTTTTTCGAGAAAATAAATGTTTAACCGCTTGCAATGATTTTTGAGTCAAAAGCCTATGGATGGAAATAATTATAGTGAATGGAAAACCAACACAATACATTGATTACGGATTTTGAAAAAGCGAAGTTTGTCTAACCACCAAAGCCCAATGAGCCCGCGGCAAATGCATCGACCAGAGTCGGGAAAAGACTATGAAGCGGGACGAGGCAAATATATCGGGATTGTTGCTATATTCTTGCCGGTGTTGCTAGTCATTTGAAAGGGCGAATATCTCATCTCGAAATTAAGGCGAAATGATCAGACTCTCGATAAGATGTTGCACAATCAACGAGTTCTTTAAGAGCGGGCTGCGAGTTAGGGTATAATGAGCAATAGAATGGCCAGAGTGCGAGGGGATCATTGTCGAAAATGATGTCACATCTCAATCAGGCGAAGTGTTGGGGATGGAGATGGAAGCGAAAGGTCCCAAATTGATTTCATATTTGAATCCCTAGATCGTTTTCGAGTTTAAAGTTAGTATAATATGAACAAGATGGATCACAACTCTCTGAGTTGATGCATGAACTTGAAAGTCTTAGAAGGGCTTTCGGAAGAATCGGCGGTGTTCATATGGTAGGGAGTTCTGCCGACCCAAGGAAACCTAAGGGTGGGAAAGAATAAGAACAAGCGGAAGATTGGTACCGATTACCAAAACCACCGCTATGAAGCCCAGAAGAATGGGTGCTTAGTGCGGACGGAAGGGTCCTTGGAAGCCAGTGCCCTCAGTTGCCAAAAAGCAAGGTATGGAGTAATTTAAATGTGGGTTTGAAGCTTGTTTAGTGGAGAATACTCAGCTGATAAATGGATCATTGATTCGGGAGCCACTAACCATGTCTGTACTCTTTGCGTGCTTCGAACAAACTAGCCCTGGTGGACGAGCAGAGGTTTTGAGCTTAAGTAGGAGAACATGTCTCAGTTAAAGCATTAGGACAAGTAGAATTATTTTTCAATAATGATAGGACTTTATATTTTAGTGGCGTTTATATGTACAGGATTACAAAAGAAATTTAATTGCATTGGTTGTTTATTTGAACAAGGTTTAACGAGTGGAATTTATTCCTTTATTACAATAAGTTCAACCGAGTTATTTAATAGGTGATTTGATAGATGGTGCTTTGTATTTAAGTCCTATGTCCTATGATGTTTAATTACGAAATTGTTGATAAAGCATGATCACCCTAGCCAAGAAAGGAAAGTTTCAAATGGAAGGCATTACCTTTGGCATTCGCGATTAGGTCATATTAAATCCTAATAGGATTCATGGTTTAGTAAAAAGTAGGATCTGCTTCCTGAACTTTGAACCTATACCGGTATGTGAATCTTGTTTGGAAGGTAAAACCAGCCAAAGGCCCTTTAAAGCCAAAGGATATCAGCGCAATAAACCAGTGGAGTGGTGCATCTTGATGTGCGGACCAATAAATGTCCAAGCGAGGAGGAGGGTATGGTATTTTGTCACCTTCTACGGATGACTACTTTCGAAGATATGGATATATTGTTACCTAATGCGCCAAAGTGCAGAGCTTTCACTAAATTTCGAAGTATGGGCTGGCGAAAAGCAATTAGGACTCCATATCAAAGAGCTTGGTCACGACGAGGTGATACCTATACGGAGAGTTTAAGTCTTACTTGACTCGGGGATAGTTTACCTTCTCGGCTGGAACACCCAAACCAAATGGAGTTGCGAAGAAGAAATAGAACTCTTGCAGGGATATAGGTGAGATAAATGCTTAGTTATTCATCTCTACCTATATCGTTTTGGGGATAGCTACCATAAGCGCAATGTATCTTACATTTAGTTCCTTCTAAAACGGTTCCTAAGACACCCGCGGGAATTGTGGAAAGGCATGGCTTTAGTTTAAACCATATCCCAGAATATGGGGTGCTCTGCATGTCATAGAAAAGGATCAATCAGTTGAATCAGCGTCTGAGAGAGTTTGCATGTTTGTTGGCTACCTAAAGGCGAGAGGTGGACTGTTTATAGTCCTTGGATAAAAAGTTATTGTGGTACTCACGACTTTTTGGAGAAGGCTATATAAGCAATTTCAAACCCAAGAGTAAGCTCATTTACTGAGCTTGGCTTCGGCTCAAGAACAAAGCGGGCTCCACCGGTGTCTTGGCCTCTAATACCACTGATTCCTATGCATGTTCAAGGGAAAATGTGCAGGTGAACAACCTGGTGGAACCCGGTGGAGCAAGATCGATACATGTGGAACGAACGAAGAGCGATACAAGAGGAACTAGTACCTTTACAGGCTCAGAACAATGAACCACAACCCGGTGGGCCATTAAGTAGTGATAGAAGTGGCGGAAGCACAACGGGAGATATGTCTTGCTAGGCGAGTCTTACCAGAGTTGTACTATTGACGGTGAAGATGATCCCGTCAATTACAAAGAAGCCTTTGGAGGTGTGGATGTACGGGGGTGGCAAGCATGGGCCAGGTAGATGGAATCTATGTATTCCAGTCGGTGCGGAGTCTCTTGTGAGGCACCCAAGGGGTAAAACCAATAGAGATGCTAAGTGGATTTACAAGAGAAAGAGGATCGGATAGAAGTGAAACCTTAGCTAGATTAGTGAGCTATACCCAAGGGGATAGATTATGAAGAAGCCTTTTAGCGGTAGCCATGCTTAAATCTATCAGGATTCTTTTAGTGTAATTTGCTAGTCTCGATTACGAGATTTGGCGGGATGGATGTCAACTGACCTTTTTAAATGGCAATTTAAATGAGGACATCTACGTACGTGACCGGAAGGGTTCAAAGCTAAAGTAGAAAGAACACATGGTATGCAAGGTGCAAGGTCCATTTATGGACTTAAGCAAGCATCGGATCATGGAACATCAGGTTTGATCAGGCCATTACTTCTTTGGTTTTGAAAAGCCTGATGAACCTTGTGTTTCAAAAGAATCAGAAACCTGGAAGGTAGTTTTCTAGTCAGCTACGTAGATGACATATTGTGTCGGAAGCGACAAACAAGTGTTGTCGGAGTGTAAAAGATTGGTTGCATAAGCAGTTTGATATGAAAGACTTGGGAGAAGCCAACTATATTCTTGGAATCAAACTTATCACGAGCTAGGAAGAATAAGTTGTTAGCCTTTATCTCAAGCCTCTTATATTGATAAAATTCTTGTCGAGGTTTAACATGGAAGACCCGAAAGGGGATCCTTGCCCTTTAGACATGGAATTCATCTTTCTAAGGAGCAATCACCAAAAACTCACGAGCGAAAGAGCATTATGAGTAGGATACCTTATGCCCTGAGCGTAGGTAGTCTCATGTATGCCATGTTATGTACCGGGCCGGATATACGTTATGCAGTGGGAGTTGTAGCGGGTATCAATCGATCCCAGGTGAAGAACAACTGGATTACGATAAAGCATATACTTAAGTATCTAAAAAAAAAAAAAAAGGAGAACAAGAGATTATATGCTAGTATATTCCGGTGGGAGTTTAGAAACCATTAGTTTCACGAGACTCGAACTTCAGGGGATATTGACTCGAGAAATCTACCTCTGGTTATGTGTTTACACTATATGGTGGGTACATCTTGTTGGAGGAGTATTAAGCAGGCGTGTGTAGCGAATTCCACCACGGAAGGTATGAATATGTTCTTTATACGGCTGACTAAGAAACGTGGCTGAAGAAGTTCATTATGGATCTTGGGTGATACCGGTGCGAGTCGGCCCATTACCCTTCTTGTGACGATGGGGCCGTAACGCAGTCGAAGAACAGGTATCACGAAGCAAAGCACATTGAGGAGGAAGTACCACTTGATCAGGGACATCATTGAGCGGGAGACACGGTGGTTGTTTACCAAAATAGCGTCGGAGGAAAACCTAGCGGGCCGAGATTCGCGAAGGCTACCGAGTTTTTTGAAAGACACCTTAGATTCTATGGGTGTTAGGAGATTACGGACTTATTTTAGGACTAGTGGGAGTTTTTATTTGAGCTTTTGTAGCAAGACAAATAAAATTATTGTATTTTAATGTTAATAAAATTTCAATGAAGTATTAATTTCACCTTGTACACACTAGTATTTTTTATTGATAAGGTCAGTTAATTATGCGTATATGGTCATATGGATACGTCCATAGAGACATGATCATAAGTTCTCATAAAATTAATGAATAAGATCCACCGATTATTGAATAAAGTTGGACGCTTTATTTAGGCTGCGATATTTTATGAAATAATCTTGTCTTGGTTGTGGAAATATTGGTGCGATTATGTTACATTGATAGGATCGAAGAAAGATTTGATTAAAAGTTAAATTTACGTGAAAGGGAATTAAATCTCAAGTGATATTTGATTATTATTTTTCTCTCAATCCCGAGTTTATTTTAAATAGGTAATTGAATAATTATCGGTCTTTGAATTATCAATATGTGAGCTGTTACGGCAGTATGCCTAGATGATTTAGAGCATTGATTGTTTAATTACCGGTATTTATCGGAAATAAACAAAAATGGAAATTAGTATGAAATATCCTCTTGATATGTTTGTTGCTTGGATGTAATGAAGTATTTATTGATGCATTTGATCCAATTAGAGAAAGCTGTGCATCGAAGATTAAAATAATTAATTGATAATGAAGAATATAATCAATTAATTATCGATATATTTTACAATGGAAATTAATATATATATCAATATTAATTTTTGGAGTTCGACTCTGGGCCTTTAGTGGGTAATATAGGATTAGATAATTGCTTTTCAATTATAGGCCTTAATTAATAATAGCCGTTGGATCCCAGGCTAGCTCGGGGGAAAGTGGCGGAGCTCATATCGAGTAATGGAACTATAGAGCATAAAAGTTGGAGTTCATGGTTTTGGGCTTATCTTCAGGTTGTCTTTCGAAGCCAGTGGGAGAGATTGTTAGCAATTATGTGCTCTTAGGTCCCATAGTATTACTCAAATATATGTATAAAATTATAAATTTATAATAAATATAATTTATTATATGAAGCAGGTTTTTTATAATAATATGTTTATTATATGAGCAGTTTTTATAATAAATATAATTTATTATATGAGCAGTTATTGCCAATAAATATAATTTATTATATGAGCAGTTATTCCTTGATGTAATGGGTTTTAAGGTTTCTCTTTGAGTTTTTTCATACATTTTTGAGAATACGAGCGAGAAAGAAAGAATTTTCTATTCTTTGGTTTTTCTCTAAGTGTTCTAAGATTCGATTCTACGTCACGATTCGTGTGCGCGCATCCATACCACCCACGAGGACGATGATCTCACGGAAGATCGGGCCAGTTGCAGATTGCTGATGTGGAGTTGAATGGTGTAGATCGTTGGTTGCGTCTTTATTCTTTGTAGATCCTTGGTGTAGATTCTTCGGTTGGTGGGTGATCTAGAAGTCTAGTTAATGGATCTTGCCAAATCCTCAAGTGATTTATTTAATATTGAATTTTAGATACAGTTGCATGTTTAATCATATTGCTAGATCCATGCTTCCGCTGTGTGTTTTTCCTTCATATACATTGATGATATGTTAATCTGCTCTAATAGTGAGAAAGATCATGAAAAACATTTGAATATTTTCATAACACTCTGTAAAGAACATGGTATAGTTCTTCGAAAGAAAGTTAAAGGAAATCAAGAAAAGAGAAATAGAATTTCTAGGAATAATAATAGATTCCAAAGGTATAAAATTACAATCACATATAGCTGAAAAAATAAAAGATTTCCCTGATGAATTAAGAACTAAGGAAATGATACAACAAAATTTAGGATGTTTAAATTACTCCTCTGATTTTATAAAAGACTTAGCTAAAGAAATACAGGAATTACAAAATTTGTTAACCAAGAAAAACCAAACAGGATGGAGTGAAAAACATATTATGATAGTTAGAAGATTAAAAGACATATGTTCAAATCTACCTAAATTAAGATTGCCTAATGAGAATAGTGATTTAATATTACCACAAGAATGCTTCGGATAAATATTGGGCGGCAATTTTGAAAGCAGTTGGGAAATATGTCGATATACAAGTGGAACCTTTAATAATAATCATATTAATTATGACATTAATGAAAAAGAGTTACTTGCAATAATAAAAGGGATTAATAAATTTGAGATATTCTTATTACCTAAACCCTTTATTATAGAAAATGATAATACTCAAGTTGCAGGATTTATAAAAAATAACACAGGAAAAGGAGTACAAGCTAGAAGGTTGTCTAGATAGCAAATTTTTCTTAGTTATTATAATTTTCACGTGTACATATAAAATCTGCGACAATTTTCTTATAGACTTTTGACGAGAATGTCGAAAGTGCTTTGTCAAGCAATGCAAGATATACATGTGACATGGGCTGAAGGAATGAATATGATTTCAGAAAATTACAATGCTCTCATTACAATTGAAGAAAAAGTTATAAATTTACAAAAAGATATCAATGACATAAGATCAAAATCATATATTTCACAAAATCTCCTTGAAAAATGTTTTGAAAGATTAGGAGAAATAATAATGAGGTCAGATAATGTTTCCTCAACCTCTTCAAAGACTAAAAACATCAATAAGGTAGGCTTGGATATCTTAATTGATCGGGGAAAAAAGTCGGGCAACGTGATTCATGCGATAACATAAAGGACAAGAGATATATCGCTTTACCCAAGGCGAAAATATCTTAAAAGGTATTCGGAGATGCTGTTCTTGAAATGGTAAAGTCGAAAAATACTTGGTCTTGCAAAGACGAAAATCTGCCAGTGGAGTGCCGGTCCCTCGAAAGGACAAAACTCCTCACAAGGGAGAAAGATTCCAATGCTTTTTCGGAGGAAAGCGGAAGAATAATGACGTAAATCTTACGTCGTTTCATGTATGCGACGTGGAAGAAAGTATTTGGCTTTCTTGGTGCTCTATGCTTTCAATGCAATGATGATGGGTATTACCATACCTGCTAAGTCGCATTACCCAAGAATAATAATCCACTGGTTGATCCCTCATTTGTTCAAGATACCATGGATTTCGGTTTTGTTGATCGAATCTATTTAAGGCCAAATTGTGAAGAAATACTTAATGACACCCTCAGAACCCAACTATGCAAAAATGACAGGTCATCAAAGTGTTAACATAAAATTCTTTACCATTAGTCCAAAATATAATGAAGACATCGGGATGTGCATCAAAACCTATTATCTCATAACAATAAATAGTAGTGAAGAATCAAGATTCCAAATAAATAATGTTAAACCCAAAAAGCAGGGGTATTATAACGGTGATAGACGAGCAAAGAAAAGAGCATTTGGGGATAAAAAAGCGGTGCTTGGCGAGAATGGCAGTTTGAGAAAAGAATTACTGAGTTCATTTTTGTCGCGACAAATAACTGGATGATAGTCCTAGACGATGGAAAAGCCAGAGGACAAAGAATGATAACATAAAAAATCAATGAACTGGACCAGCTGTTATTGCTAGCTAGCCATATGACAAAAAATGAAGCCATAAAATTCATGAAAAGATAAAAAGTGATAATGAAGACTGGATAACTCTTAGGAAGAAAATGTAATCCCAGCTTTCCAAGTGGCATGACAGGACATGTCTGCCACTATAAATGTAAATGATAGTTAAGTGGTCTGACAATAAATGTCAACCACTATAATTGTAACCTATTTTGCTAAGACTCATCCCTCATAGATAGCTGGAGGAAATGAATAAATGTGATGAGCTCAATGAAGAATCTTCGTTTTAGCAAAACAGATAGAAGAGAAGAAAAAAAAGAAGATAAGAATGACAAGACAAAATAGAAGAAAAAGAGACGAGATAAGAATGATGGAAGGACGGATGTATGGAATAGAGACGAAAAGAAAAAGTTTGCAGAGACAAGAAGAAGAAACAATTTGAATCTTAAGGCCAAAATAATGGCGTCTTTATTCGAAGATAAGGAAGAATCAATAACATTAAATATCTCATCTATAAATATGAAAGTTTACCGATTTGAGGATCATCGGAAAAACCCATGTCTTTCTTTGTATCAAAGTTTGTAATGGAGTTTAAAGCTGTCCTTAGAAAGCTTATGTATAAGATAAGAAGTATTAGATAAAATAAAAAGTTTGAAATTTCCTCGAATCTTTTAGTGTGTCAATTATCTGATGAATGTATTTGATATTGACTTGTCTCAGTACCATGGATCCAGAAGGGCATTAGGGAAGAAGATATTAATATCGGTAAGATACGAAGGTTATTGAATTTCTGTAAATAACAGATAACTAACGAGACTAAGGTCACTTTTATTGATCTTGAGATTATAAAATTATATCAATATAATGATAATTATCACTAAAAAATAGCTCTATAAATAGGTAGCCTTTTTTTATTTATTCTCAAAAAAAAAAAAAACAAACGTAGGGAGCCTTGCACATGGGCACATGGGTAGATTTGTAGACTTTTCCATGGGGCGAAATTCGAGGACAGCGTACCTTGAAAATTGAAAAGGCACTTCAATTTTCAAAGATTACAACAAGAAGGTCAAAATTTTCCAGGAAAAGAAAGTTAAAATTTGGAGGATAAGTATCAAGATTCAAAAGGTTAGTTACTTAATTTGTTTAAAATAATCCAATATTAAAAAAATTCAACTATTGTGAGCTTTATTTCTTAAAAATAAATCAGTTATAAGTATCATGAGAATAATAATAATAATTTTATTTCTATATTTATAAAAATCTAACATGACTTTATCATAATAATATTTTATTTTATTTTTAATTTAGTGACCTGTTACAATTCTGAAAACATTAAATGAAAGAAAAAAGATGTGTTTGGTAGGGTTTTTTTGTTAGGCAGTTATATATATATATATATATTATTCTATAATAATCAAATACCCAAAAATGTTCTTTCTTCTATTATAATCAACAAGAAAAAAAGATTTAAAAGGGTAAGAGTTTTACGGATGTCTTATGACTTTTTATCGGTCTTAAGATTCTCTTTATCTTTACCCCGCTTCATACATGTGTAAGAGTTTTCAATTTAATTATAATATTTTTTCATAAGATGAATATTATTAACTATAAAAATAAACGTCATTAGTATTACTAAGACCGAAAAAGTTCTGAAAAAAATTGAGTATACGTGGGAGTTGGGACTAGAGAGTAGCGAGGCGAAAAAGGAGGCAGGAAGCTGAGCAATGAATCCATAGTCTGACTTACAACCCATATCTCTTTTCTCTCAGGTCTCCACCTCCCATCATTATTCAATTCAATACATTACTTTTTCAATCAAATGCTTCTTTGAATTATGTTTCTAAAAAGATGAATATCATCCCATTCATTTGGCTTTTCTCCCTGCCAATCAAATCTGCCTTACTCATGCATGATTTAGTTAAGTGTGGCTGATTAATGCACATTTTTTTAAAATAGCATTTGGTTAAGCATAATTTTGTTAAGAAGCATAACATATGTTGGAGTTGGGTTGGGTTGGGTTGGGTTGGGTTTTCGAGTGAACTGACCCGGTCCAACCAATCTGATATGTGAAAAATAATGATATGTAAATATTAAAAACAAATAATTAAAAGTAGTTTTGTGAGTTTCATGTATGAAAAAAAGTGTAATTGGAAAAGAAATTTGAAATGGGTACGTTTCAATAATAAAAATTTGGTATCATGGGGTTAGATATATCCTTTTATCATATTAGATTAAATTCATGTCGAATTTCAAAATGGATGCTTGTAAGATATGGTATTGAAAAGAAATTTTAATCGGGTGTTTTCAAAATAAAAAGTTGATGCTTTCAAAATTGTGTTTCAATAATAAAAGTTTGGTATCAAATTAGTACACTGAATATGAGAAAATAAAAGAAAAGGCAAGGAAAAAAAGAGGGGATATATTAAAATAAAAAGGGATGTTATGTGTTGGAGCAACAAGGAATCGGGTGGCTCTGATGAGATGGAGACCCCATATAATATGATATGCCCAACACAATCTCTCTCACTCGATCCCAATGTTCGAACCGCCGTTTGGTTTCCTTCTTGGAAACATCACCACCACCGCCACCACCACCACCACCACCCACCGCCACCTTCCACCACCTAAAACCCAGGAAAAAAAAAAAAATTGGTTGTTTTGTGGGCTCAAGGTGGACCTTGACAAATTTGACACGTGGAAATTGATGTTTTGGTAGTGGTGGTGATGTCCATCATAGGAAGGAGGGGGAGTGCAGGGCGGCACATGGGTGGTGTTAGGTTCAAGAAAATCATGTGATCACATGTGCCTTCCTTTCATTTTGTTTCCATTTGTATTTTGTGGGGCCCCTATTATTTCCCCCATCTTTCTTTTCCACCTCCTACAATCTCTGTCTCTCATCACGCGCCCCCACTTGCTTGTGGGCGTTTAAACCTCCCAACAAAATTCACGAACCATATATACCTCTCTCCTTTGTATTAGTATTTAGTATTACCCCCCACTTTTGCCCAAACATTATTTATTTTATTGGGAAAACTATATGTTATCCTTCTAATTTCAATTTATTTGAAAATTTATGACCTAAAGACCAAGATCAAATCCCTTGATTCAAAAATATTTAATAAAAAAGATAAAATATTCAATAAATTATATAATAGCGCTAGGTATAAGCTTTAGTTAGTCTTGCTCTATAAAGATCGTCACATAATATATATTATAATATCGAATGTTTATTGAGGTTATGCATATAATGTTTGTTAGAATTTAAGAAAATTAAGATGCTCTGACCAAAATAGGCGATTATCATTGAATTGGGACAGGAATTTTTTAGTAACTATTAAATATTGATAAAAAGTCAATTTAGATTGTTGAAAAATGAAATTTCAATTCGGCAAACAAAGGTTTCCAGCTATTCCAAAAGAGTCGTTCTCCAGTACAAAAAGAACCAAAGAACAAAAAAGGAAATCATAATTGAATTCACACACACCCACCTCCATCGTTATTCCTCCACGTAATGGTCCAAATACTTGGGTCTTGTTTTAACACGTAGGCCACGACCCATAAAGACCTCATTCTCTGGTTTAACATTTGCTGTTGACCCATTTTTTTCCTTATGGTCTTCATAATTTCTAGTGATTAGGTTCAATCCCTCTCCTATAACATTGTACCTAAGATTTGTTATATGGTTTGTCAAATATTTTATAATCATTATAAAAAAAATTTTAATCCTCAATTTTCAGGTCTTTTAATCATAAATTTTTAAATAAATTAAAATTGGACCATACCTTAATTTTCTGTATTTCATTTCAATCGCCACCCATTTCTTTGCAGTAAGTCAGATTAATAACCAAATAATAAAGGCATAAAAACAGTACAATCTGATTGATTTTATTATTATTATTATTATTGGAAACTAACTATGGGTCCACGCGCTGAGGGCGGCGCGTGAGTGCATTTAGTTGGTTGATATTTATGAGGGCTTGGGGAAGCCAAAACTTGGGTGGGGCCAGTATAGTTGGCATTGACATTTCCAGAACCGAACAATAATTTAACATCCCCACAGCACATTCGCAACGTCATACATACACTCAAATCAGACCATCATATACCAGTGCCAACGCCCCAACACCCACCTCCTCCGCCAATCCTCTCTCTCTCTCTCTCTCTCTCTCTTGGTGGAGAATATGGACGACAAACCAGACAACCACCCATCAGCCATATCCACATTTCGGAGGAGAGAGAAGCCAAAATCAGTAAAGGGTGTGATCAGAAGGAGGAGGAGGTATTTGAAGGTCGAACACAAGGACAACGAAGAGGAGGGCGGTGGTGGAGGTGATGAAGATGAAGTTGACGAGGAAGAGGTAGAGAAGAAGATCGTGGAGTTGCAGAGGATTGTACCGGGAGGAGAATGGTTTGGGATTGAAAATTTGTTTGAACAAACTGCTAGTTACATATTGGCATTGCAGTGTCAGTTGGAAGCCATGAATGCTGTGGCTTCCCACTTTTGGGCTGGAGATGGAGAGAGACAAAGCTTGAGATTAAGCCAAATAATGGCTTTTCTCTTTCTCATTCTCCTTCTTCCCTCATTGCTTAATTCCAACTTTTATTGTAATGTTTTTTTTTGGGGAAAAAGGAAGAAGAAATTTGTTGGTTTTCCAAAGAAATGAAGAGAGGTTGAGATTGGTGAGTAGAGGATTGTAGTGGTTTGGCTATGAATTCCCAGCCATTATGGAATGTGCATTTGTTAGGAAAAATCAAAATCCAATTATAATTCATCCCTCAGACTTAAATCCTTTTTCTGAAGTCTGAAGTCTTAAGCATTTGTGCTTTTAATTCATTCTTCATTCTCGAGAAACACTCAGGCCTTGCCTTTATCAACAACTACAAAACCAATTACCCTTCATTCTCTTTCTTTTTTTTTTTTTAATTGTTATGAACAGAAAATATACTATTTTTTTTTCTTTTATTAAGATGTGCATTTTTGTACATTAACGTCAAATAGGCTGCAACCACATCTACCAATGCTAAATATAAATATTAAACAAAAGTAAAGGTTATCCTTCTGTATGATGCATTTAAATTCTTATATGAAAAATAAGTATGAAAGTGAGTTTAAATTCGAGGTAAGTTCTTATTGTAAAAGTACGGTTCTGAGTATGGCACTTTACAAACCCACGAGTTTGGGTCTTTAATAATTAAATTAAAGCGAATATAACAATCGATTGATCATACAATTAATACAAAAAAATAAATAACAATGATAACACGAAGACACAACAAGTATATAATAAATAAATAACAAAGATAAATAAGAGAAATGTGTACTTGAAGGATTTTGAAAACATTATAATGAATACTTAGTATTGGTGGAGTTGTAAATACAAAATATTTAAAGTCGAAATGTGGCTTAAGTTGTAAGCTAAGTGTTAAATTATTTATTGAAAAGCATATATGAGATGTTGAGCTCATCAAAGCTTCATTTATTTTAACACGCTTTTAGAATTTTTAAAATCAAGTTAAAAACTGAATATTTGAAAATAGAAATTTGATTTGGGAAGTTTAAAGAAAAGTAGGTTTGAATTTTTCAATTCTAAATAATTTGTGAGACACAAAAAAAAAACTCAATTTTTTGTTTTGGTTTAACAAATTGAAATTTTAAATAAAATAAGAATTTAAATTAAGAAAATTTGGAAATTATGTTTTTAAGGAAAATTAAAATAAATTTAATAAATAAATTCTAAAGTTACATTCATGTATTTTAGAATTTATATTGAAAATTAGAAATTATTAAATGAAAAATACGGGATTTTAGAAGTTGTTGGTCAAAAAGAAAAAAATATATATTTAAAAAACTTTTCAAAAAGGTAAATAAATAAAATAAAGGTTAAAATGAAAACTTCAGGTGTTTAAAAATAGAAATTTAGAAATTTGGGATATTGAAATAGATAATCAAACCCCCTAATCTATACATATATAAAATAGGAATAAGGGCATTGAGAATAAAAATAGATAAAAAAACCTATCAATCTAATCATTTGTCATATTTTACTACCAACAGATTTGTTCCATCACACGCATTCCCAAGCAACAATGTATTATTAATTTATTACATAAATTTCAACAAGTGAAAAAACAAAATGATAAAAAAAAAAAAATCTCCATTAAAATAGACCTCCTCTAAAGACATGAGGCATCCCACACACAGTGCATCATCACAAAAACAAACATAAAATAATCATTTATAAAATTATTATTAAGATTAAAAAAACAGAAGAAAAAGAAAAAAGAACGATTAAAAAAAACACAAACTCTATCCAACCCACCCAAACCCAGCCTCTCAATTTATGGTTCTAAATCCAAAAAAACCTACAATAAAAAGTCATATCTGAACCAAGACATCTCTCAAATCTAAATGGATAGACACAAAATAGATACAATTTTCATTTTTCAAAGAGGAACCGATTGTGAACATACATGCTAAATAAACACAATTTTTTTTAGCGTGATTTGAATATGAGTTGATAGATCATAGATGAGATGAGCAACCATATTAGAAAATAAATGACAATCCAGCTTGAAGAAAAAAAAAGGCTAAATAATATTATAAAGAAGAACGTACCTAAGACAATTTCGTCTCTTGCTATTTCCTCCTTTCTTTGGGTATTCCCCAAAGAAAAGACACTAGCCAGCCACCTCTCTCCCTTTTCCCCTGTTTTCGAACATTCTCTCCCTATGCCGCCTTCCTTTTTCCTTTTTCTGGCCCCTCGTCCACTTCCCGAAATTTCTCTCTCTTCTCCCTCTCTATCCCCTCCTTTCAAAAGCTTATTTTCTAGAAAAACTCAAACAGAGATTCTTATTACGGGTATTATCGCATGCTTAATTAAAATAATAGCATATGGTAAATCGAGATTAATGAAGTGTAAGCGTCGGAGGTATGAATGTCGTCAGCATTGGTTTGGGATGACATCTGAAACTGAAGAGAGAGATAGAGAGGTTACTAAAATAAGCGGTTGAGTGAGCTCTTTATTCCTGTAACGACTATATTTCATCCCATATTTGACAAGTTTAATTATATTTTAAAATAAAAAATATTGAATTATTAAAATGTCAGCTGTTTTCTTTATCATTGGAGTAAAGCAACGACATTGTTCGTAGTGTCAGAAACATTCGGGGTTGTAAAATGACATTTGACACCCTATTTTTGGCAACTCCATAATATATAGGAACTCCTAGAAAAAAATTAACCATAAAACCCTAAAACCCTTAAAGGAAAGGATCAAACACTTTCCCCTAAAAGAAAATGAAGAAAATCAAATTAAAAGAGGAAAACCCAATCAAATAAAATCAAATTAAGTAAAATAAAATAAATAAATAAAGGAATATAAGCCCAAAATTTAGAGATTACCACAAATATGCCCCTCTACGATAGAGTTCACGAGTATAATAAGCAAGCATAATGAATTGAAACGAATACATAAAAAGTGAGTAAAGTGAGATGAACTCCATCAAAGAACAAAGGAGACCCCCAAAAGTGTTCACGATGAACGCGACCTCGCTCGAAACGAGGCGATCTAAGAGGCTCCTAAAACTCCTAGAAATGCGAAATAACAAAAGGTAAAGTCTTGAGATGCCATTAAAATTATAAAACAAGTCGAACCTCTCCAAATAGCCTCGAAGGTGGTCAAGGAATCGTGTCAGTCAGAGTAGCTAGTTGGACCACCAAAGAGAAACAAACGAATATGCGTAAAGGGAGATCGCTTTCATGCACGTGAAGGCACTTAAAAATGAGACAGGCAATTTGCATAAAACTTAGGTAAGCTCACCTCGAGGGGGAACTGATAAGGTGTTTGTCTATAGGGAGTGCTCCAAATGAGGCTACTAACATGGATGAAGAGGGTGAACGCAATCAAGGTTTGGCATGAATCAAAGACTAAGATAGGGGAAAAAAAGCTATAGGCTATAAAATAAAAATAAAGCAACAAGGTGAACAAAGCAGCAGCAGCAGCAGCATGCTGCGCGCGCGGCAGCCATATATTGTAAGGCCTAAAATAAAAATAAAAAAAGCGAGAAGCGTACGGTAGAAAAGAGGCCCAAAATAGGCTGTGGTTGATAAAATTTCAGGCCCTAAAGGAAAAGCGAGCACCAAGCTCGAAAATGAAATATAATAGCTCAGGACTAAGCTCGGGGCTCGACAAGGCTCAAGGCCTAAAAAAGGAAAAAGAGAGCTTTGGGCTCGAAAAGGAAATAAAACAGCTCAGGGCTAAGAGCTCAAGGCTCGACAAGGCTCAGGGCCTAAAAATAAAAGAAAGTGAGCTCCAAGCTCGAAAATGAAATAAAACAGCTCAAGATTGAGAGCTCAGAGCTTAAAAAAGGAAAAAGTGAGCTTCGGGCTCGAAAATGAAGTAAAACAACTAAGGGCTGAGAGCTTAGAGCTCGACAAGGCTCAGGGCCTAAAAAGGAAGCGGGCTGGGCTCGAAAGGAAATAAAAAACATTTCGGGGCTGAGCTCAGGCTGAGGCACAAAGGAAAAGCAGGCTCCCGAGGTTTTAAAGGAAACAAAGCATTTAGGGCTTTGAAAGGCTCATGGCCTAAAAAGAAAAAAGCGAGCTCCGGACTCGAAAATGAAATGAAACAGCTTAGGGATGAGAGTTCAAGGCTCATGGCCTAAAAAGAAAAAAGCGAGCTTCGGGCTCGAAAATGAAATAAAACAGCTCAAGGTTGAGAGCTTAAGGGCTCGACAAGGCTTAGGGTCTAAAAAGAAAAAGGTGAGCTTCGGGCTCGAAAATGAAATGAAACAACTCAGGGGTGAGAGCTCGGGGCTTGACAAGGCTCAGGGCCTAAAAAGAAAAAGCGAGCTTTAGGCTCGAAAATGAAATGAAACAGCTCAGGGATCGATAAGGCTAAGGGCCTAAAAAAGGAAAAGGCGAGCTTCGGGCTCAAAAAGGAAATAAAACAGCTCAAAGCTAAGAGCTTAAGGCTCGACAAGGCTCAAGGCCCAAAAAGGAAAAAAGCGAGCTCCAAGAATGGCATAGGGATGAGAGCTCAGGGCTCAAAAAGGCTCATGACCTAAAAAGAAAAAAGCGAGCTCCGGGCTCGAAAATGAAATGAAATAACTCAGGGCTGAGAGTTTAGGGCTTGACAAGGCTCAAGGCCTAAAAATAAAAAAGCGAGCTCCAGGCTCGAAAATGAAATGAAACAACTCATGGTTGAGAGCTCAAGGCTCGTAATGAGGCTCGGGGCTAAAAGAAAAGCGAGCTCCGGGCAGAAATTAAATGAAACGTCTCATTTGAGAGCTCGGGGGCTTGATAAGGCCAGGCACAAAGAAAGCGAGCCCAGACTCAATGAAATAAACATTTCGAGGATCGGTAGGCCGAGGCTTAAAAAGTAAAAGGCGAGCCGGGCTCAAAAGGAAATAAAGCTCAAAGTGAGAGCTGAGGCTCGATAAGACTCGGGGCTAGAAAAAAAATCAGGCTCTCTAGGCTTGGAAAGAAATAAAGCATTTCAGGGGCTCAGTGAGCAAGGCCTAAAAAAAGAAAAAGTGAGCTTTGGGTCAAAAAGGAAATAAAGCATTTCGGGTGAGGCCTAAGGCTCAGCAGGCTCAGGTACAAAAAGAAAAAGCGAAATTACTTGGCTCGAAAATGGGAAATAAAAACGACAGGGTAGACGAGGGGCTTGATAAGGCTCAGGGCTTAAAATAGGAAAAAATTAGTTTTGGGCTCGAAAATGAAATAAAACAACTTAGAATTTGAGCTCGGGGCTGTGAGGCTCGGGGCACAAAAAAGCGAGCTCCCAGGCCGAAAATGAAATAAAATATCTCAAGGCTGAGAGTTTAGGGCTCGACAAGGCTCAAGGCCTAATAAAGGAAAAAGCGAGTTCCGAACTCAAAAATAAAAGCGACTCAGAAATTTGAGTGCTTAAAGTTCGTTATAAGACTATAGCGGTGTTCGGAATCAACAAAATTTGCCAGCCTAGGATTTCTGCGGCGTAGCAAAGCTCTTTAACGTTATAGTGACTCTGAATTCGAACACGAGGATGGGTTTTTAAGTGAGAAAGTTTGAGTGCATTGAAAATGGTGTTTCTCATTGGATTCAAGGGGTTTGTAGAGGCTTGATGTGTGTGAATGTAGTTGAAAAGCTGAAATGGCGGGAGTGAAAAGTTGAGAGAGAAATCCTTGAAGTCTCGGGCCACTGGGCTTAGGGTTCTAGGTTAACCAACATGTACTCGGGTCTTTATTCTCGCATTTACGAGGATGAAATATAGTCATTTCCCGAACCGGATCTTCATTTAACTTTAAAACCTAAACCCTAAGAGTTATCCTTTTGAAAGATGGCATTTTGTGGCATAATATCCTGCAGCGGTGAACACATCTCAAAAACACTACCCTCACGATAATAATAGGAGACAACTAGCGGGCCTCAGTGAGTCTAGTGAAAGTATCCCTTCGAACGCTTGTCAAATACACATTAAAGAGCATGCTGTAGATTTTAACCTACGGAGAAGAGGAAGCGAGGCATAAATGCCCTCGAGCCACAAACATGAAGGCATGAGAACATGCGGCTAAGCCTAAAAACAGCACCCGGTGGCCTTCCCCTTCAAGGTCAAGGGGTATTAGCCAGCATCCTTGATTTGTCATCATCAAGGGTGTTTGGCTACGAGAAAGTGCAAGAAAGTAAAAGGGGAAGAAAGAAAATCACTGATAGCGAGAGAGGGAGGAAGCAGTCTTGTGATTGATTGAATATTAAAAGTTGATTTGATTACAAGCATGGTTGAGCTTATATAGGCTCGATAAGGAAATTACAAAGTGTATTAAGTCAAAAATTACATGAGGCAAGCTTGTATTAAACCCTTGCGACAAGTGATTAGCGATCGGAGTGGCTTGGTGTTCGCGGAGGTTGCCAATTTTACAACCCCAAGAAAATTTCGGCCGGTTGCTCCTCCAATCTTCAATAAATTTGCTCTGAATTTCCTCTGATTTGATCACGCATCCTCAAATTCGGCTCAGGTTCATCATGTTTGAGTCAATTTGAAGAAATAGAAGATATTCAACCTGCAAAACTACTAAAATAGCTACAAAATGTGATCAATAGCAAAGCCAGGACTCGAATATGTCAATTGAGTTATTGAATTCGATTAGTACACAAAAAGCGCATAAAACCTGCTATAAACAAGGCTCAATATTGCACTATTTATGGGTGCAATCCTCCTCCAACCCGAAATGTTTCTAGTCACTTAGCAATAATAAAGAGAAGATGTCTGCGGGATATGTTTTAAAAAATGGTTAATACGTTCAAGGTATGTGCAATTAATGTCTAACCTTTAGTATGACAAATTGGGACTCTGTATAAAAACCAGTTTGGGAGAACAAATGCCATACAGGAATAAGTTTCGGTCACGACATCTATTCAAAGGGAATCGACTGAATTTCCACCAAAATCTAAGTGTTTTGGGTGATCAGGTTTTAAACGATAGGCTGCAGAGACTACACTCACCAGCAGATCTTGCCCGAAACCTTGAACCTGTGACCAACCTAAATAGATTCGAGTTCCACACTTATTTCATACTTCTATTGTTTTGTAAGGGTGCAATGTTGAAAACTGGAAGCTTCACAAAGTCCGTGTAACGAGGGGATCCACCGGCAAACTCGACGGCTAAGGTTTAGGGTATCAGAGTTACAAGGATCTTTCGACCCTGAGCTCACGGAGTTTCACCCAGGATTTCGAATGATTTCGAGAATCAAGCACCTACAACTCGCTAAACTCCACCGTCCACCCATGTAGCAAGTACTAAGTCGGTGACTCCCAACCAGTTGGTTTAGGGCACGGAGCTTTAAAAGGCACGTCGTAGACCCCTCGGACCGTACTAGGTTTCAGGAAATGACCGCGGCTTTTACTTATCTCTTTTTCTTTTTCTTTTGTCTTTTCTTTTTCTTTTGGAAGACTCATTGGCCTTCATTCTCAGGGAACTCTAACCTATTATGGGTCGTCAATGAAGCTAAGGTTGGTTTTGCAAAGTAAGGAGTAGAGTTTCTTGGCCATTGATGAAACTAATGTGGTGTGTGTGTGTGGCTAGGCGGTGGAAGACGGGAGGCGAAATTCTGGGGTGTGACAACAGCTTCGATCAAGCATGGAACCATTCTAGCAATTTGGTATCATACAGTGCTTCAACTTTTCAACTTACAGGAAAGGCAAAATCACAAATATAGGGTCAAAATGAGATCACAAAAAGTGTAGAAAAATGATTTGTGATATATATCTATCAAGTTCGACTTTTGCAAAAAGAAATAAACAAATGACCTACATATAAACACAAAAAGGGCTTGGGTTTGGGCATGAAGTACAAAGTAAAACTAAGGCAAAAATTATGAACATCATACGACACTAATTGTTCGAAACGATGGAGCGAGAAAGTTAGTGGAGAAGTGGTACCTCTCAATAGTGGGTTTGGAGAAGGCTCGCCATCGGCTGGTAGGCTAGATGTGGGTGTGGCCCGAAGGCTGCTGCGGCTGCTGATACATCGGGGAAGCTACAGGGGCCGATGGTGGAGGTGTTGACCTGTGCACGGGGAGGGACGGCGAGGCGGCGGTGCTGCGGTGAGAAGGGCGGCGGGGAGGCCCAAAGTGGCTCTCTGGCGCATAATCTTTGGCTTTGGATGCTGTGTTACGGAAGCCTTGGTGCGCGGGTCATCCTCTCTGCAGTGTGGCCTCTGTTGCAAATATTTGTCATAATGACTGAGAATGTGCGGGCCCGGAGTCTCCGTGAGAGCCGGAAGTCCACTGACGGAGAGTAATGTGCTGCGAGTACGACGTGTGGAGGTGCTCGGCCACCTTTATTTCGATCGGGCGACGGGCATGGCCCCTAAGTCTGTGGAGAGGTAGAGGGCATTGGAGCCTACGATACTGAAGCTGGAGCTATTGGAGCAGTGGTCGGTGGAGCTGAAGAGACTAGAGAGGGATCTTGGTGAGCGGGAGTTTGGAGGCCCCTAATTATTAACTCAACTATGGGGAATGACGAGTTTCCTCAGAGATTCTATCATCAGTCGGCCTTCGTCTGTCGATCCTGGGAGAGGAAGATGCGGCTTCGAGGCACAGCCCGCCATCAATCAATGGTAAGGAGTGGCCTCGCAGCCCCGCTGGCAACGCTCATGAGCTCGGTTGGAAGCTTAGATATCTTTCGAAGCACGACCTGATAAGCGAGGAAATAGAAGGCGGGGGTTCGGCTCGGGCGGACTCCGTGAGCCGGACCTTGTCTCGAATGGAATAATGAGGTCATAATCAGCTCCACGGGCTTAACGGTATCCCTACGAGAAATGCGATACAACACCTCGGAATCTTTATCTCCCTGTACTATATCTTTGAAGTGGAAACATATTGAGACCTTTCCAAGCGTGGTCTTCGAAGCATCTGTTGTGGAAGGTCTGCTGAATAATACAGGCCACAGATGCGTCCATAGAGAGAGGTCGGACCATCTCCCTAGTCGAAGGATGGGACCATTGTCTATAATCGGCCGCATTGGCGAGGACCCTTTGGTATATGGAGGCTTGTTTGTGATATCGGAGGCACATTATCCCCAGCTGCGGAAATCGATAGAAATGAAGAAGCCGGTCGGGTTGGCCTCATGGATGTCATAAGTATAGTAGAACTCGTGGTGGCGACAAGGGATAATAGTACTAACGCGGCACCATGAATGGCTCTATATGGTATCGCTGCATTAGGAGCATGGATTCTCGGAGCCTTGGGTCCTCGGCAAATGTCGGGAGATCGTAGTACACCTTCCCATGAAAATCTCTCTATCCTACTGACTAACAAATTTCCCCGGAATGGGGTCGCGGGAAATGGAAATCGCGATGATGGACTGGGAGATAGGTCTAGAGACTCAGGCAATACCCGATAAGGTGGTGAGGGTGGGCGCCACGGATCTCGGCTATATAGACTCCCCTGGGCTGAAGTCAGGACTCTTGGCGGTGGGGGCCCTCGGGATCCTGGCTTTGGGATGTGAGAAGGGCGGGTGGAGTGGGCCCAACCCAGGTATGATATCTCCTCTGGGCAGGGGCCATAGAGGAGGAACTCTCAACATCACCGGGCGGGGTGCGACGGCGACGGTGGGCGCACGGCGAGGCACCTTAGAGATTTGGCGCTCTTTGCGACAGTAATAGAGGGTGCGGTGGGGGTCGGCGGAAGGGGGAGTGGGGCCTTGGTGCACCCGCGGCCTGAAAGAGTGAGCTCCTCTCGTCTTCGCCATTTTTGGACTGAGGGAGCGGTAGAGTATGGACCCATTGTTGAAGGATGATTTGCGGAGTTGAAAATGAAATGGAAGAAGAGGTTTATAAAGGGAGGAGGGTAGGTGGGAAGATGTGAAAATTAATGAAGCATTGACCATTAATTGAAGGGCTCAAAAGATTGTAAATTTTAATTTAGGGATCGTAAAGCGGAGGGTTCGCGGGAAACAAGAGTTGCGAGGGAGGAGGAGAAGATGAGCGGTGCGGGATGCGAGGAATTTTTCGCGGGTTGCGAAATTTTGCATCTGCAGAATTTTCGAGGTGAATTTTCCTGGCTTGAAATTCTCAGGCAAATTTTACCCTCCTGTCGCTTTGTCTTGAGTACACTGCAACAAAGCGAACCAAAACTATTAAGTTAAGCTAGAAAATAAGAAAATTAACAAAATTTGGAAATTAAAAGTTATTAATAGAAAATCCTAATTTAAAAATTGAGTAAAACAAGACAAAATCTAATTAAAATTTGGAGTGGTTTCAAAGTTCACGCAGAACACTCCATGTGATCTGATAAGATGTCTCATGGGAAATTCGAGGAGGAGAAGCTCTCCATTGCTTCTTCAATGAAGTGTCTTTGCCGATTAAGTCCGACTTACGCTCACAGTTTGTTAGGCGTTGCTCTCTAGTGGTCTTTGGTGGCATGACGGATACGAAGGGTGATGCGATTGATCCTTCATCATTTCCTTTGTTCTCAATTGATTCTTCTTGCAGTTTATGAGCACTGAGTTTTCCTTCACCTGTGCCACTTAGGCAGACTTCTTATGACTTTTGCTCCTTAACCTCAGCTTGCTTATCCTTGTTGCTCAGTGAAAAATGTTGAGCTCCCGATGTCATGTTAGCCGAGAGGTGAGAATTTGCGCGGCCCATTCATTAGTTGATTATAGCATTAGTGGCGAAAATGGCCTCCCAAGTATGATGGGTACTTGGTGAGTGCTCTCTGCCATTGGCTCTGTATCAAGAACCACAAAATCCACCGGATAATAGAAATTATCTCACCTTTGATTTATCCTCAACTATCACTTTGGTATTTTCAGCGTCGATCTACGCTAAGGATAAGGTGAATTGTTGGTAGGCTTGACTCCCAAACCCTAGCTGCTTGTACATTGAGTAAGGCATCGAGGTTGACACGGCTCCCAAATCCGGCGAGTGCCTTGTCTATGCGAGTCCCTCAATCGCGAGATGGTGGGGGATCTTGGATCTTTGTATTTAACAAGGTTTTACCTTTTTGGATGATAGAGGCTGACTTGCTTTCGGTCGGAAAGCATCTTATTAATGCCCTGACCTCTTTTTTACTATGCACTGAGTCCTTGAAATTTATAAGTTGGAACCTGTTTGATCATATCAAGCAGTGGGATGTTCACCTTGACTTGCCTCAGCACTTCCAAGATGCCTTCTTGCTTAGAAGCCTTCTTTTTGCTTCTTAGTGCTTGGGGAAATGGGGGAGGCATGCTTTTCTTCATCGAATCCTCATTAATGATTATGTGTTCGGCTCCATATCTTCTTTTTCTTTGGTCTTACTTGCAGTTTGGGACACGACTGTTCGATTTCCTTACCACTCCTCAAGGTGATAATGGCTTGGACTTCATCCATTTTTGTGCGGGCTCTTGGAAAGCTTAGGTCACCCCTAAGTTGTTGATGTTGGGAGGGAACCTCCTTTCTCAGCCACACTGTGGCTGATTTATTCGAGTCGATGATGGATGAGCGCAGCGTATGTTTTTGATTTAGGCTTTTTGTGAAGCCCTTGATTCTTTTGTCCATGGAGTTTCTACCTTTTCTATTCTTTTTGGTTAAAATGCAGGCATTGATAGTTTTCTGCTCCTCGTGAAATTCCCCACCGCGCTGAAATTCATGTTGGCACGCTCCTTGGTGGTAGGATTGGTGGGTACAACGACTACTAAGAGAGGTGGACCCGTATTGTTCTTTCTGGCTGATGTGCCCTGGTGGAACATCACAGGGGTTTAGGCTTCGGGCGGGTTGGGGTGGATTGTTTCGGTTGGGATTATAGGTGTTACCATGGGCATCATTTGGTAGCGGCCTATTTTGGCTAGCATTTTGCATTTCAACCGTAAAATCCACTTCTCGAGGGAAATTGGACAATTCTCTCCTTGATGATTTGTTAGATTGACAGTTGAAACATGAGTCGGCTAGGCATAAATGCCTCGATCCAACATATATCTCTAGTGATTCTTTGTCAGATTCTCTTTTATCATACATTTAGGGTGGACAGCTTAGCCTTTAATTCCACATCCTCCGTCAGAGAATAAATGCCTCCCCTCGGGTTTACTGTTGGTTTCATTCTCTCCACCTCCCTTGGGTTCGGCTCATCCCATCCCTTGGAAGTTTCAGCCACGTAGTTCAGAAAGTCCATGGCTTCATCAGGATTTTTGCTAAGGAAGTCCCCTCCACACATGGTCTCTAGGAGTTGTTTCATGGAAGGGGACATTCCATCGTAGAAATGATTCACCAGCATCCATGTATCAAAGCCATGGTGAGGGCATGTGCAGCGATAGTTTCAGATCCTTTCAGCATTGATAAAATTTTTCCTTTGTCATGAAATTTGCAAAGGTGTAGATCTTCCCTCTTCAAATTGTTGGTCTTATAGGCAGAACTTCTTAAAATTCCGCTGCTGACTCGGCCAGTTCTTAATAGTCCTTGGCCTTAGTAGATTAAAGCCTTGAAATTTGGCTTTATCTTTAAGTGTCAAAGGGAAAGCCTTCAGCTCGAAAGCAAGTCCATATCGAACGACTTCCTCAAAGCAAGGCAAACCTCCTCGAAACCTCCGATCACATGTGTGTATGGATTTTCATTTCCATACCATGAAAAGCTCCGGGAGCAGGCACCAAATAAGGTCCCACCGCTACATCCTCTCCGGCAGGTGGCACGCACGAGGGTGCACTCCACCCTCGTATATGTGGGTGTATGTGA
>JAEQBH010006222.1:0-107797 GCA_016808115.1 Tetrastigma voinierianum | reverse complement strand
ACAATACGGCACTATCCCGACAACGGCCTTAATTTGATTCATACCATAGTAGGTGTTAGGAACCAGGCAGAGGTTACCATCTAAATTCCTCCTACTCTGGTAGCAAAGCTCTTTGCGGTATAGTGGTCTAGGGTCGAACACAGGGATGGGTTTTCTTCATGCGAAGTGAGTCACCGATTGATTGAAAATGGTGTGTTTCCACTTTGGTTGGTTTCTTGTATACTTGTTGAGTGGGGTTGGCTTGAAGCAGCAGTAACTATAGGGAAATGTCTGAAGTGTAAAAGTCATTAAGTTTGGAGCCAGGCTTATAGTTCTAAAAATATAATGTCCTCGGGTCCTTTTCACCGCGTTGGGGAGGATGACCTATAGTCATTTCTGGGAAGCTGGATCTATGTTTTAGCCATAAATGAACCACAAAAGTTTTTCTCTAGTATGGACGTTTGTTTACCATTGTGTTTGACTTGGTTGGCTGGCCTTGGGATCTAGCTGTAAAACAATAAATAAGCAACCAGTTGCATCGAGTGGATCTAGCAAATCATGAGCCTTTAAAACTGCAATCTTTGGCCTCTAGATTTTATCACGGGGATTAAAACCTAACGTGAGATGTGAAACATGGCTAGGGAAATAAATCGCTGTTGGTAACGGGAGGACGGTGTGCTACCTCAAAACTTCCACCCGGTGACCTAAAGTGTAAGGATGAGAGGGGTTTATCAAGCTTATCTCAGGTTGTCATCCTTAGAAGTGTTTATTGAGTGAAAAATCAGAAAGAAAGGGGAGAAAGATGAGAGAAAATCACACCCACGGGAAAGCTGAAAGCTTTGGTGCCTTTATTGGTGATCAGTTGATTAATTTCTGAGCTTGTGAGATTTTCATATTGCTCGAGTCAAGGAAATTACAAAAAATAACAAACGACCACAAAAATACAGTGAGGCGTTTAATTTCTAAACCAAAGAAGGATAAAAAGTGAATTAAACCTGACGAAACATGTGACTAGAAAATTCCTATCTTGAAAATTTATATCTTGCCAATCTCTGTCTCCACTCCCTCATGTTAACTCCAGTTCCATACGCTTTGTTCATGCTGACTTCGAGTTCGGCTCGGGTTCTTGGTTTGGGTGGCTTGAAGATAATGGTATAATTGGCTTGCAAAACTATAAAATATCCACAAAATATGGGTTCATTGGCCTTAATTCGGGTTAGTTGTGTCAATTGGGTTGTTAAGTTGATTATTTTAAAGTGCCAAAAACCTGTAATGGCAGGGGAACAGAAAACGACATGTTTTGAGCACTAATCATTCACGGGATGCTACCGCATTGGGGAGGATGACCTATAGTCATTTCCCTAGCAGGATCTTCATTTTGGCTTTTAAATTTGAACCAACATTTTCTCTTTTTGAAACTATTTTTATTGATGTATAGGATGGTATGTCCAGCTGATCTACCTACGATGACTCGTAGAACAACTAACCGGATCTCGGTGGATCTGTGATAACATCCACCTTTGGAACCCCAAGGTTTGCCAAATACGATTAAGTCAGGCATCTCAAGAAAAGTTAACCAGATTTAAATATGAAGCATAAAATGCTTAAGCAGCTTTAAAAATAGGAGAAGCGAAATTTTACGACTTCGAGCCTGTTGTTTTCATATTTCAGGAACGAGAGGTTTTAATGACATCCTCGAGTTGTGATCGCACCAGGATGTTTATTTTGGAAGAAAACGAGGAAAGGAAAGTAGGAAGAAAGTGGAAAAAAGGAAGTGAGAAGCTGCCTAAAATTTATTCAGAACAAATCGTTTTTTGATTGCAATGAGTAAGGCTTATATCATTTTTTGTGGGAGCATGAGCCACGAAAGGCAGAATCAAAAGTTTTACAAGAGTTAATGGGAGAAAACCAGGAGAATAGCGTTCAGCAGTCAGATGGCGTGAGGAAGGCAGGTGGTGGGGTGAATCAGTGATGGTGGTTCAAGCGGAGTGTAGAGCAAATTTACGCAATACATCTGAAATTTTCTTCATTAACTCCATTTTCATTTTTGTGTTTTGTACTCTTCTTCTATCACAGTTATCTGTTTTATGATAAGTTTGACTAAATTGGCACATTTATTGGACAGCTCGTTTTACAGCATAAATAGCTTTATGAACTACAAAATTAGCCACAAATCGTCATTAGAATAATGGACTGTGTGTTGCAGATGGGGTTGTTAACGCTGATGTGCAAAGAGGTGAAACAAAAACATAGCATGATGGCAGTTCAATGGCTTTTGACTGATCTAAGAAATTAAGGAAAGGAAGATTAATTTATCATTTAGAACGATACATTTGTTTGTTGAATAAGCATGAATTGGTTTTGCTCTGGGCATGTTTTTTTTTTTAGTTTCTAGTTCATGCTTTGATTTCTAATTTTGAGAAAACTTTTTCTTATTTTGTTTCACTGTATGAAAGTAGGGTTTTGTTTCAATTTGTGATGTTAAATTGTGTTATGCTTAGTTGAGTTGATAACATGTGAAATTGTTATTGCTTCAACCTTTTCCACATTCGAACTAACGACATACGTGCACATTAGATTTGTTATAAAATTTGGAAAACTTCCCTTGCCTTCTAAACGCCTGTAAGAGTCTGGCTATAGTACTTTTGACCACCTTTAATAAAGTCGGGACCCTCTAATAAAAGAAACCAATGTGTCTTTCAAAAAAAAAAAAAAGAAAGAAAGGAAGAGAGAGAGAGAAAAGAAAGAAAGGTTTTAACTGGCGCTTGTCTGCGGCTTGAAACACAGTTCGAGGGTTATTAGGAAAGAATCTTCTAGGCACAGTGCCCTAAGCCAAGCTGGTTAGAGTCACCGACTTTATGCTCGTTACATGGGTGAGCCAGGTAGAGTTTAGCAAATTGGCAGATGTTTGGAGTTTAGAACTCGTTAAAAGTCGGTGTGAAACGTGGTATTGGTAGTCGAAAAGATCATATGACTTGATGCCTAAACCTTAGTGGTTAGGAATGTCGGTGGACCCTTGTTACACATGGACCTTAGTGAGGTTTGATGCGCACTTAGCATTGCACCCACCTGTCAAAAATAGGAGTTATGGAATAAAAGTGGGTCTTGATATATTAAGAGGTTGGTTAGTACGCTAGGGTTTAGACAAAAGCTGGGTTGGGAGAGAGGGACGAGTTTAGTGGTTATTTTGAAAACTAATCAAGTTATACTTGAGTTTTTGGAAGATGTTAGGTTGGTTCTCTAGGGTTGACTTTTCATTTTGATACTTGGTTTTATAGCACACACACTCTTCTGAGATGGGTCATCAAATAGGGCTTTGATAACTTACTGCAGGTTGGGTTTTATCACTTCAATGATTTTGAAAACCATTTTGTGTAGATATATTTATAGCTCGTGTTGCTGATTGCTTTCTTCTTTCATTGCTAAAAGGACTATGTGTGTCAGGTTAGGGGGTGTGATTACTACCCCGAATGTGTTATTTTTCTGCATTTATTAATACGGGTTTGAGCACTTTTGTGTAGTAATCACCCTAATTAACCCAATTGTATTTAGGACTAGAGGCTACTAATCAAATTTTGTAGTAGATTTTGTTGTTTTTGCAGGCTATTTTTGTAAAGTTATTGATCGACTCAACCATGGAGAATCCAAGTTGGTCGGAGGCTGAGTTTAGAAAACTGGAAGAAGAGCTGAAGAGTAGAAGAAGAGCCTATGAATCTCGCGACCACTATGAGATTACCATTAGGGTTGATGCCTTGCCCTTGCTGTTCACCTTTCTGCGCCTTTTGACTTTTATTCCTCCTTTTGATTTCTTTATTTGTCCACTGTAATAGTTATCTGCTTTTGTTCATTTTGGTAATTTGTATTGTTTGGGCAGTATATAAGCCCGAAAACTATAAAAAAAATCTTCTTCATTAATAAAGTTTTTTTTGGTGGGAAGCTTTCAACTCTTCCCGCTCTTTCTCATTTCTCTCATTTTCCCTCACTTTCTCTCCTCTCATTAGCTAAACACCCTCAGGGTTGACAACTCGGAGGATGAGTGCCTCTTTCTCCTTGAAGAAGGCTTTCTTGGGCAAAGGATTCGAAGCGTTTGAGGGTTCCATGTTTTTCACCTTGGTATCCCTTTACTTAGTTATTGTTCTCCCTTTTTAACTTTAGGTTTTGATCCCTTCGAGTCACCTTGAATGGTTATTACTTGGTAAGCTTTTGGGCTCATTGGATGCTTAATGTTAGATCCATTGATGATCGTTAGTTATCATTTATGAGCCATTGGAAGGTGAGTCAAGGTGACTTGTGTTTTAACGACTGAGAGCACTAATGGCCAGTGGATGCCATTTTTCAAAGGATAGTTATTAAGGGTAAATTTTTATAGCTAAATGAAGATTAGGGTTTTGAGAGAGATGACCATAGTCGTCTACAGCGTGAGGAAAGGGCGAGAACCCCTCAGTTGCCATTAGAACCCAAACCCAGTAGCATGCTACTTCAAGGAGTTTCTTTTATTATTTTTCTTCAGTTTATTTCTAGTTTACCATTGAAGCCCCTGTTTTTACCAAACCCTGAAATCAAAACAAATTCACCATTTTGAACCTCATTGTAATTCATTTGTGCGAAAACCCATCCCCTATGTTCGACCCCTAGAGCCACCATCTTCTTGGGTAGCCATGCTGACCGTAGGTGAAATAGGTTGCAAATTTTGTTGATTCCGGACCACCCTACGGCACACGAATCAGGGAGCCTTAAAGCTACAATTTGCTCCTAGTCCCTTGGATACATTTTGTATCTATTCTTATGGTTCTGGCATAATTGGAATAACTCTATTTGGATGATTATAACTTAACATAGCCAAAACAAAGGCCAGTTGAAAAAATTGATAGCAACTCCTGTGAAACCTCACCATTTCCTTTATAAAAAAATTTCTCAAAACCAATCAAAACAACCAAACAAAACTTAGAGCAACCCCCAAAACTTATTTACAACCAATACAAACACTTTCATCCAAAAATTTTGGGTTTCCATCAACTAACACAAGAAAAAGAAAAGTTATGGTTTGGTTTTCCACTTGCGCTAATCTTTTGATTCTTCAATACCAAGCATCCTTCTTCCTCCAGTCTCAAACTCTTGGTTACTTGCGCGGAAAAATCAATCTCCTTTCTCCACAAGCCCTAGCTCTCTCTTTCTCTCTCAGCGAATGCCCCAAATGTGAAAATGGCTTCCACAAGACCAAAATTGGTCTTTATTCCCATTACATGGCTAAGGTCATGTTTGGCTACTCCATTAATTTCCATTTCTCATTTTGTCATTTAACACTTCATTTCAATTTCATTTCATTTTATTCACATTTTTAATTAGGAACGGGTCCCCATTTGACATTTTACTAAATTTGTTTGATTTGTAAATTGTGATTTTATCATTTATGTTTTGATCATTTTAAACGTTGGAAAAATATAATTTAATTTATTTACACCTTGAACATGTTATGTTAGGGTATTTTTAGGGCGTTACAACTCTCACTTTAGCATTTCATCCTCGAAATTACCTTCATTAGCGGTGAGGATATTGTATTCATTGTTTTCTTCAAAATTTTCTTTATCTCCTTGTTAGAAATTTACGCTTGCCATTTGGCGAGGTGATAAGCCGGAGTCCCATTACATGGCATTTAATTCCATATGCTCATGAGTTTTGAAAAAGGTGTTTTCAAAATGACACCCTCATCACTAATGATTGTCTTCGATTGCTCCAAATGCAGCCAAAATATTTCTTTGTATAAAACCCTAGCAACTATATTAAGTAATCATTTCTAAGACAAGATATTGCTTCCACCAATTTGTGGATACATATTCTGACTAAGAAGTAAATATATAGATTTCCAAATGATAATGTAAAAGATCCGGCAAAGTCTATTCCCTACATAAAAAATTTGCACCACTAGGATTCACTTGCAGGGAAAAAATCTCATTTATTCTATATGTTTGCCTATTCTCTGACATTTATCACAATGTTTTACTTGTTCAAAATAGCCTTTGAATATAGTAGGCCAATAAAAACTTATTGGAAATTTTTGTTTGTTGTATCTCTTTACAAATGTCCTCCATGTGGTGATATGACATTTATCAATAATTTCTTGATACATTCTGGTACACATCTCTATAATCATATAATACTCTATCATACGAAAAGTGGATAATTCGAATATATAAATAACTATAAGTTCTCAACTTTCTTTTCTCACGCTACCGAATTCATATGGCATAATTCACAAGCTAAGTAATTCACAATATCAACATGCTAAAGTGTTTGGATTGATATAAAATAACTATTAAATTGAAGATTTTATACTATTTCACTTCACTTTTTCTTCTTGGTGGTTTTTCCAATCTAAACAAGTGATTAGCTATCACACTATCACTACACTTATTGTCTTTAATTTCTAGATCAAATTCTTGCAGCAATAATACCCATCTGATCAGTCTTGGCTTGGCATCTTTCTTTGCCATCATATATCTAATTGCAGCATGATCAGCGTGTATTATAACATGGGACCCCAATATGTAAGGCTTGAATTTTTCACAAGCAAACACCATTGCCAACATCTTTTTTTTCTGTTGTAGAGTAGTTCTCTTGTGCCTCATTGAAGGTTTTGCTGGCATAGTATATGGCCTTGAATATCATTTCAGTTCTTTGTCCCAATACAACTCCCATTGCAAAATCATTGGCATCACACATAATTTAGACTACTTGTTAATCACGGGTGTGCCATGGTGAAGGCGTAACTAATCAGTTTAACTTAATTTCATCAAATCACGACTTTGCATGATTCATCAAATCAAACTTTGCATCTTTTTAAGCGATCACATAATCGTTAGAGATTTTAGAAGTGCATGAATCTCTTGTAAAAACCAACATGTCCTAAGGAAACTTCTTATCCATTTATTGTTGTAGGTGGTAGAAAAGTTTTATGTTAAACACTGCTTGGTCTGGCTAATCAATTTACAGAAATTTTGTGTCCCAAGAGAATACCCTTTGTTACCATGAAATGACATTTTTCCAATTTAAGACTAAATTCTTGTCTTGCCACCTCTGAAGTACTGTTTCCAAAATTTCCAAACAATTCTCAAAATTGGATTCATATACTGAGAAGTCATCCATGAAGATTTCCATAGCCTCTTCCACCAAGTTTGAAAACACACATCGTATGGCTTGGAAGGAGTGGCAGTGCAATCAAATGGGTCTTTCACAAAGCAAGGTGCCATAAGGACATGTAAGTATGATCTTCTCCTTATCCTCGGGGACTGTGTGTATAGGTTTATGGCAAAATATCCGTGAAAGTAATAGTAATGGGGATATCCTACTAACTGTCAACATTTGGTCAATGAAAGGTAGAGGATAATGATCCTTTCACAGTAGTATTGTTCAGTTTTCTGTAGTCATACACACCTCCATCATCACGAGTTCTTGTGGGAAATCAAATTCATTCTTCCTCATTTCTAATCACGGTGAATCCACCGCTGGCACGGCACATGACCCGGAAACTGCAAGGGTTCGTTGAGATTGCATATATAAGCCCCATTCAAACCACTTTAATACTTTTTTTGTGACAGCTTCTTTCATTACTCGATCCAGTCTTCTTTGGTATCTATAGGTCTTTGCATTAATATCTAAAGGATCTTATGCATGGAATGGAGGGGTGATTGATGCAAATCTTATCAGATGGAGATAATTTAACATATGTATTTTACGAGAGGTTTCAAAAAGTTTTTGTTCTTTAGACTTAGTCAATGCGAGTTGAAATAATAACGGAACCTTTTTTGGTTCCGAGAAGCATACTTTAAATGGCCCCGGGTAATTCCTTCAAGGTTAACCCTTACCATGCCGTTTTATGTTTTACCTTCTTTGTTGTTGCATTTTCTATCTTTGGTTTCATTATCTGATGGCATCTTTTGATTCAAAATTGGAGTTGAAATTCAACATCAAGAACATCAAGATACTAAGAAATTCATCTATTTTATTCATTGAACTTTGAATCTTACAATCATTTATCAATGATTTAGAATTAGTGGGTACTTTTGTTTTATAATCTTACAATCAATAGTATCAAATTACATTTTGTTCAAGCGTGAATTGAGATTGAAGTGCACTGCCTTATCTCCAACCCTTAGTGTAAGCTCTCCTTTCTTCACATCTATCAAAGCTGCTCCTATAGCAAGGAAAGGCCTTCCTAGCAGCAGTAGGACTTGTTTGACTTCTATTAATAACCACAAAGTCCACTGGAAAAATGAACTTTCCCACTTTAACCAAGCATCTTCAAGAATGCTTTCGAGGTTAGAGCTAGGTTTTTTGTCTGCATACATCTACATGGGGTCATTGTTTAAGCCCGGACTAACTCCACAAGCTTAGTCTCTTGACTACAGGATAAGGGAATCGGGTTGATGTTGAACCGAGAATCACATAGTGCTTTTCCCATTTAAATTCCTATTGTAGAATAGTGGAAATACGGATCTGCATTCTGCAGATCTGCTATCTGCGGGTTGTTATTAGGCTCATTACTCCTTCTTTAGCAATTTTTCTTTTTCTACTCAATATATCCTTCATAAATTTAGCATAGTGAGGCATTTGAGTGAATGCCTCTGAAAAAGGGATATTAACCTCTATTTTCTTGAACATGTTCAAGAATCTAGAATATTACTCTTCTAACTTAGCTTTTTGCAGCCTCTGAGGGAATAGGACTTGAGGCTTGTAAACTGCTTCCACTTCTTCCTCCACATCTCCCTCTTGACAACTTTGCCTTTGTTGCATTTTCTTGTTCTTTTTCTTGACAAGTTCGAATTATATTGCTTCAATTCTTATCTGTTTCTTGCTTTTCTTATAGTTTTCTTTTTCTCTTACTCCTTTTACGCCTTCTATCTCTCTTCCACTTCTAAAGTCTTGCTCCATACAATCCTTTGGATTCTTCGTTGTATCAGTGGGAAGGCATCCTTGGTTTGATTAACGCCAACAGGGCGACTACCTTACTTGTGTCTCAGTTGCCGGAGGCATTTGTTGTTGGCAGAAAGCGATGGTGTTTGCTGAAAATGCTGCTAGATCAGCAAATTTCTACTCATGAATGTTCAACAACCTCTTATTTTCTCCCATGAAAGTCAGCATATGTTCTTCAAAGGAAGAAGATCTCCTTTGTCCCTGTTTTTATGCTCTCTGTCTTTACATTTGCTATTGTTATTTGTTTGTTTGGAACTATTCCAAACATAATGTTATTAAAATTCTGACAGTCTTTGACATAGGTAAGTTGCTCTCCCCATTTAGAAATTATATGGTTCCTAAAGTATTGGTGGCTATTGATTAGCAAGTTGAAGTTGGGCTTAAAGTTGTAACTCTATTCACATTGAGATATTGTGCCTCGACGATAGGGACCCTCATGGGCTGAATCCCTCTTGACACTATTCCTCTTCTGTTTCATCAACCTTCCCGCATTTGTTGGTCTTTCTATCTTGGTTTCTATTTGCTCATCGATGCATCTAATTTAGAACCATGCTAATCATCAGGTTGACTATCACACCACTTCCTTTCAGTTTGTTGCTGCTCCCTAAAGTCTTAGATGGAGCTTTATAATTGCATTTGGCAAGGTCTTCTATCAACTGCTTTGCTTTTCAGCGCTGCTAGCTCACAGCCTGTTGCATCAATTATATTGAGTATAATTATGAAATAAAAATATCATCACATTCAGTTGATCTAATTCACCATCGACATCTTTTTATGGTCTTTTAACTCCATGCATTGTAGAGATTTTCATCCTCTCCTTGATTGAACACTATGATTTCCCCTCTCCTTTCAAAAGTGAGGGCAGGAGAAAAGAATATGCTCATATAAGCCTCCACCAACTCTTCCCAATTGTTCACTGATCCAACATGCATTGACAAGACCAAGTTCTTTGCCCGTCTCTTGAAGTGACCGATAGTTGCGACTTAGTTATCAGGTTTGACTCCATTCAACTTAGTATGTATTAGCCATCCTCATGAATCTTTCCATATTCGTTAGGGTCTTCGCTCAGGATGCAGGTAGAATTGGTGTTCATTGTTGTGATCAGCTAGCTTGGGTTCAAGTGTTGACTATGGCGGGCATCTCTCTGCGAGTGAGTATTCATCTTAAATAACTGGCCTCCAAAAGTCCTCCATAGTCATTTGCCTTTGAGGTCTCTTTGCTTCTGCCTCTTTTGGAATAGGTTGCATTCTTTCTCTCTGATCTGCTGATGGGTCCTAAACTCATCTATTTTTAATTAATTTTTCTGGCATATTTCTAGAAGTTCATGATTAATTTTTATGCAGAATTATGGAATATTCACCAGTTTTTGTTGTTTTCTGTAAGTTTAATGAAATGAGATATTCTAACGAAAAGCGAGAAGAAAGTGGCGTGAGGCAAAATTCTATCGTGGGGATGGTTCATAATGTCGTGATAGAATCCCATCGATAAAGAGTTATCATGCGTGTAACAAGGATCGCGAAGCGGAGACACAACTGCGAAATACAAGAAGATTGTCGCGACATAATTTAGATAAATGACCTTCTTTACGGTGAATAACTGAAAGTTTTTAGCCGCGACAAAGTGCAGGAAGTTCGTGAAGAAGAATGTCACGACATTCCTCACTCTGTCACGACATTGATAAAGAAAATTGCAGTGGAATTTTGTCACGACATCTTACAACTCTGTCATGGCGTAAAGAGAGATGTCGGATGAACTATGTCGTGACAACGATCTACATTGTGACCAGAAAAAGGTAAAATAATGGATAAAGAGTGAGCGATGTGCTCATGGAAAGCAGGAGTTTTCTATGTTGTGGCGGACATTTCAGCTTATGAAAAGGCAAGAAGCGGTGTAATGCATTACAACATTCAAGAGTCAACAATGGGACCAAGGAGCTTTGTCGTGCGGAAGAGAATTTTATCTTTGCGGCAAACACAAACATGAGGTTAAAGTGAGAACTGTTGAATGAAGAATAACTATGTGAAAGCGAGAGATGAGAAAAATACAAAGAAACTTATGTTGCAACCACGATGCAAAGAAAACAAAGCGAAATCATGCGGCGTGATAAAAGAAGATTATGTTGTAATATTAAAAATTATTTAATTAAGAGATTTACATTGCGATAGAGAAGTTTTATGTCGCGTGAGAAGAAATGGAAGAGACATGAGACCAAGCAAGACTATTAAACATTGGTGGACTTGAGGAAACGAGTCATTTGCAACTTAACAATTATCACAGGGACCAGATCAAGATGATTATGTCACAAAAAAAATGTCACGATATGATTCACATGCGAGAAACTACATCCTGATGTTTTTACTATCGTTGCGATAAAGGTTGAAAGAACCACAAGAAGAATGTGTAACATTCTTTACTATCGCATTAATGAATGAAGAACTCCAAGGCGAAGTGCACATCATAACAAGCTGAAGCTGGAGTGCATAATGAGGTGAAGAGGGATGCTTGGAAGTGAACGGAAAGGAGTGTCGCGACACAGTTAGGAACAAGAAAGAGTTAAATTATGTCGTAAAATTCCAAAACTTTGTCAGCATTTACAAAGGAATTCTATCATTACGTGACACAAGCGTAATAGTAGAAGGAAATTCCATCTAAAATAGAAAATTTTGGTATATGAAGAAAAGCGAACATACCTTGCGATAATTCAAGGCTGCAGAGGCATCTGTGATTATTTGAAACACTGAAGACCACTATGGTGGGCATAGGCAGCCAAAGCAGCTTCAAAGCCAAAACTATCATGAATGGTAGCACCGACAGATCTTGGGCGACAGGGTAGAACTATGTGTGGCACGCGATTTTTTTTTTTTATAAACATAGGCAAACTATATTGGCCAGACACTAGGATCCGATTTGTGCTTATTTTCTGATGATGAGTCTGGGCATGTGATCACTACAGGTCTTTTAGTTTTCTGGGTTTTCCTTAAGTGTTTTTAAGTGTATAATCCAGATTTTTGGACATTTTTTGGTGAAATTGTAAAGTTTTCAAAGAATTGACACTTTGCAATTAAGGAAAGTGGAAGGGTGAAAGTACAAATTAGCTTGGAAAAAAAAATAGAAAATTTCAAAAATGGTAAAATGATAATAAAATTTCTTTGAGAATGGTTGAGGAAGCTAGAAAATTCTCTAGATCTTAGATGGCTGAAATGAAATGCGCCATTAAAATTAGTCGCGTGAGAAATCTAGTGACCTAAGAAGAATTTGATTGATTGTGACGATTAGAATATTTTACAATTTTAAGTGATATTGATCGGTGACTTCGAGGGCGAGATTTTTACAAAAATCTCGGAGTCGAGGAAGCAAACTTGAACTAAGGATTCATTTATTAAGTGATGAAAAGAAATAAATTTTTTAGGAATTTGAAATGGACACTGAATGAGGTAATATAGTTTAAGTTAATTCAAAATGGCAATAATAATAATAATAAATTAATAAGTCAGCAGGGGATGGATGAGCAGGCAGAAGGGCTTTAGGAGAAAGAGAGGGAGATTTTTAATTTTTTTCTTTATATTATTCTTTCTGGAATCTCACGAAGTGGACCGTGGGTCTTATAGATAAGAAGGCAAAGTTGTTCTACCTTGACCTGAGAGCTCACTTCGTAAATTACCAAAAGCAGCATTTGTCAAACTCCAAGAGCGAGGAACGTTTACCGCGGAGTTATTTTATTTCTCGTGCTATCTGATGGCGAAATTTTCGTAGAGGCGGCATTGAAAGATTGGTAAACTGTCCAGGATTTTGGACTGGGTTTAGGATTTTTTGAGAATTTTGAGAGTATTAATTGGACAATCTGAGTGATTTGGGATTTGTTTTTCGGACCAGGTTGGGTTGATTACAGGATTTTATTCGGATGCTTTGGACATAATTTTCGAGGAAATCTTTTAGACTCATGGAAAGTACCTTGAGTCTAGGAATCAACCATATTCTTGTCAATAGCATTTGGTACCCACATAAATTTTGAAAAATTTAATTGCATGCCTGAGTGTCACAGTGCATTGGTTGTCTTGACGTGTGTGGTAATACATCGAATAGCATAAATTCGCTTTGGCGCTCAGCAGATGTAGTTTTATGGGGCGTTTGATCCATTCCCCTCATATTGTCGATGTCTTATCGAATGTGACTAACACGTAAAGTTTTGTTAGAATCGAGTTCGTTTAATATAATTAAGCTTTAGGAAGCCTTTGTGTTTTATGGTTAAGAAAACGTTGAGCCCGAGGAGCATTTTGTAATTTTTATGGATTGTTTAGGCGAGTTGGAGCATACGATGATAATCTAGCGTGCTTGACAAGTGAAAAGAAATTAATTGAGAAAAGGTGAAGTACAGAGCCGTTTTCGAAAATGAAAGTGTTTAATTTAAGAGATTGTAAAGTGCTTTTGAAAAATATAATGTAATTAGTAAAGCATTGTTTCCACTGTTATACTCATTGAGAAAATTTCAATTTGTTACTTGAAGCAGTTTGCTTTGGTTTGGCGGGCTGAATGGCGCGACAGTTTGGGTCGATGTATACCCGGATTGGTGCGGCGGGGTTATGGACATTTGACTAACTATATGTTGCGATCGGCAATTGGGGTTAAAATGGCCATATATTTATATAGTGAGTCGCCCTTTGCACATTAGGGTATATAGATAGTTCAGTGTGACATGGTGATGGTGTTGGTTCCGAGTTCCATCAGGGCATTTTGGTTCGGGTTCGTTATGTTTATAGAGATCGTATTCACTTACAGGACCATATTGAGCGAATTTGGGGGTTCCTCTGGGTAAGCAAATTCAGGGTTTCGTGGCATCACGTCTAGAATTATTTTCAAAATGGGCCCACGATGGTTGGTATGATTCTGATGCTGGCACTTTCGGATATTAACCTGTTGAAACGGTTCGCGGCGAAATAGTTTTTAGAAATGGTTTTCATAGAAAAAACTCTGTTTTTACATCATAAGTTTTGGCAATTTATATATGATTATTTCATATAAGGAGGTATATCGTGGAGACAACCATTTAGAACTTATAGTAACTCATGGGCGGTTGGCTCACCAGTTCTGTTTTAAATAATTTTCCAGTGAGATGTAGTGAAAGACCTTTTTCCGGATATAGGTCCTAGGCCATTTGTGTTGTATTTATATATAAGATAATAATATAATGGCATTAGTAAAGAAGTTAAATGTTATTTTGTATATGTAAATATCTTTTGTAAAATATGCATGCATGGTTTGAGAAAAGCAGTTGCGATGAATTTATGTTGGATTGATTCTTATCTTATATTTTGATGAGGGCGGGGTCTTTCATGGACATAGTTGGATTTTTAAAATATTGGGAGTGTTTTTTTTATATATGGGTGATTTACGTATTTGGACCCCGACCAACTGTGGTGATTATCTTTGTCGATTTTCGTTAAATCTAAAGTTGTGATTTTGATAGAAAAGTGAAAATTTTTATAACCCACATTTTCCAAAAGCGGTTCAGCGGTTTGGCTGGCAGCTGTGTTAACATTATTCGATCGGCGAGCTTGGATGGGAGATTCTTGTGGAATTTAGAGATTCTACTTGATAGGAAAGGGGGCTGCAATACTGCAATTTGTGCCTAGAAGTGCGACCCATCTTTTAAAATATATAATAAGATGCATCTACAAGAACACTTATTAGCTATACCAAACTAGGAACTTAAGGTAGCTGGGACTCTTGTATATTATATTTCTTTTCAAGATAGTTGGATTAGCTTTTAGTTAGCTATTTTTGGGATTGAGCACGGTGATTTGGGTGTGAAGTTTTGGTGGGTTTCTCATAAGGTATGTTTTCATTCTTGTATCGACTTGGACCAGATGCAAATTCTGGGGAGTTCATTTAATTCATTTAAACGTAATTCACTGAAATTACAAGCGAGGAAATGGGTAAATGAGCTCAAAAAAATTTCAGTGTGTCTAATCAAACATCCCAATAGCCTCATTTTATGGTGACTTAAATCGTTCCAATCCCAATAGCAACTCTATAAGAAAATATAACCTCTCTTATTAATCTATTATGATGAAAACCTAAACTCAGTTGTAATCAAGTTTTGAAAGATTGAGCTCCATCTAGGATTGGATCGATGTTCATTATTGTTTTATGCTCAATTTAGAAGAATAATCATGATTGAAATATTGAATTTATTTAATTGGTAATGATATGGAATTATATATTCAAGACAGTAACTTGTACCCATAAAAAGGTATGTCTTTGCTCTAATTTCTAGGAAAGCCCTATGAGTGACACAAAGACGAGAGATTCACGAGTATGGGCTTGATTACTCGGGGTATGTTAGACTAATATTATGGAACTAATGAACTCTTAAAAAAATTAATTTGATAGATCACTAACTTACTCATGGTGGCGAGGATAGTTGGGAATGATGTATCCCAAGTAATGGACTCTCACTCAATTTGATGGAATGATCTTGATCCAGTGTTAGTAGAGATCTAATCAAGGAGATAGAGAATTATCAAATTCGATGGATGAGTTACCAATTAGATTGGAGAATGCTTGTAATATCTTGTTTATAGGGAAAAGAATTCTTTAGTCCTAAGATTTGGGTGTGAAGTACTGAAAAGGAAAAATAACCTGATTTTAGAAAGATGTTTCTATTCTACAAGTAACTAATTAGACTCATGTATCCGAAAGGAATATGGATCTCTAATTAGCGAAATGTATGGTTGATGGAGAAATCATCTTATCTTGCATCTTTGACAAGTTTGAATTTCAAACCTTAATATTTGAATTTATGATATAAAAAATGATGCAAAAATTATTGTTGTGTGATTTAATTTCAATGTTAACACAGGTGGACTTTCAATCCAGTATTTAAAATTTATTGTACAGTTATGGAAGTTTATTTAGTTTTACTTTTACATTAGTTAGAACCCAGACCATTTTTGTAACTGGAGTTCAAATATCAAGGACCTTGAGTAGATGAGGTAATTGATGTTTAGATTCTCTATCAATCCTCATTGGGCGATAAATGGACCAAATCCACTTTATTACTTCAAAGACTTGTGCACTTGCAATGATATAGACCCAAAACACATTTTTCAATGGAAGCCTTCTAATCCAAGGCAAAGAAAGTATTTTATAATTTTGGTCAGTAGTCAAACAAGTTTTTAGCACCATTGATACAAGAACTGATTAGTTCTTGGTGGTGGTACCAGTGACTTCATCATATTTAGTTACACTGGTCTTAAACTATTAGTCTTTTTTTTGGTTAGTGTAAAAATCAGTCAAACAAAATCTTGGTGTGTTTCTATTTCAAGAAAATTTTTAGATGCACAAAAAACTAGAAGCGAGCTTCTTGCCCTATATCTGAAGTGGAAAGAACAAGGAATCTGAAGGCTTTACAAGAGTGCTGAATCAACAACTATGAAATCGGAGAAAAGAATGCAGCCTATTCGAAAGAAGCGAAACTAAGGAACCTTAGAGGCAAATGACTACGAAGGACTTTTTGGAAGCTAAGTGTGAGATGAATACTGTTTGTGAGATAGATAACACGCCACATTGAAGTAAACAATTTTGAACTTGGGCAGCCTTAATCCTGATGGCACAATGTTTTCCAATTTACGACATCTAGTAGAGAATTTGTGAACATGGGAAGATTCATGAGGTTAGGTAATATAGTCAGTTGAATGGGGTGAGACCCGAAGTGATCAGCTGTTGTTTCCATTTCTTGAGGGTTGGTAGCAACTTGGTTTAGTCACTACTGGATCGATGAACACTTGGGAAGTTGGTGGAGGCTTACATATTCTTTCCCTCCTACCCTCATACGAAGGGAGACGGAAATTATAGTGTTCAAGCGGAGGGATGAAAGTTTCTGATGCATGGGAAAGATACAAAGATTGCTAAAAATATGCCCCATGCATGGAATAGATCTGACACTCCTTATGGATTTTTTTATCATGCTATGGTGCATCTTTCAAAGGTATAATTGATGACCCTGCGTAGACTTTCAAAGAAAAGTCAGAAGAGGCAAAGGAGTTGATAGAATATCTTGCTAAGTAATTATAAAGCTCCATCGAAGAAACACTTCGAGGAGTAACGTGATTAAGAAGGGGAGTGGTATGCTAGAGGCTTGGATATGGCATTTGTATCATAGAGCAAAATTAGATGCATTGATGAGCAAAATAGGGAATCGGAAAAGAATGCACTTTCGGCGAATGAAGTAGGAACGAGTTGATGAAAATGAGAAAATGAATAGTGCGAAGAAGGTGTGGCAGGGGTCCCTATCAAGGCCCGAGGAGGCACGATGTCTGAATTCTAATGAGGAAGTTACAATATTTTCAAAGCCCCAGCCTCGACTTTCCAACTCATTACACACCCGGCCTCAAAAGCCATGAGAATTTCTCTTTTGGAAGAGAACCTGACAAGGTCGGGCACAGGCGGAATTTTCAACAACTATGCTTCACTTGGGTTCTAGCAAATACAACAACAACAACAACAAGGATGTCCAAAGGCGAAAGAGCATGTGGACAAGGAGATCTTCTTCCTTTGAAGAACGGATGTTATTTCATAGGAGGAGAAAATAAGAGGTTGTTGAACATCCATGAGCATAAATTTGCTGATCTAGCAGCATTTGAGGCAAACAGGTTATGTTTTTCGGGCCCACATCACAGGCTGCTCTCAGAAGAATCTTGAAACACAAATAGAGAGGCGTTGGCCCTAGCTATCTGAGAATCGATTAAAGGATGCATTTCCAAGTGACACAAGGAAGAATCAAAGGATTGTATGGTACTCTAAAGAAGTGGAAGGGAGATAGAAGGTAGAAAAGAAGAAGATAAAGAAAGCCGAGGAGAAGAGAGGTAGAGAATAACTGAAGTGTGTTATAGTTCGAGGAAGTTGTTGAAGAAGAGAAGTGAAAAAATCTTTGACCAAAAGCGGTAAGGTTTGAAGAGAGTTCTAAAAAGCAGGGAAGAGAGGTTCAAGCTTACAAGCCTCAAGTCCCATTCCCTCAAAGGCTTCAAAAGGCTAAGTTAGAAGAGAAATTCTCCAAATTCTTGAACATGTTCATGAAAATGGAGGTTAATATCCCTTTTTCAAAGGCATTGACTCAAATGCCTCACTATGCTAAATTCATGAAGGATATTTTGAGCAGAAAAAGAAAAATTGTTGAAGAAGGAGTAGTGAGCCTAATAGCAACCTACGGTCTGGTTGTGGAGTTCCTTACACGAGGAGAAGATGCAAGATCAGCTGACTTTACTATTCCTTACAATGGGAATTTGAGATGGGAAAAGAAGCTGTGTGATTAAGACGGCATCAGCGAGTGCCTTTATCTATAGTTAAGAGATTAAGTTTGGGGGAGCTCACTCCCATAGCCATGACCCTGCAGATGGTAGACAGAACCTTAGCTCAACTTGAGGGTATTCTTAAGGATGTGCTTATCAAAGTGGGGAAGTTCATTTTTCCAATGGACTTTGTGGTTATTGATATTGAAGAGAGAAAGTCTGAATTTGTTAGAGGCCTTTCCTTGCTACAGAGCGGCTTTGATAGATGTGAAGGAAATGAGAAGCACTGCGGGGGTTGGAGATGAGGCGATCGCTTGATATAATCCACCGGTTCAAACGACCAAATTTGTTGGAAATTTGCAGTTGTAAGATTGTAAACGAGAAAGCACCAATCGATTCGACTTGATAAATGATTGTAAAATTCAGAATTCAATGAATGAAAATGAGATAATTTCAGGTATCTTGATGTTCTTGATGTTGAATTCCCGAACTCCAATTTTGAATAAAAGCGTACTTAATATTGATGAAAATGAGTACAAAAATCTGATAATGAGGAAGAAACATAAACAAGTTCCAGAAGAGCTTAACAACGAAGGAATTTCCCAATCAATTAAAGTATGCTTTCTTGGAACAGAATGAAGCGAAAACAGATTATTATTTTAAATTTGCATGACTAAATCTAAAGAATAGAAACAACTTGAAACTCCCAAGAAAATACAAGGAAAAGCAATTTCTGGTTTGTAGAAGATTTAAAATGAATCCAGTCCCTCCATGCGCATGCACAGGAATCCTTTTAGAGGATAATCACGAAGACCTCACATAAAACATCAAAAATTTGAATCTAGTAATGAAGAAGTTGAAAAGTCTTTTGAAGTGGCTGAATCACGGGGTTCATATATGCAATCTTAGGCGACCCTTGGGTGACCATGGTTCCTAGAAGGTGGATTCATTGTGATTAGAAATGAGAAGAATGAATTGATTCGAGAACTATGATAGGATGGAGGGTGTGTATAGATTACAAGAAACTAAACACTGCTACCAGAAAGGATCTTTTTCCTCTACCTTTCATTGACCAAATGCTGGGCAGGTTAGCAGGACATCCCGATTACTATTTTCTTGATGGATATTCTGGTTATAACCGATTGCTATAGCCCCTGAGGATAAGGAGAAGACTATATTTACATGTCCTTATGGCACTTTTGCATTCAGAAGGATGCCATTTGGATTATGTAATGCTTTTGCCACCTTCCAAAGATGTATGATTTCTATGTTTTCAGACTTGGTGGAAGAGGCTATGGAAATCTTTATGGATGACTTTTCAGTATATGGATGCAGTTTTGAGAATTGTTTGGAGAAATTTAGAAACGATGCTTACGGAGGTGTTAAAAGATAAGAATTGGCCTTAAATTGGGAAAATGCCATTTCATGAGAGGATATTGTCTTGGGAGTTTTCAAATTTATGCAGTGGGGTTAAAGGTAGACCGAGCAAGGTTTCTATCAGCAAAACTCTCACGCCACCTACAATGATCAAAGGGATAAAGTTTCCTGGGGACATCTTGGTTTGAAGATTCATAAAGGACTTCTCAAAAATCTCTAGACCATTATGCAGACTGTTGGAAAAAGATGCAAAGTTTGATTTTGATGAATCATGCAAAGCTGCATTTGATGAAATTAAATCTAGATTGGTTATAGCCCCATCATGGTAACACCTGGTTGGAATAAGGAGTTTGAAATTATGTGTGATGCTAGTGATTTTGCAATGGGAGATGTATTGGGACAAAGAACTGAAAAGATGTTTAAGGCCATATACTATGCCAACAAAACCTTTAATGAAGCATAAGAGAATTACTCTACAACTGAAAAGAGATGTTGTCAATGGTGTTTGCTTGTGAAAAATTCAGGCCTTACATATTGGGATTCCATGTTATAATACACATTGATCGTCGATCCAGATATCGATAAAAAGAAAGATGACAAGCGAGTGGTACGGATGGGGTATTATTGCTACAAGAGTTTGATATGGAAATTAAAGATAAGAAGGGTAGTGACAATGTGATAGCTGGTCACTTGTCTAGATTGAAAAAAACTACTGAAGAAGAAAAAAGAAGTGAAATTGCAAAGAACTTTCCTGATGAGCAACTATTTTGTTATCGATCGAACACGCTAGTATGATGATATTACGAAATTACTTAGCTTGTGGACTTGTGCCATATGAATTCAACAACCAATAGAAAAGAAGTTGAGGCGATGCTTGATTCTATATTTGGGATGATCCACTAATTTTCATAAGAGGAACATATATGATTATAAGAAGATCTTTACCGGAAACAGAACAAGGTGAAATCATTGATAAATTCCATGCATCACCATATGGAGGACATTTTGCAGGAGGCAGACAACCCCTAAAATTCTCTAATCGGGTTTTATTGGACGATACTCTATTCAAGGACTTTTGAATGGGTGTTGCGCAAGTGCCACAGCGGAAGCAGTAGAGATGCCCTTCTGAGATAATCTTAGTGAACAAATTTTTTTATGTTTACAGAATACGCTATGGAACCTTTTCCGTCATAGAATTTGAAATCTATGCATTCTCCTAGCTGTGAATTATGTATCAAAATGGGTGGAAGTAATAGCTTGTCCCATAAATGATGCTAATACAATTGTTAGGTTTATACAGAGAAATATTTTGAGCAGGTTTGGAGCACCCAGAACAATTATTAGTGATGAGGGAAGCCATTTTGCAAAACTTATGAGCAAATATGGAATCAAACATGTAATGGGATTGGCTTATCACCCTCAGTCAAATGAACGATGTAATTTCCATGAGGAGATAAAGAAAATTCTAGAAATGATGAATAGTAGAAAAGATTAGTGCATAAAGTTAGATGATGCATTATGAACCACATGAGCCTTTGGATAGTTAGATATCCCATCTGAAATTGTATTTAAATCCTTGTCATCTCCCTCTAACTAGAATAAAGGTATATGGGCCATTAGGAAACTAAATTTTGATTTCTAAGCTACTAAGGAAAAGATTTATAAATGAATGATGCGGAAGAGTTGAGGAATGAAGCTTATGATAATGCCAAAATCTACAGATAAGACAAAGAAGTGGCGATCGAGAAGACATAAGGAAGGATTTCAAGCGGAGAACAAGTCCTATTATACAATTCCAGACTCAAGTTGTTTCGAAGAAACTGGTTAAAGTAAATTGGTCACTTAGTAGTAACAAGTACACACTTTTAGAAGCATTAACAGCGATTTTTGGAAATGAGTTTTAAGTGAATGAGTCGAGAAGATTGAAGCATTACCTTGGAAGAAGCTTAAATGAGGATTGAGTCGATTTGGAAGAGAGGAATTTTCTTGAAAAAGAAAACGTGCATGTATATAAATGTCTAGCTAAAGACATTAAACTAAGCATCTTCTTGGGAGGCAACCCAAGCAATTTTTAATTTTCATAGCTAGCTTGTTTTGGTTAAATTTTGTGTGTATTTGGAATTTAGTTGTAATTTTGTTTGAATTTTTATTTATTTGTTTTTTTGCTGAGATTTTTTAGAATAGTGAGTTGAATTAGAAATGGATTTTATTAGAAGGCACACTCTCCTCATTGATTATCATGAAAGTGCTACCGAGAAGTGTTGTTTCCCTAACTTGCCCTTGGCTGATATTATGGTTGAAGTTTAGGGAATGTAATTTTTGTTTAAGAGTAGAAAATGATAATGGAATTTATTGTTCTCACTATTTGAATACTCTGAATATCATCCTATTGAATCATCTTGAGTAAAGAAATGAAATGTGATTGTTCATACTTGAATTAAGGTTCTTTAATGATTAGACGTGTTTTCACAAGTATGTTCTGATTGGTATGAATGAATGCACAGTGTTTTGAATGACTTGATTGAAAAATGTGAATTTTTAGCCTAAGAAAATTTTTCTCATTGTCGACCTCGGCTTTTTCTCTATCGTGACAATATCAACAAACACTATCGCAACGTGTTTCTTAATGTCAGCGACAAGAAGCTGGGTTAGTATTTTAAACCATAGGAAATTTTGTCGCGACACAATTTTCAGCATCATTTAAGCTGGAGGAGCACAAACGTATTTGCGATAATGCTATTCCTTGTCACAACAACATTTGATTTAGGCCCGATCCTTGTCTTTTCTATGTTGCAACATTTTCTCTATGTACGACCAAGTTTGCTAGTGATATTGTAAAGATGATAGCTCTTAATAGTGGCATAAGTATACTTGAACATATTTTTATGTCGACATTTTTGCTCTGTTGCAACAATGGACTAACCTAATTTTAATTGATTTCAGAAAATATGTCGCGACATTTCTTTTCTATGTCATGAAATAAAATTAAAAAGGGAATAAACCCTAGTTTAGTTTTTGTGGCGACATTTAATGATGGTACAACAAATAATTGGCCTCTAAATAGATGAATTTTGAAACTTGAAAGGTCACCTGCCTCATAAACCATCAACTCACTCACCTTTCTTCACCAAATCTCTTCCCCTCATTTCGAAAACCCTAGATCCCCAAAGCCCTCCTCTAACAATGTCTGAGCAGTCGAATCTTGTTCCTAACCTAAACGAAATTATGGAAGAGTATACTGAGTAGAGGAAGAAGCAGTCTAAGCGACTCAAGCAAAAACAGGGCAGGAAGAAGAAAGAGCTGAAGCTAGAGTAGGCAGTGGGAGAAACAAGAAAGAGGAAGAGGGGAGCTGAAGAAGCTGGAGCTAAGCGTAGTGAGGAAAAAGTGAGCGATTAGGTTTGAGCTGGCCTATTTTGCTGGAGGGATAAACTCTGACATAGGATTTCATAGAGCGAGGGTTTCAACAAGTGGATCTCGCTTCGAAGTCATTAAGAGCAGGGATGACATTTTCTATGAGCATAATAAGGCTCCACGGGTTCATTGATGTGGTGAATGAGTTTTATGTTAATATGGTGAATTAAGGATAGAGGCAGAGTATGTATTGGAAATGGTCTCCTTCAGCGGAAGAAGCAGATGGACCAAGTACAATCACGAGCGAGAGGAAGATGATTTCGAAATTAGCGGTGATGGAACTGACTTCGAGGAAAGATTGTAGACTTCTTGACAAGGCAAGGAAAGTGGAATACCACTAGGAAAACCATGATCCATCGCAGAGGCATTAGTGAACAAGTAAAGGTTTGGTTTTATTTCATTTATTCGATTATATTACCACGAAGCATCTAAGTACCAAAGGGAAAGAAGCGATCTTGTTATGCAGCCATATTGAAGAGGTATAAGTTCGGTGTTGAAAGTCATTGAAAACTGACCTTGAGTTATTATAGAGTGGGTGCGGGGCGGTACCTCATCTAACACCGATCACTAGGCTTTGTATCTTGGGTAATTTGTAAAGGAAGCCCAGGAGGAAGAAGAAACACGCCATAGGACCTAAAGCGACTTTCACTTGACGGGAATCACACAAAGGGCCTAAAAATAGAGAAATGAGAAAAGAGAAGAGGAAATTGAAAGAGAGGATAGAGATGATGTAGAAATACATTAAATATATTGAAATTGAAGCTCAGGGCTGCTGCAGAGCGGATTTGAGGGCGAGTGCGACCTCTCCACACAGAGGAGAGACAAGTCTCGAAGCAAGGCATTTGGAAGATCAAACATCAAAGGTAACAATCTTTGGGACCCCAGGTAGATATGTGGTGAAAACTGAGTGAAAGTGTGTTATGTGTGGGAGGAGGGACCAGAACATGTGGGTCTCAGCTCAGTGAGGTGGGATGGCCAGCTATGGATCAGAGCTTGAAGAAGGGATAAGGTATGGAAGAAGCACTAAAGTAGAGAGGTGAAGGTGGAAGCGGATGGGAAAGAGAAGAGGCAGGTGAAGAACTCAAGGCCGAGGGAAGATGCCTTACTCTCAGTTAACCTGAAGGGACAGTGAGCTATCATGAGGAAAGAGAATGCTATGGGTAGAACTTGCTTTGCATAAGGCTGAGAGGAGATGGGCTCTCCTTAGAAAGGGACAAGGAAATGGAAGCCACCCTAAACTATAGGGAAAAATGTTGGACAGAAAGCTTAGATATGATCAACAACAATCTGATAAAAATGTACTCTGCCCAGGGTGAGTTTGAGGAAACCCTAAACTCTATTGGGCGGGAACGTGACCCCTTCCATGGAGTGTTTATGATTCAACGAAGTGAGAAGAGAAGCTGGCGGTCCAACGATCCACAAGTCCATTCACGGAGTTCTCTCCTTCTTTGCTTTGGTTACAAGTTTGAACTTGTAAATCTGCATCCCTCCCATAGGCATGATGAAAGAAAGAAAATAAAACACGTGAGATTCTTCCCTTTTCCCTCTTTGTAACGAGATGCCTTACACTTAAAAACTTCAGCCAAAAAAATTCTTTGCAAAAATTGGTGAACCTCTCTTTGCATTCAGACATTATATTTTGTTATATTTCTGCACTTTGTGTTGGGTGATGACTTTCGATTGTAAACGATGAATCATGGAAGCTAGTTTACTCAAGTTGAACTTAATGTGTGAGAATTGTTTGGTGGAATTGAAATGTTGATGGAATTGATTGGAATTGATTAGTTGTTATGTTAAACATCTCTACATTGAATGGTTGATTTAAATGGACTTTTAATTGAATTAAATAGCATGCCAAATATATCCAGGAACCAAACAATAATTTAGTGAAGGGAGTAGGATGAAATGAATTGAAAAAGAAAGTTGTGAAGATATTGATGAATATGTTGAACTCCCAAGAATGAGGAAGATTGTAACAAATTGATGGGAACAAATGCAGACATGTAATTATGCTTTGTAAATAGTTCAGTTACTAAGAATCCATTAAACCAGCACACTTTTTATGGTCAAAGTATCTACGAAAAAGGTTGATAGCTAAAAGAGGGCTTATACAGGATTTATCGTAGTTCTGATTAATAGAATGTCACATAAACTTTGTTGAATTATTAGTCAGGCAAATCCTAATAATACCACTAACAAGAAGTGATATAGGCCATTCTTGAAAGATTTAGCTTTTCAAAGCCGACCCTATTAATATGCATAAGCATACACCTTAGTTCCTTATTTGAGCTAATAGTCTATCTCATCATCAACCAGTAAATGAAAAGCCTAGATCCTTCCTTGAACATAATCCTATAATGAGAGCCTTATTTACCCCGGATTACACGAAAAATACATCAGTGGAAGAGAGAACTAGAGTTTAGGGGAATATTATTTCAAACACAAAGAAGGATAAGAAGGGTTGAGACAGAAAAATCAAATTGAGATGAGGAAAGATGAAAGAATGAGGAAAAGAAGTGTGAAAGAAATGTGTCAAGATTGAATAAGTTTGGTCTTGTAGCCTTCCTCCTGGAACAATTAAGTTCTTAGGGGTGTTCAACATCTAGTACCTAATTCCAAATGGTGTGGGATTCTTGACCCAAAAGTTCGTTAAGGGTGGTAAGCTTAAGAAGACAAAGGCATTTGCACTATTCCATAAACCTTGATAGAAGATGAAAAGTGGAAAAGCTTCTGATAAAGAAGATAATTTATAGTATGAATGTAGTTTTAATCCATTTTTCTGGAATATTTCTAGAAGTTTTTTGATTCATTTTATCTTGATTTATGGAATATTCCACCAACTTTGTTTTGCGGGTTTTAAAAGAAAATGAGATAATTCTAGCAGAAGCGAGAAAATTAGCCGGGATAGAATTCTCTGTCGCGTGACAGACTCTGTCTACTAGGAGTTATTTCCTGACAAGGATAAGGCGAACTCAGCTGAGACGGCTGTTGCGACATAATTTTTGATAGGCCGACTTATTTATGTTGTGACAATGGATTTTTATCAGCCAAACAAAGTTTTGCAGAGTTCTTGAAGAAGATAGCGTAGCGACATTCACTCACTTTGTCGCGACATTGATCAAGCAAATGGCAGTGGAATTTTGTCACGACATCTCACAACTTTGTCACGATGTAAAGAAATGAAGATATCAAATGAACTCTATTGTGACAAAGAAATCTCTGTCGCAATAGAAAATTGAAAAACTCGGCCAGGCAATTGAAATAATGTGCATGCATGAAGTTGCTTATCTATGTTGTGATGACATTTCAGCTTATAGCGAAGATAAGAAGCGATTATATGTGCGATAGAAAACGATAATGCGAACACAACATTTCTGTCATCGTGAAAGGATGAAGACTTTGTCGCGATAGAGTACATGACACGACAAACACAGCATGAGGTTGAAGTGAACTGCAATTTAGAACACCAGCAGCGGCTCATGTTAGCTACAAAAGTTTAGAAGAATTACGAGAAACTACATTTGCGACCTACCAATAAAGTTACTCAGGTAGAAATCTCTGCCATTGACAAAGAAAGGTGCTCGACAATAAAAATTGTTGAGTAAGAGATTTCTGTCGCGACAAGAAATGGAAGAGACATGAGACCAACGAAACCAGTATGTCGACAAAAGACTTCAATGTTCTGTAAACGGTTCGACCGACCCCGAGAATAAAGGCGATTATGTTCGACAAAGAAAAGTTTCTTGTGACAACGGACCGAGAGAGCGCGAGAAACTATGTCGCAACAATGTTTTACTATGTCGTAAAGTTGAAAGAACATAGAAGAATGTAACATTCTTTACTATGTCACGTGATAATGAATGAAGAACTCAATCTGAAGTGCATTCACAATAACTGGAAGCTAGGTCGCGACATAAATTGAAGAGGAATGCTTGGAAGTGAACAGAAGAGTGTCGCGACACTGTTAGAAACAAGAAAGAGTTAAATTATGTTGCAACATTCCAAAACTCTGCCCTTATAGCATAAAAGCGAAAGCTAAGCTTCTGTTGTGACACAAAAATTCTATGTTGTGACACAAAGCGATAACGAAGAAACTTCGACCCGCGATAAAGAATTTTGCTATCGACATACTATTCAGGCGCAAGGCATCCATGAATTGTTGCGACCTGAAGACCTCTGGTCGCGACGCGCAAAGCGAGACCTCGGCGGCCGCTTTATGTTGCGACATTGCCAAATTATGTCGCTGACAAAATTCAAGAATAAAGTATAAAAATATGTCCGCGACAAAAGCGCTTGCATCTGACAAGATGCGGCCGATAGAGATGACTTATAATACGCGGCGAATTTTCTATCGCTGACAAAGTACTAATTAGACCTAATACATAATTTTTAGGAATCCACAATTTGTGCCTGGTGCGACTATGGACTTGAGCTCTGCAAATGGGCATCTGGGCGCGTGCATTTTGTGAGCGGAACTACGGAGTGGTGGGGCTGGACATGTGTTGTTTTCATTTTCTTTAGGTAGTTTTGGATTAGATTTTCGGTTAGCTCTTTTTGAGATTGGTCAGTGATTTAGTGTGAAGTTTTGGTAAGGTTCTGTAAAATTTATGTTTTCATTCTTGTATAGGCTTGAATGAATTTTGAAGTACTCTGAAGTTCATTTTAATTAGTTAACACATGATGAATTTCCACGATTAGATGATCACTTAGATTAGTTGTAATCGGGTTTGAAAGATTGAGCTCCATTTGGGATTGAATTGATGTTCATTATTGTTTAATAGTTTGAAAGTCGTAGTTGAGAATCATGATTATTTAATTGGTAATGATATGGAAGTTATATATTCAAGCATTAGTAGCTTGTGTGCGTATAAAGGAGTTTGTATCTTGCTCTAATTTAGGAAGCCTGCTAGAGTGACACAAGAAATGATTTGAGAATGGACGATTCGAGGGTATGTTAGACTAATATTATGTGGAACTAATGAATTCTTAAAATTACTTCGATGGTACTAACTTACTCATGTTGTAGAAAGTAGTTGGATGATGTATCAATTTATTTAATGAGGTTTCTCTCATTTGATGGAATGATCTTGATCCGTGTTACTTGGGGAATTATAATCAAGGAGATAGAGAATTATCAAATTTGATGGATGATATGGTCACAATTAGATTGGAGAATGCTTGCAACTCTCTTGTTTATAAGGACAAGAATTCTTGATCTGCCAAAAAATTTAGGTGTGAAATGCGAAAGAAAAAATAACGATTTTAGAAAGATGTTTCTATTCTACAAGTAACTACTTAGACTCATGTCAAGAAGAATATGGATCTCTAATTAGCGAAATGTATGGTTGATGGAGAAATCCAAACTGTATTATCTTGCATCTTTGACAAGTTCAGATTTCAAACTTATAGCTGAGCTATGATATAAAAAATGATGCAGAAATTGATAACTGTACACTGATCCAATTTCCAGTTTTAAGTTACCCAGTGAACTTTCCAATCCAATTATTTTAAAATTTTGTTATACACAGTTATGGAAGTTTATTTAGTTTTACTTTTTCTGTTAGTTAGAACCAAACCATTTTTAAATTTGGAGTTCAAATAGCAAAGACTTTGAGTAGATGGGGTAATTAATGTTTAGATTCTCATCAATCCTCGTGGGAACTATAACTGGACTTAAATCCACTTTTATTACTTCAAAGACATGTGCACTTGTAGTGATCTAGACCCCCGAACACATTTTGATGGAAGCCTTCTAATCTAAGGCAAAGAGATATTTTATAAATTTTGCATTAGTCAAACAAGTTTTTGGCATCAGTGATACAGGCCCGATTAGTTCTTGGTGGTGGTATCGAAGTTTGGCACCCTCGACTTCATCATATTTAGTTAAATTGAGTGCAAGAAACAATGGTCTTATTTTTGTCATTGTAAAAATAAGTCAAACAAGTTTTGGGGCACTGCAACGTCCCAAATAGTCCTTGGCGGCGGTGCTGTTACTTGGTAGATCGATCTTCAATCATCACGCGCCGTATTTGATTCAACATTTTAACCTTTCTCGAGATTCCCAGTGTTTTTTCAGGTTACGTATCGAAGCGTGTAATTATGATTCTAGTTTTCTATGCATGTGAAATCTTCTTGAAATAGAAACACTTTGAGATCAAATTACATTTATGGAAAACAATTATATCCATTTAAGCCCATAAAAAAAAAATCCAGTAGCTTACTCAGCTATTGCAGTTAAAAACTATTTTTTTGATTTTCTGAAATTTTTGATAAAATAAAGAAAAATGTCCAAATTAGCAATTCTCTCTTTGGTTAGAATATTGATATTTATATTCATCTTTTTCAATCCCACGACGGTGGCCTAAAAAACTTGTTAGTGATTTTTGTATCAGCAAAATGAAGAGGTCACCCAATTCTCAACACATACGAAAGAACTAGATCCAGTCCGGGATAACAACGCCAAAAACTTGTTGACCGATGTTTGGTATAAAATATGTTATTGCCTTAGATGAGAAGGCTTCAATTAAAAGTGTGTTTTGGTCTAGATCACTGTAAGTTCACAGGTCATTCAAGTAATAAAAGTGGATTTAAGTCCAGATATCGTTCCCACGAAGATTGATGAAAAATATAAACATTGATTACCCCATCTACTCAAGATCCTTGTTTGAACTTAAATTAAAAATTTTGGTTTCAAACTAAATGAATGTAAAAACTAATTAAAACTCTATAACTTATGTATAAATAATTTAAAACATTAAGATTGAAGTTCAGGAAGTAAGTAACAACATTATGCAGCCCAAAATACCCTAAAATGTTATAATAAATTTTTTATATATTCGGGTATGAATTGAATAACTTGGGTATTTTAAGGAATTATTAAATCAATAATGAATAAATGATTATATGGCTAAAAGGCAAATGCAGAGTATTATGTGCTATTAGGAATTAGTTTGGACAGGACATTTACCCTCTAAGTGTAAAGGGCAAAATTTGGAACATAAAATGAGAGACCTGAAGTTAAGTGTAGATAAGTTTAGGAAGTGTCTAGAATGGGTGTAGAGAGTTTGAAGTGCAAATAAAATGAAATATGGGCTATAAAGCAATTTAGGAGAAACTTAAGTCAAAAGAATGCATTTTTGTTTAGTGGCAACAAGGCCTTATGAAGGAATTAAGTGGCTTAAGACAAAAAAAAAAAAAAAAAAAAGAGAAATAGAATAGGGTGGAAGGCCAAACAAGGCCTTACAGAAAATAATAAATTTAAAAGACCAAAAGTGGTCTTTGGATGCTCATTAGAGAGGCACATCACGTTCTGGGAGGGAAAGAAGGAAGGAGAAAGGGGAAGAGTATTTGGGGGCTTGGGAGAAGATCAAGCTTTGGTGTGGATTCCTTCCCATTTCTTGCTCTAAAGATCAACTTGGAAGAAGATTTAAGAGGCTAAGGTAAGGAAATCAAACCCCTAACCTCATATTTTATGATTTTGATTTTGGGAAAAGCCTAACTTAAGAAAAGCTCGTGATTTTAAACCCCTTTGGGTTGTTTTTGGGTGGATTCCATGGTGATTTTTGATATGGGATGAATTAGAGGAGGTTTGTGGAAGAAAAATGGCTGAAAATGCCAAAATCTGACATTTTATAGGCAAAAATCGCATAGTGGTACGGTGCAGGTGCGGGTACCCGTCAGTCAGGCAGTGGTATCGATTGCCCATTGGTAGTGTGGAATTTGATGCGGTGCGTTCAAAGTGATACGGTACTCCTGTATAGAAACCTTAATTTGGTATGTTTTGCAGATTAAGTCGGAAGTATTCATACCACGATTGTTTAGGGGACCTAAGAAAATGATTAATGGGGGTTGAATAAAGATAGAACTAGGAAATTGAAAAGCATTACCACGCCGCCTCGGCGGGGATACGTCTTTAAGGCAGGGCTTGAGTGTCTTCTGAACCCAAAGCAGTTAGCAAAAGATAAATTGTCATTCGCTAAAATATGATGATTGTTTATCCACTGGGAGTGGAGTGATTGTTATTGACTAGGGACGGGTGAAGGTCGCCTAACCTAGGGCTAGAGATCGAAGAGAGGAAGCTAGGCCAGATAGCTTGGTTTGTTCTCGACTCTATTCTTATTTCAAGTGTTTTGGTAGTTTACCACATAGAATTTGGAATGATTATCTGTGAAATGAGCATATCTTTGAAATGTGATACCGAAATGTTGAAAACCAAATGAATATGAATGATAAATCGAGATTGTAATAGATCGGTCAATTTTTGACATCTTGACTTGGTCGATATCTTGAATGAGCTAAGCTGGCGGGATGCGCAATCGACGTGCGTCATAAAGGCACCACGAAATTGTCCCGTATCACTTGGCGGGATGCTCCAATTGGCATCCGTCAGCGGTGAAGGCGTATGGCATTTAAGTGATACATGTCGAGTTGCACAAAGCGACTATCGATCATGATGGAGCCGAATTGTTAAACCAGCCAGTGTGCGAAGGATAAAGATGAGATTCATCAGCAGGAATCCGTCATGAATGTGAATTAGATAGCCAAGGTGGAAATATAACCAACATTGACGAGTGTAAATGGGATTTTATGTATATACTTAAATCTCATAAATTGAATTAATGAATTAGTTGTTGCATTGAAAATGCATGTTGTGATACGATAAATGATTTGTAAAATGAAGGCATGCGAAAATGAATAGCATGAGTAGGTTTGGATATAAGAGGCATGGTTTAATGTTAAATGCATGTCAAGTTAAAATGAATATTGGAATAGGACTGTATAGAGGAGACACTAAGCGTGGCAGCGTGTAGTTTTGTTAACTATGCACGGGTATCAAGTGAACGGGAAAGAAGGCCAAACGAGCGCAAAGTCATAGACAAAGTTGCAGCGTATAAGTGTATACCCCGCCATATGCATTTCTTTCCTTTTGAACATGTGACATTTGTAAACAAAAGCGTTGAACGTAGAACTAATGTTTTGTTTATCATTTTGCCAAAAGGCATGATATGCCTTAATGTAAATGTTTATGAGTGTACCATTTGAAAATGCTTCCGTGTAAATGAGAACCCTAAAATGAAAAAGACATAATTAAAATGTTTTGATAAGATAAATAAAAACGGTCGGAGTAAACCGAGCTCCGGTTCGAATCAGATCATTCGGTCGGGTGCGAGAGGTCGAGGTGCGACATTTGCAGAAAATTTAAATAAAATGGTAAATAAAAAGAATCAAAAGAGCGTCCCTAGGTTTCGGTTCAGACTTGCTATCCGGGTCGGACCGAGCAAGGTGGGTTCGCTACACACAGGGATTAAGTTCAATGTATAATTATTAATTTCTACATCATTTTATAACATTAGTTCAGTCATGAGTTTGAAATCTAAACTTGTCAAAGATGCAAGGTAGTATAGCTTGGATTTCTCAACACACCATCCATTTCACTAATTAGACATCCATGTTCCTTTTGGACACATGAGTCTAATCAGTTACTTGTAGAATATAATCCTCTTTCTAAGATAAGGTGTTTCCTTCGGTACTTAACACCTTTTCTTAGCGAAGGCGCACATAGACAGGATAATGCAAGCCTTCCCCAATTTAATTGGCATCTCATCCATCGAATCTGACAAAATTATCTATCTTCTTGATTAGATCTCAGCTAACACAGGATCAAGTTCCTTCCATCAGACAGAGGAGAAACCTTTGATAAACTAAATTGATATCGCCAGGCTAATCTCACACCATGAGTAAATCAGTGATTTATCGAAGTAGTCCTTAAAAGTTCATTAGTTCCATAATATTAGTCTAACATACCCCTAAGTAACTGCTCCATACTCTCAGGAATCTCCATCTCTGTGTCACTCAGAGGGCTTCTTAGAAATCAGAGCAAGATACAGTCCTTTTGGGTTCCAAGCTACTAATATTACAGACAAGCCCATATAAATCAATACCACTTAAAATAAATTCAAGATTCGAACTATGACATTTTTTCAAGTTGAAGGCGAAAACAATTAACATTGATCTAATCCAGGATGGAGCTCGGTCTTTTACCTTTGGATTACAAAGAATAGTAACTAGCGATCGAGTAAATTCAATGAAATTACGAAACAGTAGAAATAGATGAACTCGAAAATTTCAAAATTCATTATTTCGAACATTAATGAAAAATAGAATTTCTCATCAAACCAGCTGAGAAACTTCGCACTAGATCACTGCTCAATTCCAATAAAAACTAACTAAAATGCTAGTCTAAAAGCTAAATGAAAAGAAAAGAAAATAATATACAAGGAGTTCATTCTAGAAGTTCACAGTTTGGCGAAAATTGCGCCTGATTACCACACAGATGCATATATTTATAGATTTTCAAATGATGGACCGTACTTCTAGGCTGAAATTGTGGATCCCAAAAATTATGGCTTAATTAACTACTTTGTCACGACATTGAAATTTTTATCGTGACATAGTTCTCATCTTTGTCGCCCAGCTCTTCTCGTGACCTGCAGTTTCAGTCACGACATATTTTCATGCTCTCTTCTTGAATTCTGTCAGCGACATAATTTGGTAATGTCGCATCATAGTTTCTTTGAGATTGTCGATCCTTGTTGCAACATAGGTATCTTGTGTCGAGACGCAAAAACTTTGTTGCAACACGACTTCTAATCTTGCATTTGCTTTTGAATTACATGTGACATAAATTTCTTTAGTAGTAACTAAACTTCTGGCACTTGGCCTCGCTTATATTGCAACCTGAGTTTGAAATGTTGCAACATAAAATACACTGTTGCGACAGTCTTCTATTCTCTCCTCTTCATCTTCTGTCACGACATAGTTTTCTTTTGTCATGATAGAACTTTCTGCCTCCATCTCATTTACTTTGTTGCAACATTCTTTGCTATGTTGCGACATACGTTTGTGGTTCTTCTTAATCTTTGTCGAGATAATAATTTCTTTTGTCGCAACAGAGTTTCTTACTACTGCATAGGTCTGTTGTAGAGACAAACTTTTTCTTTGTCACGACATAATCTTGTTGTCTTGCACTCACGAGAAATTGAACTCTATATGATGCAACGAGACTACGAAGATGTCGCATTTATATTTTCTTCAGTCTTTCTCATTGGGTACGCACGAGTTTGTTGCAACATTGAAATCCTTGTCACGAAAAACTTGTCTTAGCATGTTTCATTTCTCTAGCATTTTCTCTCGCGTGACATAAATTTCTTACTCTGTAGCGTTTATTATCATGACATAAATTTGATTATTGAGACAAAACTCTGTACCCTTTGCTTGATCATTTATCATAGCGAGAGATCTTTGCCTTTAGTTCTTCATTGTGTCATGACATACTTTTCTTTGTCAAAACATTCATCTTGCAATTCTTCTCATCTTTTGTCTTGACAATAGATTTCTTTGCCGCGACATACTTCACTTCAACCTTATGTTGTGTTTGTCGTGACATAAAACTTCTCTGTCGAGACAAAGTTGTCTTGCCTTCCATTGTTGACTTTGAATTTTGTGTCGCGATAGAGGGTTTTCTTATGTTGCGACGAGCTTTTCTACTATCTTAGTTCTTTATGTTTAGCGAGTTGAAAGAAAAAATGTCGCGACAAGGTTCCACGCGCCATTTGCCTTGATTAATGTCGCGAAAAAGTTTTTTCTTTTGATTTCCTTTATGTCTCAACACTCACTTCTTTGTCGCAACGTTTCTCAGTCAATCTCTCTCATATTATGTCGCGACAGAGTTATGAGATGTCGCGACAATCTTCTTTTTTGGCTTCAGTTACAGCTTAATCTTTGTTGCGACATAGCGCTTCTTGTTGTGACATAGCTTTTGCTGGTTCTCTTGAGATCCCGTCGTGACATAAGATTTATTTGTCATAATGAGTTTTTTACTATATGCAATTTTCTACTTTTCTTATTAAGGATTGTCTCTTTCATTAAAACACTTGCAAAACTACAAAGTTGGTGAATATTCCATAATTTGAAATTGCTCATAGACTTATAGAAACATGCGAAAAATGGATTAAAACTAGATGAGTTTAAGACTCATCATTGGGGCCATAACTTCTTCATTTAAACTCGGAATTAGGCGTGTGGCGTCGTTAAAAAACCATGAATGTAGAATGAAACCATGAGTGGAGATTACCCATTTGATTCTCCAAATGATACAGAAATCATCTTCCCAATGGCGCGTTGTGAGACATCACATTAACTCTCTTTTTGGAACTATGTTGCATCTTTTCTTCGAATCACTTGCTTTCCGTAAAAAATCATTCAAAACCAAGTTTAGAGAAATGTTATGAGTTTATTAATATGGATATAAAATACTCAAAATAACATGTGAAATGAACTCAAAATATAGATGAGTTTTACACTCATCAAACACTAAACTTAAAGTTTTGCTGTCCTCAAACAAAGAAAAGAAAGAAGTTGCTTGTCCCAAGCAATGGAGAAAGTTCATTTCACCTTTTTTTATTTAACCGAAAAATGGAGCAATCAAGTTTGCGAGGTATGTGATATTGTCTCAAGAATTACCCTTACTAGAATATGGAAAATATGATCAAGATAATTTATTTATTTTAATAGTGAATTAATCTCATAATAGAGTAATTTAGACCATGGTTCTCACTTGTGTGTGTGTGTGTGTGTGTGTGTGTGGTGCTTCGTCTATTTCGTGTGATGAAATTATTCCCAAGCAACGATGTCGATCCAAACATTATATCTTGTGGGAGTCCACAAGTCATTTCCATAGGGTGGTTTCTTAGATGATTCTTAAGGATTGCTATCGGCTAGATGTTAAATAAAGTAAAATTTGGGGTTTGGTTGATTGATTTGTTAATCGAGTTGAGCTTATTATTTTAAAACAAGAAAGGCGAATGATAAGATCTCTGGGTTCCACTATTCTCAACTAGGTAACACTCACCTCTCAAACACACATTCTCATCTAGGAGCCAGTGATGAATGGTCTTTGATGGGGATATAACTTTAAGCTTTTGTAAGACAAACAATAAGTGGAAGATATCCAAACTCTCTTGCTCCAAAAGATTTGATTAGACTCTTAGATTGCATTGAGATCAAGCCTGACGTGTCTGCAAGAATAACTCGTTCTGCGTTGCCAAGAAGATGCAAAACTAAGGTTTTATAAGAATTTTAGCAAGTGTTTAATATCATACAATTCCTATTGAAGCATAAGAGGCGAGAGTGTTGTTACAGCAGAGGGGATGAGTTCCACCGTTTAGAACTCTATCATGGAGGTTTAGAACTTCATTAAAATTGAGAATTGATTCATAAATGCTGGAACAATAATTTTAAATGTAGACAGAGAGCTATCCCTTCAATTGAAAGTTGAAATATAAAAAACGCAGAGTTCCCTCAACGAGTACCAAGTTATAAAACCGACTGAAAGATTACAAATGTTTTAAAAACCGGGAGCGAAAGAAAGGAAACATACTATATAGAAAACCTAGAAAAATGAGAAAAACTCCGAGAGTGAGCCCGGACCCTAGAACCACGAACTCCCTTAATTCTACCAAAGCGGGCTTTTATAGCCACAAATCCACTAGTGATCTCGAGAAGTGGGAACCAAAGGCAGGCTTGTATACCAAGATCGAAATTCCTCTTAAATCCTACAAAGATCGCATTTTGGTACCGGTACGATTAGTGGTATCGATGCAAAACTACTATGATTCTTAAGCTGCACTTGGGTGCGATACACTAATTTGTGCGGGCGCAAAGACTCACTTGGATCTTAAAGCGCATGTGGTGCGGTGCATGATTTAGTACCGGGTACCACTTGATTTGGTACTGTCACACCACGATTTCCACGGTGTGATTTATGTTGTTACCATCTCTTTTTTTTTTTTTCACAGCTTGAGAGTCTCTAACATAGGACTCTTTCAAAATCAACACTTTGCATAAAAGGCTACCACTAGCCCCACACACCATATATATCAACTGTGTTTCTTTGAGCACGGAGTCCAAAACTCCACTTGCAGTAATCTCCTAGAAACGTAATTAAAACTACGACTCAGTCTCAAAGCATATATATACATATAAATGCTTGAGATAAGTCTCATTCACCCAAGACCTTATACGCTTGCACTTGATCAAAATAATATTTACAAAATCCCAAAACTTTCTGTCCCAAACTAATCATAAGCGACTCTCCCTGACCCATGATCGATATGAAGCGTCTAAAATATCGATGTGAACCTCCACCTGACTAGATGTTCCTCCGAAATGTATGCCAGACCACGACATGCTAAAGGGCGCACAATTCCCCCGACCTCCGAAGCCTGCCAAGTCAAACTCTCAAGTCATGCGGTTGGTCTCATTACGCATCTAGGTGGAGAATAATGGGGAATTGAGTTCGACAACTCGGTAGTGAATCCCATAACAAGCCATGCTTATAAAAACATTTCTTCAAATAATTCCGCACACATCTCAAAACATGAGCATTTTCAATTAATAGGTTGATGTAAACAAATGGATGCGATACTACCACCATCGACCCCATCGGTGACTCTTTTGGGCTTTCACCCGGGGACTAGCCGATCATCCCCGAACAACAAATTCTTTGGGACTTACTACCCGGGGATATGCCCACATCCGTATAAACAAATTCTTGGGACTTGCCGGGATGCATCCCGTATATCTGTGACCGCTACGGGACTACAACCCGGGGGACTAGTCATAGTCCTGTCCACCATCAATCGGGACTCTCACACAGGTCCATACCCATGTCATGCTTTAAAACAATTTCTAAACCCATTCATCCACATGGATGTTAAAACATCATGTACCAGTAGTTCGAATTCCATAGATATAAAAATATACACATTTATATATATATCATTAGAAAATCACACAGTTCAAGCATGGAACTAATTTTAATTTCAGCAAACCATGGTATAGCGAGAAGGTTACAGATCCCTACCTTTCCTTGGATTCAAAAATCCACAATCTACAAAGAGTCAAAACAGGAAGCCTCGAGGTGCGCAATTAACAGAACAAGATTTCTTAGCCTCTCGAGCAATCGGGTTATAAAATTACCCAAATTTGATTTCATTACTAGCACCCTCTAATCACACATATTCTTATCCTACAACGACTTTAAACCTTGATCCTTCAGAACACTCTCTTTACACTTACTAATATCAAATTTAACACCCCTTATTAGGGTAACACAAATAGCACACACAACGCTTGTACTGTTTATTATCTCGAGACCCCTTTTTTTTCTTTCTTAATACCATTTGACCAGCCATACACGTTTTTTGTTCACTATGAATTATTTCTGACCGAAGTTCTCCTATCTCTTAGCTTTCCATAGCCTCTTAAATCAAGTCATTGGACCTCGGAATCAGAGTTATGGTTTTACATCGACTCCACGAGACCATTTCCTAGGGACGGAATACGTCCTCACTTCACCCGCTTACTTTGACGAAATTATGGGAACAAATGAGCCATAATTTAGCCACTCTTCATGAGATTCACGCCCCTATGTGGCTACTTTGAGAGGATTTTGAATCACTCCATTTGGATCAATATAACTCAACTTATGACTCAAAAGCGAGCGCTCGAACATGGGACCAGAATACGTATCGACTTTCAACCTCAAATTCAAAGGGTCTTATGGTAGGATTGGATTCACTTCTAGACATTCGAAGGGCTAGGTCTTGGAATCATCAGTTCAGGTTCTTTAGGCCAACTTATGGCCAAAAACATATCATGGTCAAGGGGAAGAGCTGGGCGACGCCTCCTTGGACACACACACACACACATGCCATCTTCACAAAACTTGTCTTTTTGGAATTTAGGGTTCACAGGCACCTTTCATCAAATCCCTAGGGTTGGGATGTAATTCAGCAAAACCCTAGAATATATGTAAAGATCCATAAAATGCAGCTAAAGCCTCCAAGATCATGTTACATACCTTAGTGAACTTTTTCCACAAAACGAAGCTTTCCTTCAAGCCTTTCTCACTCCTTCTCTCTAGCTTCTCTCTAGAACTCTCTCTCACTTTCTAATTTCCATAATTTTCCACTTCCTAGCAGTGATACAGCATCTCAAAACCAAGAGAGAATTGGTTTGCTTGGCACATAGCAAGCTCTTCTCATGCTGCCATATATTGAGGTCTCTCACCATGCACATATGAGGTGTCATGCCCTCATGATGCCACATGGCTGCAAGGATAATGGTTAGTCCCTCTCCACTAACAAGTTTCAAAGTGGTCCTTCAACACATACTTAATTACAAACCTAACAGAAACCACTAAACTTACCTAATTGCATGAAATTGACCCACATACCTAAAATGCAATCTAACACACTTCTTTGTCCTCTAATTAAACCAGCCATTAAGCCCCAATGCTAAGTGCAATTTAAAATATCATAGGGCATAAGTTGCTTTTGCTCCCCAAAAATCCTTACTTGAACATTATAACAAAACCTTATACCAGTGTTACATTCCCTCCCCACTACAGTAATTTCGTCCACGAGAGTCATGGCGTACTAACACAGCGAAACGAGTTCGGATACTTCTTCTTCACATCTGCTACCAGTTCCCATGCATTCTTCCTCCATGGTGTTCCCATAACACTCACTAGGGAAATAATTTTGTTCCATAACACGCGTTCTGCACATCAGAATCTCCCTTGGCGCTCTTCATATTTCATATTCTCTTGCAAATTCGACTCTTGCCAATCTAGTATGTGCGAAACATCGCTCACTTGTGACAATGAAATGTGGAATACATCATGTATCCCAAACAAGCTGCGAGAAGAGCTAAGCTGGCAAAGCTACCTCTCCAACTCTTTGAAGTCTCAGCGGACCAATAATGTACCTAGGGGCCGGTTCCCTTTTTACCAAAGCGAGTATTCCCTTGCGTGACACTCAACACATGGTCCCCAACTTTGGAAACTATAGGGTCTCCTCTGTGAGTCGACATAACTTTTACGCACCTTTCTGTGCTTTGCGAGGGCATCACGGATCACCCTTATCTTCTACGCCGTTTCTGCACCAACTGGACGTCAAGTAGCCTCTCACGATTCGATCCGGCACATAGAAGAATACCATGGCGCTTCCGCGAGCTTCATATTGGTGCCCATCCTAATGCGCTATGGAAACTATTATTATACTCAAACTCAATCGAGGCAAATGGTCCATCCAGCTCACACGGAAGTCTAACACCGTGCTCTGGCATATCTTCGGAATGCGAATCACTCTCTCGGATTGCCCACGTCGGTCCCGAGAGATTGAAATCTTGTACTCAATCTCAACTCAGTTCCTGGCTTTGTAGTAACGAATCGAGACGTAAACCTCGAATTATCGACACAATGGAGAAGTACACCATGCAACCTCACAATCTCCCTCGCCACAACTTTAACCAAAGTAAGAATAGAGTCGGTGGTCCTTATTGCTAAGAAATGTCTTGATTTAGTCAGCTAGGTCAACAACCACCCAAACACCATCTTTGTGGTGAGTCTTGGGCAAACCGATCCGCGAAGTCCATCGTCACATGATCCCTTTCCATTACATGGCCCAGTGGCATTTGCATGACCTGGCGGTCTCACGGTGCTCAACTTTCACTTGTTGTACGTCCAAACGCCAGGCGAAACTGGCGCTCGTCCTCTGCAATCCATATACCAAGATTGGCGCCTCGGAGTCGTGGTACATCTTTGTCTCACCGGATCATCTGGTAGGCTGTAGAAACGATGTTCCTCATCACTCCTCTCTCATTGTGCATCATCAGGCACAAACAATGGTGAGAAAATAGTTCTCATTCATGAATGTCCACCCGCTCCGGTGCATCACCCGCTACTTTGGGCGTTGTGCCCTCAAACTTCTTATCTTTCATAGAGCCTCGATGACTCTTAAGAAAAGCTGTGGTGAGCTACCCGACGTATAAAAACATGCCTTAGGCTCATCCCCGTCAACCACACGGGTGAACTTCGTGATGTGATCATGTCTTTGCACTCAGCAAGCCATCAAACCAGAGAAGAAGGATGCTCCTTGATTTTTGCTCCAGGCATCGACCACATTTGCTTTACGGATTGATGATGCAAAGAAAAGTCAAAGTCTTCAGAATTAATATCTATCCACCTTCTGCACGGCATTCAAATCTCTGCGTAAATATAGCACTTCAAACTCTTGTAGTGAGAGAACACTTTCCCAGAGCTTTCACCATACAAGTAGTGCATGTATAACTTTGAGATGGCACTCACGTAGCAAACAAATCATGCGTGGGGTAATTCTCTTCATGTTTCTTCAATTGCCTGGGGGCACTAGGCAAACAACTCTACCTTTTTGCATAAGTACACCCAGGCTAACCCTTGAGGCATCACGAGAAAACCGTGTACTTTTCCACTCTTTGGATTAATCAACAGGCGTGTAGTCAATCTCTTTTGGCTCACGGAAGGCTCTCACACTTGTCATTCCGAGTCAGCTCACTCCCTTGCGTGTTAGTCTAGTCATTGGACATGCAATCACGGAGAAGTTCTCAATATTAGGCGGATGCCAATAACCCCATTAATCCAAGGCTGCGTATCTCAAAAGACACTCTTGAGTGCTCCACCTCATCCGACTGACCTTCACCAGGAATCCATTGAAATACCTTCCTTAGACACCATGTGCCTAATTTGGATTTCTTGTAACAAGAAATCACACTTCTCAGTTTGGCATACAGATTCTCTCTCGATTACATGGCGCCAGCGCAAATCTTTGCTCATATTATTCGACCCACTTGAATCTCATGGGATGTAAGTCCACAAGCACTACCTGGCGATCGGATACGGACTGATATATCCTATTCATCATATCCATAAGCGGTGGAGCATTAGTCATCAAAGGCATAACAACAAACTCGAAGTGTCAACCATAAGTGCGGCAGTCTTCGAGGATATCGAAGGAATTCGTACTCTCAGATGATGCGGATCTTGGAATCGTCTTGAGAAGTAACAAGCCCGTTCAGCTGATCAAACAAATCGCCGTCAGGAAGTGGGTACTTGTTCTTCAGTTACTCTATTTGGCAATTGTCACATAGCCATTGTACGTTCGTCTTTCTTTTTCACGAACAATCACTTTGCAGGGCACCCAAGGCGAGTGCTCGGTCGGATGAACCCTTTACTGCAATTCTTGCGGTTGTAGGTTGCTCAACTCCTTAAGCTCAGCCCGGAGTATCCTAGATGAGCTATTGAAATAGGATCGATGCAGGGATACAAATCAATGGAGAATTTCCATCTCTATCTATGGGAGGTAATCCTGGCGCTCATCGAAATACATCAGCAAAGTCACACACTTGTGGAATACAATCCACCCCTACCTTCCTTTACTCTCCACAGTAGTAAAAGGAAGTCTTATTATTTTTCTCAACCACTTTTTCTCCATCTCTATCGTCAGTCGACCAGCCCTAGGTCGCAGAAGGTGACACGTGACCTGACCAATGCGGAAGGTCACCTTCTTGGCTTGATCTGGGCGCATGATGTGGGAGCTAACCCGATCATTCCACAATCCACGTCAAACAACGCCTATGTAAGTGTACTTTAAGTCAATGCGACTTCGTAATACGGCATTGAAGCACACAACCACTGCGCATCCCACTTGGCTTCCATCATGCCACCCATAGGTGTCTCTCAACAAACAAGGACAAGAGAGTGGTGCAATCTCTAAGTCCAAAATGGAAAACAAAAAAGTAGATATAATGAGCATGTGATGCACCGAGATCAAACAACACATGTGCCCAGTGCTATAACACAAACCATTACCTTCCCTTAGCACATTGGGCGCTCTGGATCGGCATCCCACGCGAGCTACGCTCACCAGACCCTTGGCACGAAGTAGATCTGATCTTCCATTTTCACGAATCTCTCCCTTGGAGGCATCCTCCTTGAACACTTGCGAATGGTTTCTTGTTAAAGCCCCGACCTTGAGGTGGGTGTTCATTTGCTTGTAACTTAGGGCACCACCTCCTCAAGTGTCTGTCGCACCCTCATAACACGTCAGGGCCCCATGTCCCCAAGCGTACTTCAGGCTTGCCCTTGTTGCATGGGCAAGCTGTCGTGGACCATTCATCCCAGCAGGCGCTTAGCCCTCTTATCCACTGTTGAAGTCCTGAAAACCTGGAATTCTTATTTCTTTCCTTATGCCTCAAGTTGCTCCCTCTCAATAATCAGGGCTCGTGCCACCACCTCACTGTAGGTACGAAGCATGAAAGGAGGAGCCACACGAGCCGAATGTTCGACCTCAAACCCTCCACAGCTGTTCGGCTCTCATTGCTGCTTGCCTGCATGTATCACCGTATGAAGAAATGGCCAGGAGGCTTTTCGGCTACCCCGGTCATAGCCTAACTGCGAGTGCACAAACTCCAGTCTCGCCTGTCTCCTCATGGCCTCGGGAAGAACGGCCAGAGTAACTCTCGAAGCGGGTCACCCCATGTGGCCAGCATCATGGGTGTTCTTAACCATATCCCACCAACTATCAGCCTCGTCCTCAACATAAAGGACGCTAGAGAAACTCTCCGCTCCTAGGGACTTTGAGACATCAGGTATCTTATTCCACTTCCTTTGTAATGCTGAGCTCTCAAGAAATTGACACCACCACACGGCTCTTGGGAATAAGTGCCATGAAAATCTTGGTCAACGCGTCATCTTCTGGAATGACCCTCGGAGGTGCAGCCACGCTCTCTCCGGCCCCGTCGCAGGCGGTGAAGGGGATCTCGATTTGTCGACCCTTTGTCGTCACTGCTCTTCCTCTATTCATTGTCTATATAAGAGAATAGACAACCCCGGTTATCACGATGTCATGGTAAAAGAACCATTAATAACTCTAGGGTTCTCCCTTCAATTTATATAGCTATGCAATCTTTACCGCTATTATTTAAGCACATCTTGCCGATTCATAACAATTGCACATGGTATAAGAATCATTTACACTAGCCAATATGGCAAAAATCCATACAAGCATTATAATATCTAAACTCATTTATATGTACTTGTAATCACACCGACATGTTATCACATAATCTGAAATAACATGTTATCATAAAATACCCTTCACTAGTTATACATTTTGCTATGAAGCCTTATACCATGCCAAGTGAAAATCATATCATCACCCAATAACGCACGATCCACAACAAAACCAAAGCTACCTCATCATCATAGCTTAAAGTGTGTGCCTAGGAATCCTATGTACCTATTGAATTTTCCTTTAATCTCGAGGATTTATCCCTTTGCTCACGATACCAACTTGTCACTGCGATTTCCACGGTGTGATTTATGTTATTTTACCATCTTTTTTTTTTTCTTTCACAACTTGAGTCTCTAACATGGACTCGCAAAATCCCAACACTTTACTTGAAAGGGCTACCAGCCTACGCACCATATATATCAACACTGTATTTCTTCAAAACACGAGTCCAAAACTCCATGGAGTAATAGCCACAAAACATAATTAAAAAACTCAACTCAGTCTCAAAACATATATATACATATACATGCGAGATAAGTCCTCAATGCAAGACTATACACTTACACTTGATCAAAATAATATTTACACAAAATCCCAAAACTTTCTACAAAGTGTCCCAGAACTAATCATAAGCGAATATACAATGACCCATGATCAATATAGGCTACATCCAAAATATACGGTGTGAACCTCCACACAACTAGATATTCCTCAAAATGTATGCCGATACCAACATGCTAAGGGTGACGCTGTGAATTCTGACCTCAAAACCTGCGAGTCAAACTCGAGTCATGCGGTGGTCTCGTACACTGCATCTAAGGTGGAGGGAATAATGGGGAGTGAGGCCGACAACTCATTAGTAGATCCCATAACAAGCCATGCTTATAAAACATTTCAAATACAAATAATTCAACACATCTCAAAACATGAGCATTTTCAATTAATAGGTTGATGTGGAAACAAATGGATGCAATACTACCACCATCTCGACCCCTCATCAGTGACTCTTTTGGGCTTTCACCCGGACTAGCCGATCATCCCGAACTAGACAATTCTTTGGGACTTACTACCCGAGGATGCCCACATCCGTATAATGACAAATTGCTGGGACTTACCACCGGGGATATGCCCACATCCAGTATATCTGTGACCTTTACGGGACTACAGCCCGGGGGGGACTAGTCATAGTCCGTGTCCACTATCAATGGGACTCTCACACGATTCCCTTTACCCATGTCATGCTTTAAACAATTTCACAAAGCATTTATCCACATGGATATTTAAAAACATCATGTACCGAGTTAATTCAAGAATTCCCATGAATATAAAATATACACATTTATATATATCATTAGAAATCACACAGTTCGACATGGAATGGTATAATTTCGACAAACCATGACAAGCGGGGAGAAGGTTACAAGATCCCCTACCTTTCCTTGGATTCAAAAATCCTGATCTCCCAAGGAAGTCAAAACCGAGGCTACTCAGGGATGCGCAATTAACAAGTCATAAGATTTCTTAGCCTCGAACAATCAGGTTACATAAAATTGCAATTGGTTCATTACTACTTCCACTCTAATCACACATATTCTTATACCTACAAACATAAACCTTGATCCTTCAAAGAGCACTCTCTTTGCACTTTAATATCAACATTTAACACCTTATTAGGGTAACACAAATAGCACACAACACTTGCACTTGTTTCAATATATCTCAAGACCCCTTTTTTTTTTTTCTTAACTACCATTTGACCAGCCATACACGTTTTATTTCACTATGGTCTTCTGACGAAGTTCTTAGCTTTCCATAGCCCTCTTAAATCAAAGTCATTAGGACCTCGGAATCAAGAGTTATGGTTTTTACACTCTGACCTCCCGAGGACATTAAGGGACGAATCGTGTCCTCACTTCACCCTTACTTTGACAGAGTATGGGAACAAATGGAGCTTATAAATTTTGATGCACTCCTTTAATGAAGTTCGCACTTGTGTTTACTTTGGAGGGTTTTGAATCCTCCATTTGGATCAGCTCTCTTTCAACTTATGACTCAAAAACAGGAACTGCTCAGAACAGCGGGACAGAATCTGCTGTATCGACTTTCAACCTCAAATTCGAGGGTCTTATGGTAGGATTTGGTCTTTGTTACTCTAGACATCTGAAGGACTAGGTCTTGGGGCTTCTTTCTCCAACTGAATCATCCAGTTCGGAGTTCTTAGGGCTAACTTATACAAAACACTGTCATGGGGTCAAGGGAAAGCTGACAGACCTCCTTGACACACACACACATGCCATCTTCACAAACTGGTCTTTTACAATTTAGGGTTCCACCAAACACACCTTTCATCAAATCTGTAAGCCAGGATGTAATCCCAACAAAACCCTAGAATATAACCAAAGTCCATAAGAAATACAACTAAAGCCTCAAAGATCATGTTTACATACCTTAGTGAACTTTTTCCACCAAAAACCAAGCTTTCCTTCAAGCCTTTTCTCCTCCTTCTCTCTAGAACTCTCTCTCACTTTCTAAATTTCCAGAATTTTCCACTTCCTAGCAAGAAGTTGGTCTAGCATCCAAAACCAAGAGAAATTGGTTTGCTTGGCACATGGCAAGCTCTTCTCATGCACTTGCTATGTGTCAAGATCTCCTACCATGCATATATGAGGTGTCATGCCCTCATGATTCCACATAGCTCACAAGGATATTACACTTTAGTCCCTCTCCACTAACAAGTTTTTCAAAGTGGTCCTTCAACACATACTTAATTACAAACCCTAACAAACCACTAAACTTTACCTAATTACACTGACCCACATGCCATAAAAATGCAATCTAACACACTTTGCTAATCCTCTAATTAAACCAACCATTAAGATGGCTAACTTTAATCACAATTTAAAATATCATGTATATGTTGATTTGCTCCCAAAAAAATCCTTACTTGAAATATACAAACATATACTGTGTTACAAGATCGGTACCATTATCTCCACAATTGCCTAACTTCACTTCATAACTCGACTGGGCTCCTCCTGACAGCCGCTTGCACTGACGACTTATGATCCGTAATTGTCCTCTGAAACCCAAACTACTCACGAAAAATGTTACAATGTAACACCGAAAAACCCGCACACGCATAAAAAACAAGAGTAAAAAGGTCAAAAGCACCTATTCTACACAAAATGAAAGCAAAACATGAGCTGAGGGGCTTAAAAACCTATATAAATGTCGCACTTTTATGTATCTAACACACCCTCCAACCTACATCTTGCTAGTCCCTAGCAAGATTTGAACTAGTAACGCCTACCGACTATGAGGCTCAACAACGTTTACTAAGGAGCAATCAAGCATTGCAAGATTCCCAAAAGGAACAAACATGAACATAGTACTATAACTTAACAGAATAAACAACCACCTTAACTTTAATGAGCACCATTAGTCCCAAGTGTAGTGGACAAAATAACAAACTTTTATAAACAGAGATTCTCATAAGGATCACAAACACTAAAATCTAATGCCATGAAATCCACCAACTGAATGAACTTCATTAAAATGTAAACATTTCACCACAACCAAGCAATCTAACATGCATAGAATTCAATGAGGAACACCCTACATAACTAAAATCAAAAAGGTCTTTTAAGCTTAGAATTTACCACGGGTTACACAAATAGGGTTTATTGAAACAAAATGGGTGTTGGCATGACATGGCTGAGGTCTCTACCCAATTGCCAACACCACCCTATTCTAACCCAAGATACCACTACTCTTCTTCCACCTCCTCTCCATCCGAGGAAAATGCATCTTCGTCTAGATACCATCCAAATTTCGCCGTAATCCTTTTCCAAGTCAGACATAATATTCCATACCAACGGGCTCTCCTCGTAGAATGTGACTCTCGAGCTTGGAGTGCTTGTGGTCAAACTGCTTTTGCTTCCCCAGGATGCATTTAAACCATCCTTTTATTCTACGCTCCATCCTCTTTAAAGGAGATGTACTCATCAGCACTGTGATCAAGATGATGATGGCCCAAAAATTAGAGCCGAGGAGGATGTCGATCGAGGCCTTGTGGAAGCGGCTTGACTTTTTGCTTCTGTGATGCTTGTGATGGGCGCCAACCTAGGAAGAACTCTATTTTCTCTACTAAGACCCCTTATTCTGGCAGCTTCAACCAAGTTTGTAACTAAGGTCGGGAAGGGGATGTGCTTATTCTGAAGCTGTGGACCCTCAAAATCCTCATTACACACCATATCACCAAAGCATAATCAATAACCTTCCCATTTATTACCTCCTATAGGAACTGAATTTCCTCCTTGCTTGGTAGCTTCTTTCTTTGGCTCGATCATATTATGAATGACCTTATTCATTAATGCATATTCATGCTTTAATTTCCGAAGTAAACTCTTTTCAGGCATAAACCACCCATAGTACTGGTTGGTGCACATAAAAGCCATAAACAACTGCATCAAACAATCAGAATAGCCATGAGTGGGTAAGGCCTATCACGTGTGCCAAGGTGAGCGTAATGCAGCGATCTAGCAATCAAATAAGGGCTGACTAGTAGTTGCTTCCCCGAGACTATAGTCTCCAAAAGGGAATCCCCATTCAGATTCTCCCTCAAGTTGGAGTAAAATTCCCTGACGATGGACGATAGATAACCTTTTACTTCCTCACCAATAAACTAAAAATTATGATCATGAATAACTACACCTAATAGGATGAGTAAAGAAATGTTTCAATTCATTCCCGCTCATACAAAGGAAACTCTCATCTTAACTGAACAACTCCACTTTTCTCCTCTGGATTCAGGATCTCAAAGAAACATAGCCTCAATCTCTTCATCTTCGCTTCTACTTTCTTCCTCGCTTTCCGATGAATGGCCTTTTCGCTTCCCTTTACCCTTTTTCACTATTTATGACATATCAACCTTTTTTTTTTAACAGCTCGCTCCATAGAAGAGCTGGTGGCCTTTCCTTTCCCTGTGTTCTTTGATCTCGCCATAGATATGGCAAAGATAGATAATACTGCAAGAACGAACCACACACACATAAAAAATCTCCCACAAACCCATCTCCAAAATTATTGACTCCACCCCTTCCATTCAAAACTTTTCTTCCCAAACCCTTCATGGTAGATGCACCAACCAACTAAGAACATAAAGCCACAACCCAAAGCCAACCAAAATAATCCATACCAACCACAGTGCAAAACAAATCAGATTGCTCAAGCTTTGAGGACGAGAATCACTTACCCACACTCCGCCTAACACTCTGCTTTATGTGCGAAGAACTATTGATGCCCTAGGTAGGATTGATGACAAGCTCAAGGAACTGGGCTTGAATTAGGGTTTGATGGTGAGAGAAGAGAACTAGGGATTGATTTTGGTGAGAAGAGAGGTTTGGGTTAGGGTGTTTCTTATATAGGAGTTGAAGGGGGAGATGAATGGGTTCAAAAAACAAGGGGAGAAGGCTTAAATACATCTGGTCAGACTGAAGGGTACTGTACTAATTAGTGTGGTACCGGTACCAGTATGCAAAAATTCAAGAAATCACCTTAAAAAATCAAAAATGTGGTGTCAAACATACACTCGCTTCTTTTGCATTGTTTAAACTCCACCCACTTACTTGTGCTTGCTCAACTGTATATTCAACTCCCTCGACACCTTCACACTTACTTTGGAACCATCCTTACTCAAAGTGATAAAGAATCCTAAGGTTTGAACAGAACTGGCAACTCAAGGCTCAATAAGGGTTCAAAGGACGACTTAGCATGATTTAGAAGTTTAAAAGAGAAAATATGGCCTAAAATCATCTTTCAACTACGTATGGATGTTCCACATAGAATAAGATGCATGCATTTGACATGGGAATGCTAAAATGCATAGGCTGAAGCAATAATCAAGCAAAAATGAGCTTGGGAAAAGAAATCGGTGACTTGTGTAAATTATGAACGAGAATGATACAAGTCAAGATTCTGACTCGGAGAATAGAAAAGAATTGAGGAATATGGTCCCAAATATGAAAAAAAAGTTTTGTGCATGCTTATATCACAGATGTGTAGTGAACTATATAGAGTCTACGCGTCCATGCGGCTGCATACTTCAACGGTCAAGTGCCATTCTTAAGAAAGCTGAAAATAAAAAAAATTGTATGCACTTAACCCCCTAAGAACACTGAATTAAATCCAATAGCATGCACTTAAATGGCTCTAAACACTATTGTATGCCCACCCCCACCACGGAAATAAGCAATGCCCCTCAATGTGCATTGAAGGATACACACCACAAACTATAAGAAAGGGCCAAAAATATCAAGCTGCCATTGGGAGAAAAGAGGTAATGTTACATAAGGGTCAGACTCTCCTTTATGAAAAAAAAAAAACAGAACTAAATGAATAAAGCATAAAGAAATGCATGAAAAAGAAAAGAAAAGCTATATACAAAGGGTAAGACAGAGATTATGCTGAAGGGACATCTCGGTAGACCGAATCTACCAGTTCCTTAATACTTTCTTGGCGGTCGAAGTTCTCCAGAAATGGATTTAAGTGCTGACCATTGACTTTACAAAGTTTCCCATTCTCCTAATTCTCAATCTCCACTACGCCATATGGGCGAACTATCTTGACTATGAAAAGTCCAGTCCATCTAGAACGGAGTTTATCTGGAAAGATGTGCAATCGAGAGCTGTACAACAATACTCTTTGCGAGGTTCAAAGGTCTTCCCATAATGTTCTTTCATGGAAGAGTTTCGACCTTCTTTGTAAATTCTTGAGCTCTCATACGATTCACGCCTCAATTCATCGAGCTCGTTCATCTGCAGCATCCGCTGTTTACCTGCCTTAACTAAGTCAAGATTAAGAGTTTTAATGGCCTAATATGCTATGTGCTCCATTTCCACTAGGAGGTGACATGCCTTGCCATTAACTAACCTATATGGAGACATACCAAGAATAGTTTTAAAAGTGGTACGGTTGGCCCAAAGAGCATCGGTTAGTCGAAGAGACCAATCCTTGCGATTAGGGTTAACCGTCTTTACCAAAATGTGTTTGATCTCCCTATTGGCTAGTTCGGCTTGACCATTGGTCTGTGGGTGGTAAGCCGTGGAAACTTTGTGTGAATCCATACTTTTTTAACAGATTTTCAAAAGGTTGATTACAAAAATGGAGCCCACCATCACTAATGATTGCACGAGGCATCCTGTAAAGCGAGAAAATATGTTCTTTTCAAAATTTCAAAACAACCTTGCGGTCATTAGTTCATTGAATGGCCTCCACCCAATTTAGAAACATAATCAACTCCGCAATAAAATGTAAAGGTACCTATTATTGAGGGGGGAGAAGACCCATGAAGTCTAAACCCCAAAGAATCGAATCTCAATAATTAAAATAGAGGTAAGAGGCATCATGTTCCTTTTGTGATCCCTCCTAATTGTTGGCAACTTGAGCATAGGTTTCGCAAAATCAAATCATTTCCTTAAAAAGAAAGGGGCCAAGAAATCCTGGGATTGCTGGATTTTGTCCGCCGTTTTTCTTGAGGAGAAATGCCCTCCACAAGCTTCGTGAGGATGTAAGGTGAGTACCCCAATTTGATCACACACACACTCTTCCTTAAATTGATCAAGACAGTATTTAAACAAGTATGGATCATCAAAGTAGTATTTTTTTATGTCCACCAAAAATTTCTTCTTTCGCTAAGAGGTCAATTGGGATGGAATTTGTCTTGTCACTAAATAATTTACTATGTTCGCATACCATGGGCAGTGGATAAGAGCAAAAAGTTGCTCATCAGGGAAAGTGTCGCTTATGGGTAGACCTTCAGAAGTTGTCTCCAAAACTAATCGAGAAAGGTGGTTAGCTACCACATTCTCAACTCCCTTCTTATCCTTAATGGTTAGATTAAATTCTTGACAGAGTAAAATCCACCTAGTCAGACGAGGCTTAGTATCCTGCTTAGAGAGCAAGTACTTCAGCGCTGCATGATCAGTAAAAATGGTTATGGGGGACCCTATAATGTAAGACATAACTTTTCTAGGGCAAAGACTACAACCAAGAACTCTTTTTTCGTAGTTGTATAATTGAACTGAGCGGAGTCTAGAGTCCTTCGATAATAGATCATAAGCACTTTTATCTTTTCCCTTTGCCCTAATACAACCGCCCATGGCATAATCAGCATCGCTATGATCTCAGGAGGTCCCAATTAGGGGGACCGCGCGAGTAAAGGAGGTGATACTAACATAATTTTCAGTTTATCAAAGGCCGCCTCACATGCCTGTGACCATTCAAAAGTGACATATTTGGCAAGAAAATTGCATAAAGGACGTGCTATGGCACTAAAATCTCTTATGAACCTCCTATAAAATCTTGCATGACCTAGGAATGACCGTATATCCTTGACATACTTAGGAGTGGGTAAGTTGGAGATCAACTCAACTTCCGCTTTATCTACCTCTATTCCTTCTCTCGACACTATGTGTCCTAGCACAATCCCTTATGTCACCATGAAGTGACACTTTTCCTAGTTCAGCACTAAATTCTTCTCCTTACATCTTTCCAATACTCTCTTTAAATTTTCCAGACATCCCTCATATGAATCTCAAAAAATAGAGAAATCGTCCATGAAAATCTCCAAGATATGTTCTATCATATCACTAAAAATCCCCATCATGCACCGTTGGAAGGTCCCTGTGCATTACATAATCCGAAGGGCATTTTCACACAAAGAGCAAATGTACCAAGGGCAAGTGAATGTGGTTTTCTCTTAATCTTCTAGGGCTATCTCAATTTGATTATACCACGAAAATTGCCCATCCTAGAAAAAATAGAATTCATGCCCTGCAACTCTCAACATTTTGGTCCACAAAAAGATGGGGAAATGATCTTTCTATTTCCGGCATTAAGTTTCCTATAATTATGCACACCGCTACAACTGTGGTGACCAGTGGGAATGAGCTCATTATGTTCATTTGCTACCCACGGTGACCCCGAAGTTCTTAGGAACTACTTGGGTTGGATTGACCCCTTGCTATCTACAATGGGATAATGCTTACTACATCCGGCCGGTTTTAAAAAACCTCTTTCTTGACAACTTCTTTCATGATGGGTTCAAGCGTCGTTGTGAACATCTAGAAACTGACATCCTCTTCTAAAGCAGATCCACGTATTATTGCAAATCAAAGAAGTGAATTCCCTTAATATCTGTAATGGTTCATCCTATGGTAGTTTTGTGGGTTCTCAATATCTCCAGTTTATTCTCTTGATCGACTCTAAAGAGAAGAGTTATGATTACGGAAAGTATCTTTACCCCCCAGGAATGCATACTTGAGATACGATGGTAAGGGTTTCAATTGACTTAGGTAGGCGTCTCTTTTGAAGGTAATACTGTCCTCAATTGGTGGCAATTTTTCAAATACGGGTGCCCGCACATTTGCTTCCATTACCTCGTGCTCGAATTATGGGTGTAGAAACTCCAATTCGGGATGTGGTTACCTCCTTAGCACAATTTGGGCTTACTAAGACAAGACTTGAGAGGGTCATCATATGAAACATGATCTACATGATTACTGCTTGATTCTATCATATTTACCTCATAAACATCCTCATTATCTATCTCCTTGATAACATTGAAGATGTCGGATTAATAGTCATGTTACCAAGATAAGCGATCATTAATCCTCCCCTACGATTGTATAATGGCATTGGCGGCTCAAGCAAGGGACGAATCACTTTGGAATTGAGTCCCTTGATTCACCATAGGTTGAGTGTCAATAACAAAAAAATCCACAGGAAAGTAGAACTTGATTACTTGCACCGATACGTCTTTCACTATACCTCTAGGAATTTTCACACTACAGTCAACTAGCTGAAGGGTGATATTAGTAGGCTCTAATTCTCCTAACCCTAACTCAACATATACCGAGTATGGAAACAAATTAACACTTGCTCCCAAGTCCACTAAAACATGTCCCATTTCGAGGTTCCACCACAAAGGAAATAGTGGTGCTTCCTGGGTCTTTGTATTTCGGGGGCAAGTTGTTCCTAATCAAAGATGTGGATTGTTTGGCCATAAATGCATCCTTGTTGACACCTAACTTTCTTTTCACAGTTCAAAAGTCTTTCAAGAACTTGGCATATGACGGAATTTGCTTTATGGCATCCAACATGGGAATGTTTACGCCAGCTTTGTTTCCAGACAACTCATAGATTTCAAAATGATTGTTCAATTTCTTAGGAGCTCTTAACCTATGAGGGTATGGAGCAGGAGGGGCACAAGTAGCTTTTTATTTTTTTCTAGCTCCAACATCAAGCAACATCTGTGCAGGAACATGGGCTTGTTAGACACATCGTCATCCATGGTGGTTCGTTTGAAAATCTTTTGTTGTTTCTTTGGAAACTCTTTGGGCTAAATGGTTTTATCAATTGTTTTCCACTTCAGAAGAGTGAGGTGACATGCTTGCAATGTTCAAAGAAATTACATCATTTGGACTTGATTCCAACATTTTGACCTTGAGGTTTGGATGGTCACGAGAGGGTTCCCTTTTTCTTGTTGAAAATTGCCCATAGAAGAGGTCAACTTAGTGATTTGGGATCTCACATCATTTAAGGCTGTTCGAAATTCAGTGTTGGTGGATTGTTGAGTCTGGACAAACTGTCACAATGTCCTCTAAACTTCTCTTATATGGAGGTTGGTAAAGCTGTTGATTTTGATTCCCTTGAGAAGAGGGGTGAGAACCTTAGTTAAGATTCACAAGAAATCCTTGAGGACCTTGATTTTGGAATTGAGGGGCTTGATTTGAAAAGCCTTGGTTTTGGAAGTTCTGGCCTTGGTTGACGCCCCAAAAATACCCTATAATTTTTATAATAATTTTATTATATATTCTGGGTATGAATTGAGCCAAACTTGGGTTTTTAGGAAGCGATAAATTGTTAAGAATTGTGAAAATGAATATGTGAGCATATGATTAAATATTATATGCTAAAAATGAGAAATTGATTGAACAGGAAATAAACCAGTGAAAAGGGCAAATTTGGAAGGAGGTAGCAAAATAAGGTTCATTTTTTTTAGAAAATGTTTATGTGTTTAGCGTAAATAGAAGTGATACTTATGTGCTATAAGGTAAGTGAGACAACTTAAATCAAAAATGGATTTTGAGCCAAACAAGGCCTTAAGAAGAACTGGCAAGACCACATTTGGTCTTGGAAAGGCACATTATTACCCAGCGTATTTAGAGAGGTAGAGAGAAGAGCTAGGGTTGAGGAGAAATCAAGATTTTGGTGGGAGATCATCCCTATTTATGGTTTCCAAGTGATCAAAGAGGAAGAAGGAAGCTAGGGCTTTAAAGGACAAGAGATTTCAAGGTAAGAACCAAACCCTAGATTTCTTTAAATGATGTTTGGGTTAGAAAAAACCCTAATCCATCCATGGATTTTGATCATGGTTGGTTTAGGATGATGTTAAGAAGTTATTGGGAGTAATTCCCATGATTTGTTTTGGGGTTTTGGGGATTTTTGAAGAACAATCGCAAAAAGGAGCAAATTGGAAAATCTGGGCATCTGGCTCCTACGTCGCGGCGTGAACACATCTTAAGTAACATGGGATGCCTGCCGGCGGATGAGGTGCCAAAGAATGGCACCCTCGGGTATGCTATGGCGTAGCTTTGCTATGCCGTAGCAGGTGCTACGCCGAAAACATAGCGATGCTCTGGCAGAGTAGGCGCAGCTCTTGTTCAAAGTGAACAAATTCCCGGATATTTGTTTCCGAACACCTTATATTCGTACACCGATAGTTTAAGGACCCTAATAAATGATTAATGGGGGTTCAATTAAGAATGAAACTAAGTGAAAAACGTACCGTACCTCGCCGCCTCAACGATATTTGTTAAGTGTGATTAGTGCTAGTTCACTAAATGTGATGTGTGATTTGCTAGGGACCGGTGAGGATCACCTAACCTAGGATCAAGATTGACGGCAAGGCAAAAAAAAGATAGATTGGTTTGTTCTATCTTCTCTTATTCTCGTTTCAAGATTTGAAATGTTTGTTCTAAATGCATAAGAAAAGCATATTGATTTACTTTAATTGATTTGAGGCAAATGATTGTGAAATGTTTGCATATGAAAATTGCATGATTATTGAAAATGAATTGTTTATACAAATGTACATATTGTACTGTATTTTGATATAAAGGATTTAAACGCCCTTAATAGAATGTTAACCTTTTAATTCACATAAATGATAGATTGATATACCAATAAGGGTCAAATTAGCAGTATTGTGAACAAACTTATTGATGTGTCACTCCGTCAGTCCGGCAAGGACAATACTCGGTAATATTCACGGGTGATTTTTAATAAGCTTGATTACTTGACCGGCAGGACCATGCGTGTTATAAAAATGTTTTTATACTAGCCTGCAGCCCAACGGGACCGTGCTAGTGATTCCGATATCCTGTATACCAAAAACATAGGTTAAATTCATTAAGGGCAGAACTGAATTGACTTTGAATTGTTCACATATTGGAATTGGAAAGCATGATTGCAAATTGAAATGAAAAGAGCATTGTGAAATGCATGATTTGGTTATAAATGATTTATAACATATGAAAGTGTATATTTGGGATGATCAATAAACCATAAATGATTGTATATGAAATAAGTTTTATGTATTGTATTGACATTGATCATCGAAAAGGATTTAGTTTTGTTTAGTAAAGTGCGTGATTTGACTTAAGGCGAAGCAGAATGGGTGTATAGAACCACTAAGCATGAGAAAATGCTTTGCATATTGTTTATCAGTAATGCCGGGTGCAGTGAGCAGGGAGCGAAGGCAAGATTGAGGAGCGTTGAAGGTCATAAAAAAGAATTGCGAGATTATGCTCAGAGCATATGCATTCACTCCATTGTTTTTAACATCGATATTTTTGTAAAAACAATTTGAACTACGAACATCTATTTTGTAAATCATTTTGAAAGGCATGGAATGCCTTCATTGTAAATGTATTTTCAAATGTAAATGTTTATGAGCTTTCTTTAAATTGAAATATCTTCCGCAAGTTTTTGATAAATGATTTTGATAAAGTGATATAGTGGTAGCAAGAGTCCCAGGGGTTCGGTCCGGATCCTCAAGCGGCTCGTGTTGGGCTTGAGGGGTCGCTACGACAGTTGTTGGAAAATGGTTTTGGCCTCCTCATTATTCCAACTAAAATTTGGGTGCTTACTCACCTTGGATTATAAGTTTTGGTATGGAGAGTTGAAGGGGCTTCCTTTGGTAATTAAAAGCATTAGCTTGCTCTATTTGGATTGCTCCCTTGACTTGGGGAAGGTTAGAGGCGGGTTAATGGTTGAATTGGTGGGGTCACGCAAATGATGCATGACTCATCCCTCCGGATCCCATAGGCACGAGAAAGGTACCTTGGGTACAATAGTCACCTCATTCACTTTTTTTAATTCAATGGCCTCTAACTTCCTAGTTAAATTGGCTATTTTCTCTTGCAAGTCATAATTCTCTCTTACGTGATGTATTCCTCCTCCTGTAGGTGTACTATGCACTTAAGCTGTATCTAGGGAGGTATTAGTCTCCCAAGTTCGAGCCTTTTCTGCTATTGTATCAAAAAATTGCACAACCTCCCTTACGCTTTTCTCATAATACTCCCCTGCATACATCATTTGGATGTATTGTTTGTTATTTAGGGAAAGTCCTTGGTGAAAGTATGCAACGATTTGTCCAACATCCAAACCATGATAAGGGAGAGCGTGGAGGAGGTCCTTATATCTTTCCATACAATAGCAAAAGGGTTTCACTGGTTTTGAAAAGTTTTGGATTGCCTTTCGCGGGGAGTGCATTAGTGCATCTGGAGGGGAAAGAGGCCTGTTCGAGAAATTCATTTCGTATGTCTTCCCAAGTGAAAATTGAATTGGGAGAAAGAGAGTGAAACCATATTTTGGCCTTTTCCTTTAGAGAGAATGGGAATAAAACCATACAGATTATATGGCGGGGTGATCTTGTAGAAAGGAAAGCGCTGCAAACATCCTCAAAATCTCTCATGAATGAGTAGGGGTTCTGAAAATTGAACCCTTGATACACAGGGAGAAGACGAATCATTTCTGACTTCATAAGGAATTTGTTAGCCTCTTCAGGTAGGCGAATACATGAGTTTGTTGTGGTTCTTTAAGGTTGTAGAATCTCTCGAAGGGTTCTATCCACATTAGGTAAAGGGGTAGGGGGAGCTCGATATTGATTCTACTGAAAATTAATATTTCCCTCTCTTGCTGCTGGGGTTGCCGACGGTGCAACACCATCTCCTTGTCGTGGAGGCTCATAGGGTCTTTGTGGGTTACCAAGTAACCCTTGGTCATTTGGATTAAAATGAGTTTGTTGATTTCTGGGATGTTCCATTTGAGGATTAGGGTTCTCTTGAGACAAACGTCTTAACATTCAGATCTGAGATGTCTTTGAGGGTATAACTCTTATGAAGTCCGGCGTTGCCGTCCACGAGCCCAAACCGACATGCATAATATTTTTAGCTGGGCGGTATCCACTTAGGGCTAGTAACGAGGCGAGCTTTGTTGTTTGAGCTAGGCTTGTTAATTTATAGGTGGGCTCGAGCGGCCAGAACTTTGAGCGAGCTTAAGTCAGGACTCAAAAGCTTGGCGATTTAAAAAGCGGCCTTGGCTCTTAGGCTCGTTTTCCATGAGCAATTTCGAGCTTAACCTCGAGCTCAAGTATCCGACCTATACCGAGTTTGTGGTGTAATCAATCCTCAGAAGCTCACAGTTCATATACTTGCTTTTGTAGTGATCTCATAACAAATACATCAATTAAGGAAATAATTTTCCTGTATGAGTTTGTTTTACCTTAGTTGATTTAGAAATTGATGCTAAAGTTGTTAAAAAGCCCTTCCTTCAACATTTGTTTGCTTTTGGATTACGAAGGAATTCCACTTCTTTGAAACAACTTACCAAGCCCGAAAAATTATGAAATAGAATTTAAAACAAAGTAGAAATTGCATAATTGAAGATATAAGATACTGAAATCATTGAATAAGAAACATGATTGGTTTTTAATCAATTATCTAAATAAAGAAATAATATATCAACAGATACGCAAGCAAAGACTCATTAGTAACCATGAGAAACTATTTTGAAGCCTCTTTATTGCACATGGTTAAGTTAGCCACCATAAGACTACGAGGTCATAGTTAATTTCAAGGCTTCACCACTCTTAGTTTGGAGATCAGTCACGCCCACCATGTCGAGCCGGTCGGCGCAAATTTTCATACCGGTGGCTGGCGTGGCGCTCCCGGCGTTACATGCATTACGTAGTCGGATCTTCGACTCCTTGTTTCCTCTATGAAACCCCACCCCTCGATCACCCTTGATGCCTTTACCCATACCCACGCCTAGATGCGCTGGGTTAAGTCCAGTACCAGTATCCAAAGGGCCCCAATACCCCAAGATTTGAGATTGGATCCTTGTTCATGTTGGTCGATCGTATCGGTGGGTCAGTGCATTTGCCCTCAATCTTTACTCGAATCGACCAAACCTTGTCTAAGCTCGCAGCCTGGCCTCCTATAGTTTCCACAGGAGCCCCAATACCCTCATATTTGTAATCGAATCTCTTGTACACTAGAGTCGACCCGTCATTTGATGGGTCATACCCACGACATCCATGTCCTTTAGCGTCCTTCATAGGCACCTTCTTCACGCTATCACCTTTGGAACATCGCGTCGCGACACCTTTCTTGGCCTTCGTGGGTGCCATTTAAAGCTGCAGGCGGATGCGGAGATCTGATGCGATCCCCTGACCCGGCGTGGGTTCGCTCGAGCTCGGCCGTCTTGGCCGTGGCGCCTCCTTAACGACTTCGTGGGTTCACGCATTTGCCATCCATATCGGCCCGGATCACCAGAGCGAGGATCCATTATCATATCAGGACACGTGACACGGACATTTCACTTTAAGCGGCGCTGAGTCGGGATTGCGATTTGAAGGCGGGGATCTGTTGGGTGTGTGACCTGGATGGTCGCGGATGGTCGATGACGCGGCGGCGCCGGTGGGCGGCGGGGCGACGAACGATTTATCGACGCAAATTAAAAACGACTCGTCGTTCAGCTCTGTGGGCGAAACGGTTTTTCGATGACGTAGGAGCCGGTAGCTTGGCTCGGTGCCGACCCTATATCCGCCCATGGTATATACAAAAAGAAATTAAAAAGAAAAGGTAGAATCTTGGATTTACAGTACGTTTACGATTACCACTAACGATCTTGGATCGACTAGAGTGCTCGCCACTCCTTGGTAATGGCGCCAAATAGCGTCTATTATTGTGTGAAATTGTTCCCCAGCGTAGGAACTAATGTCGTTGAGCATTATAATGCTATGAAGTCACGGTCATTTCCACAGGTGGTTTCCCTAGGTGATCCTTAGGGATTGTTATCCAACGAATGTGCAAATAAGAGCCAAAATCTAGGGGTTTGGTTGATTGATTTGTTAACCGATTGACTTACTTCAACTCATGAGGAAGGCGAATGATGGGTCTATGGGGTTTCCACTCTTCTCCAACTAGAGTAAACACTCTCTTTCTAACGTTCTGTTTAGAGCCATTGATGAGAATGATCATGATGGGGGGGATCTCCTTAAAAGAAGGAAAGAGTAAATGAGAGATATCAAAAACTTGCTGGGCGTTTAGATTAGACTCTTAGATTGCGTTTGAGATCAACTTCAACGTGTACCAAGAATATCTCGTTCACGCGTTGTCAAGAAGATGCCAAATAAGGTTTTGTAAAATTTTAGCAAGTGTTTAATAATATTCCTGAGTTTCCATTGAACATATGTAACACCCCCAGAAATATACTAGCGGTTTCGACATGTTTGGGTGTTTTGTAACTTATAATTTAAGGAATGTTTCATTAGGTTAAATGCGAAGCGCAGGGTAAACAGAGACCCGAAAATTTACAAGATTTATGGGTAAAAATTGTAATTATCCAAAGAAGTTTCAAAAGTCATAAGTTAACAGATTTGAGGCCAAAATGAAACTAAAAACTTTGAAATACAATGGTCAAGAGTTGGAGGACCAAAAGCAAATAAAGAAAAGATTAACCCAAAATGGGTTTTTGAGGGCCAACAAGGCCTAAGAGATATTTTGATTTAAGGCCAAGAATTGGTCTCCATTTGAGAGAAGCTCAAACGGATGGGAGAAGGAGAGAAAGAAGAGGAAGGAAGAAGAAGAAGAGAAAGAAGAGATGAAGCAAAGATCCAAAAGGTATGGAAACTGAACTTAAGTATGGAATTGTATGGATCTATGGAGTTTTAGGCTTTGTATGATTAATAGCTTTAAATGCCAAATCTGGGTTTTGATAGAATTGCATCATAACCTTAGATTTCTTTGAAATGGGATTGGTAAAACCCACCGAGGAACAAGATAAGTATGGAATCCCTTTTAGGTTGAATTCATGGTTAGAATTATGTAATGGAGTTAGAGTTTAGAACAAACCCTAACAACTCTCTATGTTTTTAACGGATCATGTATGGGTTGTGACCTATATTAGGGTATTTGGAAGGATTTCATGATATGTTTGAGATAAGATAAGTATTGAAAGAGGAATTGAGTAGAAAAGTTCCTGAAAAATATGAAATGTTTTTTGATGTGTGTATGAAGTCATGAGAGTTGAATTGGGTAGCAAAATATGGAAAAATGGAACAAAACATTCTAGGCATTTCGGGTGACATGTACGGCACACCTTGAACATGCAGTACATGTTAAGGTTACGGTAATTTTGGGACAGCGTGTATTGGTACATGTTAGGGATTATCTTGGTACATGTGATGCTTTCTGTTCCTATTTCGACCAGTTTTTGTATTTTAGCCATAACTTTCTCATTTCTTATCCGATTTAAGTGATTCAAGTGGCTATTTAAACTAGACTTCAAGAAAAACCAAACATCTAGAAATAGACATCGTCAAATTATGACTCTAAGTGGTCCAAACAATCACTCAAAGTAGGGCTATAATCCAGCCAAATTCTGCTTCAGTTTACTCATAGAGTAGTTCAGATTGTTTTGGACGTAACTTGAGTTTCGGTGCTCCGATTTGGGTGATTCCAGTTGGAAATGAACCCTTAGCACCTTAGCTTCAAATGAATACAAAGAACCAGGGTCAGGTATGAAGTTAAGCCTCCTGAAAAAAATAAGAAATTCAGACTGTTCCTAGTGTAATCCGGGTAAACCGACTAGTTTGGCATGAAAATGCCATAACTTTAGTTCGGATGATTCAATTGGAATGATTCCAATTTCTAAGAAAAGTAGATGCATTGAGGGACAAGAATACATGAACGATGTGTGAATACATCAGTATTCCTGTATAAGTATCTGAAATGCCATATGGAATAGGCATGAAACCTGAATAGGATATGAAACATGAAAACGAACTGAAATATGAACTTGAACATGAGTGAAAGATAAAATGTCGCGGTCACTTAAGTCTTGATTAAGAAAGGTTATAAGTTTTGAAAGACATATGACAATCCACGACTACACAGGGTAGAATGGAATGGGTGGGCGTGAGTCGGTGCTTCGACACTCTTGCTGGTGCTGCGGCACTCTGTTGCGTAGGCGGGCCGTCCCCGATTGGTGCTCAGGCACTCCTGGCGCGGTGCTACGACACTCCTGTTTGCCCGGCAGAACGCGTCTGTGCGTTGCTCACATTTTGATCTTTGTGTGTACCTTGGTGCCATTGTACTACGTCTACTTATTTCTTATGATTGGTCTAGGTAGTGGGATAGACATATGATAAGACCTTTGAATAAAAGAATAAGGAATAAAGATACGAATATACTCCTGTATCGATTAGGATTAGCGTGGTACCTCATGGTACTCTTGTATCTGATTAAGTTCTGTAGTACCTACGGGTACTCCCGTATCGATAAAATAAGTATAAGTCCAGCAATTCCTACGGGTACTCCCGTATCGGTCAAATAAGTATAAGTCCAGTAGTACCTACGGGTACTCTCGTATCAGTAACATAAGTATAAGTTCTGTAGTACCCGCGAGGTACTCATTATCGATAAATAAGTTAAGTTACGCAATACCGGTATAAGATCCGCAAGATAAGTATATGCTACGTAAGACATGTATAAGATACGAAATATCCAAGTTCTGTAATACCAGTATAAGATCCGTAAGATAAGTATACGCTCTGTAAGACATGTATAAGATCTAAAATACATGTCCAAGTTCTGTAATACTAGTATAAGTTCTGTAAGACTTGTATAAGATCTAAAATACATGTCTAGGATTACATAATACGATTATAAAGTCATAAGATAAGTATACGCTGTAAGACATGTATAAGATCTAAAATACATGTCTAAGTTCTGTAATACCAGTATAAGATCCGTAAGATAAGTATATGCTCTGTAAGACATGTATAAGATCTGAAATACATGTCTAAGTTCTGTAATACCAGTATAAGATCAATCGCAGAATAAGTTTAGTAATACAAGTATAAGTTCCGTAAGACCAGGAATATACTCCATTAGTATGGCATAAGATTTGCAGCTAACTCACGGAGATCGAATAAGTATAACCTTGAGATAAGTATAAGTACATGTATAAGCTCAGTACAACATACGAGAAATCTGAATAAGTATAAGATCTGAATAAGAATAAGTTTGCTATAAGTATAAGATTCGAATGCTATAAGTATAAGACCCGAATAAGAATAAGTTTGCTATGAGTATGGAATTAAATAAAAAGATAAGTACGCCTTAAGAAATTCTTGAATAAGTATAAGTTAAAGTCTTGTAGATGAGAGAATCGAGACAAACTTAAAGTTTATTTCAAGAACAATTATGTAGGTAAATATGTGATATGAATTCACAAGTTAAATACTTATTCTTCAATTATACGTTATTCGTGTTTCTGTATAAGATATGTTTCCCACTAAGCGTAAAGCATACGGGTTTGTCAGGTGTAGGTACGAGGAGAAGACGTCGAAAACATCCACATACAGGTTGGGCTGACACACTTGTAAGGGTTCATCGCGGTAGGTCTGGCGCTGCGAGATAGAAGTAATTGGAATGTTAAGTTGTTTTTGTATATGTATAAGTAAATGGGACTCAGTTATATGTGTATAGATTTTGATGGACACCACTCCGGTGGTAGTTCTTTTTTGATTTGTGTATAATATTTGATTACGATGTTATAAGATGTGGGCCCTTACCACAGTCTGGGATCGACTTTTAAAAAAAAAAAAAAATCAGGTGATGAGTCCCAGTTCGGCCTTGCGCCTCGAAACCGGTTCGGATCCGCCAATCGGGTCGGGCCGGGAATCGGGGCGTGACAACATAAGAGAGGGACTGAGTGTTGTCACCTTGAAGGGGATGGGTTTCCACCGTTACAACCCTATCATGGAGGTTTAGAACTCCCTTAAAATTGAGACTTGATTCATAAATCTTTGGAACAATAATATTAAGTGAATTGAGAAATATCACTTCAACTTCAATTGCAAAGTTGAAATATAAAAAATGCAGAGTTCCCTCAATGAATACCAAGTTATAAAACCGACCGAAAGATTACAAATGTTTAAAACCAGGAACGAGAAAAAAACTAGCTACTATACTATAGAAAACCCTAGAAAACAGAAAAACTCACAAAAGTGAGAGCCCAAACCTAGAACATGAACTCCTTAATTCTGCCTAAAGTGGGCTTAAATACAATCCATTAGTGATGCGAAGTGGGAACAAAGAGCAGCGTGCCCTTGCACCCGCAGATCAAAATTCTTCTTAAATCTACAAAGATTGTTTTTGGTACGGTACCGAGTTAGTATGGTATCGGTACCAAAACCCTATGATTCTCAGCGCGTGATGCTGATGCATGGCGATTTGGTACCGGTACCAAGACTCCACTGGATCTTAAACTGCATGTGGGTACCAGTACCACCTGATTTGGTACCGGTACCACTGTCTCCACAATTGCCCAACTTCACTTCATAACTACCCGGGACCTCCCGATAGCGCCTGGAATCGATGGCGATGATCAGTTGTCCTACGGAAACAAATCGCTCTGAATCTGACGGAACATCGAACAACACACGCCAAGCATTAAGAAAGGTCAAAAGCATCTATTGAAACCAAAATGAAAGCAAAACATGAAATGAGGGCTTAAAACCCATATAAATGTTGCGCACCTTCTTACCAACATGTAGTCTTCCCCTATCTAATCAATTTGCAAGCTAGATGAGTTTATGAGTGGGAGATAAATATGTGGATCTCCTAAGATAATATATTTAGGTTCCATAGGCTTGTTGTTTTATCACTCTACACTAATGTGAAAGCACACACAACTCTGAGATCAAGTAGGTCTTTATAGGCTTGTAATGTAAGGCTTAGGTAGGGGTTGTTGAGTAGTCATTTTAGTAAAACTTACCCAAACATACATATTTTTCTGCATTAACAACTCCTACTCCATTCTGATTCTTACCATCAGCACAGTGACACTCTCAAGCACCCCAAAATCTGTTTAGGTGCATCATTCCATACTCCTCATATCACCTTTCTGCACAAATTCTACATTCTTTTAACAAACACCGAGAAGCCTTTTCTTCAAGACAAGGTTATTAGAGTGGTGTAAGGTCAAAGCCTCGCATAACCAAACTTACCAACCCTTAGCGAGTTTAAATTAGTAGCTCCCGGACCGAGTTGGCCTTAGGGTGCCAGGTGTTGAGACATCCCTTAGGATTTACTTACTCTAGGGAAGGAAGGCTACGAGGCTAGACTTACTCCTCCTTGACCTTTTATTATATTTTTGCTTCGTTTTCATTTTATATTTTTCTGTTTTTCTTTTTCTTTTTCTCCTTCCTTTTTACCAACCTCTTTTTATTTTCAACTTAACTCATTTCAACCAATTTTGAGTTATTTTTCCATAGGAAAAATAACTCCCCAAAACTTCCTCCTCACCACATTTATCAATTATGTTCAAATCCTCATGTTATGGGTGAGTTTGGTTCTTTACTGAGGGGTAGTGATGTATAGGAAGGTTATTGGCTTCAAACTTGGTTCTTATAAACTTTTTTTTGGCTCTTTAAGGCTCAACATTCTAGTACTAGAGGAATATGCATATGCATATTAATAGGGTTAGCTTGAAAGGCACAATCTTTCCAAGGATGGCCTATATCATTTCTCAATTGTTGTGCTGCCTAGGATTTCGCCTCAAGCGATAATAAAACAAGTTATAGAACCTATGGAGATCAAAGATATACGGATTCTCATAAACCTTCTCTAACCTAAGAAAAAACTGCTTTTCAAGGGTGCTTAGTGATCAAGTGCATGAATTTTGAGAAACCAATGACTAAATAGCCTATTAGAATAGCAGTAAGCATTAAGTCCCATTATCTTGAATATTGTCCATATCTCGGGGTTCAATTATGATATTCATTGACATCAAAACTTCTCGAAACAAAACTAAATTAACTTCCAAAAAACTCTGCTAACATAATAAACCAAAACTAAGATGTAAGTTGGAAAGCATAAAAAAGAGTCGTTATCCATAAAACCACGAGAAAATTTCATCTCAAAAAGTTATCATGTGCAACATGTGGGTGTGACATGGAAATAAACTAACCAAAAATAAACACCCCTAAACTTTGAGATGAACATTGTTTAACATGTCTAGCAATGACGAGGAATCAATTCGAGTAAAGGGTAATGAGAGTTGGGGAAAGCTGAACTCCTTTCTATTCATCGATCACATTGAATAGGAACCTTGAGATTTTCAGACCTTGACATTAGTATGCTACCGCTGATACAGTCTTTTCTTGTGTTATGACCAAACTACATATATGATGTGATAAGTGTATGCCCAACTTCTGGTACTGCCACCCAAGAACTATTCAGTCCCCAGAAACATCACTAAAAACTTGTTGACTAAATTTCAGACACAGCCACCAAAGGACTATTATCTAATCCCTGGTAACGGTACCAAAAACTTGTTATTGACCAAACACTTGTATGGATAAAGAAAAGATTGGCCCACTCTTTTTGTAAAAAATGGAATCATTAAAATTTGAGTTGGTGTAATGCTTGCAAGTAGATAGTCGTACAAGTAATAAAAGTGGTCTTCAGTCCAAATATACCAGGTCTCACCGGGCGATGATAAATCAAAAGAGATTAACTACCCCATCTACTCAAGATCATTACTATTTGAACTCCACTATTATGATGATGAGATAATTTAAAAGAATTTTATTCCCTAGATTGATTTCTTTAATATACATGAAAATAAATTTTAATAAAAATGGTTTGAGAATTCACTGAGTGAGGCAAAACTGGATCTAAATCAATGAGTAATAATCAATTTCTACATCATATCGATTCATAGCTCAGCCATAAATTGGAAAAATGAGTTTGTCAGATGCATGATAGTCTCAGTTCAGATTTCTCCTTAACCATACTTTGCTTGATTAGGGTTCATGTTCATTTTTGAAGCATGAGTCTAATCAGCTACTTGTAAAATATAACCCTCTTTACAAGATCTGGGTGTTTTTCCTTTTTAGTACTTCATACCCAAATTTTAGGACTGAAAAATTCTTACCCCATAGACAGGATATTGCAAGCCTTTTCCACTTTGATTGACAGCTCATCCTTCATTTATGATGAAAATTTCCATCACCTTGATTAGATATTTGCTAACACAGGATCAGGATCGATTCATTAGAAAGAGGAGAGACCTCCAAGTGATTAAACTGATACTTCAATCAACTATCCTCAATTTATGAGTAGTTGGTGATCTATCTTAGTAACCATCAAAGTTCATTAGTTTCCATAGTATTGGTCTACCATACCCTAGCGAACCGTTCTGCTCGGGATTCTCCATCTGTGTCACTCGAGAGGGCCTCTTGGATTTCAGAGCGAGATGCAATACCTTATTGGTACGGTACTAGTGCGGGAACAATTAAATTCAAAACAATACCCGATCAAATAAATTGAGAATTCTAATTCACGACATTCTTCCACTTTGTGCAGAAAAATGACTATCATCATTGACCCATTTCCAGAGAGCTCAACTTTTCAAAACTGGTTCACTCATATCAGTGACTAACTGATCAGGTAAATTCACTAAAATTGTAAACGAACTGAAATAAATGAACTCCAGAAATTTTTCATATTCCATTTAAATCATACAGTAATGAGAAAGAAGATTTTATCAATAAAATTCCAGCTCGAAGTTGCACTTCAGTTCATTACTCAAATCAAAAAATCTAAAAGAAAACTAACTAAAATCTACACTGAAACTCTATTGAAACTAAATATACTAAAATGGAAGAGTCTTCAACTACCTAGACGTCTTGGAGTTGCGGAAGCTGCGCACAGTGCCCTAGATACGTCTATTTATAGACTTTCCAATGTTGGGCTGCACTTCAATAATTGCTCTATGGATCCCCAAAATTTTGGCCCAAATTAGTCGCTATGTTGCGACATAGAAAGTTATGTTGCGATAGAGTTTTTCAGTTTTTGTCGCTGGCCTCTATTGTAGACTGTTGTTTTCTGTTGCGACCTGATTTCTGAGCTCTTTCTTGGATTCTGTCGCGATAGACTTTGATAATGTGGCGAAAATTTTTTGGTGTAGCAGTCTTGTTCTTATTGCAATAGGAATGTCTTGTGTCGCGACCTGAGCACATTTGCAACCATACTTCCCATGTCATGCGCCACGGAATGCAATCGCGACATAATTTTCCTTGTCACAACAAACATTTTCTTCTTCAGTCTGGTACTTTCTGTCGCGTGGAAACTGTAGTAAGTGACAAGCTTTCTTTCTCTAATTCTCTTATCACTTGCTGAGCTATTTATTTCGCGACATAGAAATCTTTGTTCTGACACGCTTGACAATAATCTTAGTTCTCAGCATAATTTCTCTCTTGTCGGCCTAATTTTATTATGTCACGATAGAATTCCATCATTCCATTGCTTTTATTGTCGCGACATAAAATTTCTTTGTCGCGACAAAGATTCTGCCTTAAATTCTTTACTATGTCACAACATGAATTTCTTTGTCGCCACTCCTCTTGTTTTGCTCTTCAACTTCTTGTCGTGACAGAGAATTCACCTCCTTCGTGTTTTGTTTGTCACGATAGAAATAATCTTTCTCGCGACATAGATTTTGTTGCTCTTCGTTATGAATGCTGAATGTTATGTCGCGACATGATTTTCTTTGTTGCGAAAGAAATTCCTCCTTGAGCTGGCTTGATGCTGAAAACTTTATCACAACATAAAAACACTTATCTCAACTGACTTGTGTTATGTTCTTGCAATTTTTTGTCCCGATATAGCTATGCTATGTCGGAATGAGTTCGACTGATGACCCGGCCTTTTATGTTGCAACAAAGGAATTATTGTCCGCGACCGCGGCTCTTTTCCATTTCATTGATCATTGTCGCGACGAGTTAAGGATTGTCATATGATCTTCTTTTCATTATTCTTTAGCAATGGCGCGACGCCAGAATACGTACAGTAGATTATTTGCGCTGAAGTTTAGCTGGACTTTGTTCACGACATTTAGCTGCAGCTACGACATAGTTCTTGCAGCATGCTTGAGTGGCTGTTGCAACATACAAAAACTATGTCGCGGCAGAGACTCTTTGCATTTCCATTTTTTTCGCTTCACTTTTACGCTTGTTTTCTCGTTTTAATTAACACCTACAAAACATAAAGTTGGTGAATATTTCATAATTTGGCATAAAAATAGATGAAACTTTTTTAAAACATGTCGAGAAAAATGGATTAAGAATAGATGAGTTTAGACTCATCAGCCTATAAACTAGTCATGACTACATGTTGAGCTTTGAGCCGCTGTCGAGAAAACACTAACAAACAAAGTTAAAACACTTATAAAATTTTCATCCCAGTAGTAAAAAAAAAAAAAAAAGAATAAATAAAATAACTAAATACAGAAAAAGAAAAAGAGAGTTGATAGAATCCTTATTACTTAGCTTGGGTTGCCTCTTAAAAAAGTTGCTTCGTTTTTAGAGTCCAGCTAGACTTATTGGAAAAGTACTAGTGCTTCCATTTGGCCAATCATCCATCTTGGACATCACTTCCTATTAATAACCATTAATCTCAAGGATGATTTCTTACATATTTTGAAAAAGGGAAAGAAATTTAGAATCCCCTTTAATTATGGTTAGTGGTTCAACCACAATTTCTTCAAAACAATCCCTTTTATGTGATGCAGATGCAAACACATTTATGCTTAAGGGTGACTGTTCAAACATGTGCCCTTTTGATGGAAGCAAGTTGCAGAATTTTCTGCACATGGTTCTTTCTTGCTCCGTCAAAGGTCATGGTTGGTGAAGATTGAACTTTGCTTTCTCCTTACCCACAAGCAAGGTGAGCTCCCCCTTGTTGATGTCAATCCATGCTTGGCTTGAGGAAGGAAGTGGTTGTCGACCAATTTTTGTATAGACCAGTTTAACCAAGTAATTGACACAACTACCAAAGACTAACTAAAGTCCCCAAGCACGACACCAAAAACTTGTATGACTGATTTTTGTGTAGAATATGTGTTTGTTCTTTTTGTAAAATGAACTTATTAACAATTGTGTTTGGTCTAAATAACTACAAGTGCACATGTCATACAAGTAATAAAAGTGGATTTTTAAGTCTAGCTATCGTTCCCACGAGGATTGATGATAAATCAAAAGACTAACTACTCAAGATCCTTACTATTTGAACTCCAATATCAAAATGTTGAGAGTACTAATAAAATAATTCTAAAGTAATTTCACTAGTATACATAAAGAATTTAATAATAGTGGATTTGAGAATTCACAGAGTGAGATCACACTGGGAAATATACTGATAATTGTCAATTTCTGCAACATTTTGAACCATAGCTAAGCCATTAGTTGGAAAGCTGAATTTGTCAAAGATGCATTGTGGTATAATTTGGATTTCTCCCCTAACCATACCTTTCACTAATTAGAGATTCATTGTAGCGACCCCTGAGCTCGACCCGAATGGAGGATCCGACCCAAAACCTCGGGGACGCTCGGTTAATTCTTTTTATTTACCTTTTTATTAATTTTTTTTTTTCCAAAATGTCGCAACCCGAATCCTCGGCTCGACCCGAATGGCGGATCCAAACCGGAGCTCGGTTTACTCTGACCTTTTTTTGTTTATCTTATCAAAACGTTTTATTTACGTCATTTCATTTTAGAATTCTCATTTACGCAGAAACATTTCAAATGGTAGGCCCATAAACATTTACTCTTATACAATTTGGTTACAAAATGGCGTGTCATGCCTTTACAAAACGATATACAAAACACATTTTTAGAGTTTAACCCTTTGGTTCACAAATAACATGTGTTGAAAGAGATGATATGCATATGGCCCGGGGTATACACTTAAAAGCCGTAACTTGCTCTATGACTTTGTGCTTCTTACTCTTGGCCTTCTTTCCGTTTACTCGAAACTTGCACATAGATAAGAACTACACACTAAGCATTTTCATACTTAGTGGTTTTATGCAGTTCTATTCCAATTTTCCAATTTAACTTGACATGCATTTATCATAAAATCATGCCTTTTATATCAAACTATACTCATGCTTATTCATTTCGCATGCTTTCACTTTACAAATCATTGATCATATAAATATATGCATTTTCACAGTAACAAATCATACCATAATGCAATTCGCAGAGATTCAAACGTACACTCTTTAAGATGTGTTTAGTTTACAAATCCCATTTACACTCATCAAGTTCTTTATTTCACTTTGTCTATGTAATTCACATTCATGACGGATTCCATTCAGTGAATCCTGTCATTTTTATCATTCGGTAATGTGCTTACACATTTCACAAATTCGGTCTCCCATCATTTAGGATGCCGATTGGTGCACCCCGACATGTGTATTTAAATGTCATACGCCATCAAGACAGATGCCGATTGGTGCATCCCGCCAAGTGGGACATTTCTTCAATGTCATACGCCATCATGACGGATGCCGATTGGTGCATCCCGCTAAGTGGGACATTGGACAATTTCGGGGTGCCATCACAACGGATGTCGATTGGGGCATCCCGCCAGGTTATTCATTTGGTATATCGATTCAATTCAAGATGTCAAGAATTGACCAATTCGATTACAATTCGATTAATCTTTCACATGCAATCAATCGTCAATCATTTCAATTATCACATTTTCAAATCTATATGCACTTTCGTAATATCATTTCAAATATTTACTCATTCCATATAATCATTTTAGATTTATTTGATATTATAAAACCCGAGAAAATTCTAATTTTCTGAAAAAGGGTAAAATGGTAATTTCGGTCAAAATCCAAAATTTTCTAGATCTCGGATGACAAAACAAACTTCACCGTTGGAATCGTCTCACGAAATCTAGCTACCACGTCGAATTCCGAGACAGTCGGAATTTTCACATTTTTCAAGGCAACGGGGTAGTGCGGGACACTTGGCACATTTTGAGTGGCTCACAGAGTGCCACGTGTCATGTGCAGAATTAGGAAAACATGAGCTCAAGTGTGGGCCATGGGTTGACACATGGCATCATGCCATTGGAGGAAAATCCAAAGTAGGTGGATAAGAGGATAAGGTGTAATCCCATGAGCCACTTAGAGTTGGACATGTGGCATTTAGATGACAAGTCTCTTGTCCCAATCTTGACCAAATGGGTTGGGAGAGGAGAAGAGAGAGGGGGAGAAGAGCAAACTGTGAGGGAGAGAATTTAGAGAGAGAGTGTCTACCTTATCTCTAGAATTCCCGGTAATCGGACCGTGGGTTGAAACGAAGCGAAGAAAACAAAGTTGCTCCCCCACGGCAAAACTACGTGTGGGCATATCGAGTTTGTGAGTTTCGCAACTCCGGTAGGGTTTTCCTCCTACTTGATTTATTTTCGGTTTAAGAGCCTTATCGTGTTTGGTTGATATGAGGCCGTGAGTGGCCGAATGGTCGATCAACCCAGGGCCCCGAAGTGCTAAATTTAAAATTTGTTTTGGGCGATCCGGGCGAACCGATTTGTTATTGGTCCACCTGTATATTTATTTATATATGTTAAGACATAGTTCTCTCTCCAGTGTTTAGAAATAGCCGTGAAGTTTTTTAGTCCTCAGTGGGACCGAATGCGCTGAAATTTTTGGGCGATTTCGGACAGCCCACCCTTCTTATTTTTGGGCTGATAAAGCATTTCGGGTTGATTGTTGGACTAAAATTGTCCATGTATGTTGCTTGCAAAATATTGCTTAAAATGAATGGCTTGGAGTGTGTGTGTGGAAAGGAATTGTTAATGCATGGAATTTAATGTGTTAACATGATGTTTGAATTATATGAAATATAATTGTGTGTGAGCCATTGGAATTAAATTGTTTATTAGCCCATGTGAGCTAATTTTGATGTTATTGCTATGAATGAATAACATGTGGTAGTATGGTAATTTTTGTCCAATATATGCATGATTGATATATTGGCATGTGTTAATATGAAAATGACATAATGCATTTCATATGCACTGGGGCAACCTAGAGCAATAGGTGTGAGTGCATGACATGAAAAAAAAGGAAAAATGGTTGTGAAAGGAATTTCAAAGGAAGATTTTCCGAAGAATTGCCTTGGAGAGTTGTCCAACAGTTCATCTCGGAGGCAGACCCATGACTGTTTCGGAGAATTACCCAGTAATTTACCTCGGAGGGTTGTCGATATATTTTGCGAAACTTCGATAGTATGTTTTTCGAGAACAAAAACCTTTTTTGAAAGCAGTGTTTGCTTGAATGTGTTTGGATTTGCCATTTACATCACACTTAGGTGGAGAGTAACCCATATAGAAAAATTCCACTACTAGGGCATTGCTCTCACTCGGTGAAAATTATTTGGGTCTGAAGTGTTCGGAAGGCAGCCCGGTGACTAGACTTTTAAGGAAAGAAGAAAGCCCAGTTAATAGCTGATATTTTTGTATAACATGTATTAAATTCTTAATTTTTAATATATGTTTGTAAAGTAAATTAACTCTTGAACTATTATAATATAGTTGGTTGAATATATTTTTGAGTGAGTATGATGTGTAGGCCAATGTGGCCATTTTACTCATGTATGGGTCTCATGATATGAGACACAGGTATTCCGCAGGTTGACGGTGGTCAACGGGACCCCCGAGAAATGGGGCGTCACAGGTATACTACCAAAACACTTGAAGTAAGGGTAGAGTTAGTGAACAAACTAAAGCTGTTGGCTCTAGTTTTCTTCCCTTCGATCTCAGTCCTAAGTTAGGTGATCCTCACCCGTCCCTAGTCAATAACAATCATGCCACTCTTAGTGGATAAACAATTATTATACATTTTTATTGAATGTCGATTAATTTTCGTTAACGGTCTTAGGTTAAGACACTAAGTCTACCCGAAGACGAACTTCGCTTTGCCTCGGCGGTAAGGTACGATATGTTTTTCATTTAGTTTTATCCTTATTTGAACCCCCATTAATCATTTATTAGGGTCCTTAAACTATCGGGGTACAAATACAAGGTGTTTGGAAACAAAAATCCAAAAACTACCCACTGTGAATAGTGACTTTACCGCGACGTAGGACTGCTTTACAATAGCGTGAAAACACTTCGCCTAGCGGGATTTCATGGCAGCGGAGGAACCGGGGGCTTTTGGCCTTCGGCCTTGCCGCGGTGAGGCGGCCCACCATTTGCGGCGTGGGATACGCCGCCCTTGAGGCAGCCCTCGGCTGCGGCGTAGGAGCTGCGCCCGCGGCCGAGGTGCCCCTTGGCTAACGGCGAAGGGGCTCGTGATGCCCAGTTTTTCTGGTTTTTCCCATTTTGCGATTTTTCACCAAAAATTCTCAAAACTCAAAATACATCATGTGAATCACTCCCAATGACATCCAAATACCTTCCTAAACCAACCATGAACCTGAGCCATGGATGGATTAACGGTTTCTAACAAACATCAAATACAACTTTCTAGGGCTTAGTTTCATACCTCAAATCACTTGGAACTCGTTTCCCTAGATTCTTCCTTCTTCCTTCTTGCAAGATCTTGAGCAAAAAGGGAAGAATCACACCACTCTTTTGATCTTCACACAAAACCCTAGCTTTCTCCTCTCTCAAGCTCTCCACACGTTTTTGCACAAATGTGCTCTTCCAAGACCAAATGTGGTCTTCTTTCTCCTTTTCCTTAAGCCCCATTTATCGTTTTGGTATTTTCTCACTTATTAGTTTCATTTCACTTTCATTTTATCATTTATTTCACATTAGCATTTAAGGCTGTCATTTTATTATGGTCCTCATTTTACAAATTTCCAAATTTGCCCTTTTCCTTAGGTTTATTTAGGGTTCCATAAATTTCTCATTTTAGCATATAATACTTAATCATATGCTCACATTTTCATTTCAATTTTCACTATTTAACAATTTATTAGTTTTCCCGGAAAAACCCAAGTTGGCTCAATTTATACCCGAAATATATACTAAAAATTATTATAAAAATTCTAGGGTATTTTTAGGACGTTACATTCATGTTCATTTCTGAATCATGTATCTAATCAGTTACTTGTAAGATATAATCCTCTTTCTAAGATCTGGGTGTTTTTCCTTTTCAGTACTTCACACCAAAATCTTAAGATTGAAGAATTCTTGCCCCTATAGATAGGATATTGCAAACCTTCTCCAATTTAATTGGCACCTCGTCCCTTCAATGTTGATGGGGGAATTCTCTATATCCTTCATTAGATCTATGCTAACATGGGATCGCGTCATTTCATCGAGAAAGAAGAAAGGAAACCTACGAGCAATTAAGGCGATATTTCCTCCGACTAACCTCACAATAGGTAAAGTTAGTGATTTATACGAGTAATCTTTCAAAGTTCATTAGTTTTGAGTATTAGTCTACCATACCCTGAATTGCTCCATGCCATCTACGTAATCACTTGCTGAAGGGCCTCTTGGAAATCGAGCAGATACAATTCTTTGTTTTGGGTACATAATACTAGTACTTGGAGCAGTTAAGTTCAAAGAATAATACCAATCAAATAGAATTGAATTTCAAACTAAGGCGTTCTTCCACTTTGTGCCAAAAAAATAACAATCACCATCAACCTCATTCCCAAAGGGAGCTCAATTTTCCAAAATTGGTTCACACATATCAATGACTAATTGATAAGGAAAATTCACTGAAATTATAAACAAATTTGAGTAAATGAATTCAGAAATTTTCCAAGATCCATTTAAAACATAGCATTAGTGAAAGAGAAATTTTTTGAAAAGATCCCATATCAAAGCAGCACATCAATTCATTACTCAACTCCAAAAATTAAACATAAAACTAACTAAAAACTACGCTAAATCAAGATCTACTAAAGAGGAAATAAAAGATAAAATAAAAATAAAAATAAAAGAAAAATAATATACAAAGAGTCTTATTTACCCGAGAGAGATCACAGGTGCGGAAGCTACGTGCAGTGCCTTAGATACATCTATTTATAGGTTTTATTGGGCCACACTTGAGAAAAATTGAGGATCCCAAAACTTGTGGCCTAAAATGGTAGCTTTGTGCGACAAAGAAAGTTATGTCGCGACATGGTTCTTATCTTTGTCGCCCAGCTCTTGTCATGGCCTACAATTTCCTGTTGCGACATATTTTCATTCTATCTTCTTTGATTTTGTAGCGACATAATTTGACTTTTTCACAACATGGTTGTCTTTTGTCGTGATAGAGTTTCTCCTAGTAGCATGGATTTTTTGTCGCGAAAGACTTTCTCTTTGTCGCAACAGAGTTGTGTTGCCTTGTATTGATGAGACTAAACTCTGTGTCGCGACATTCTTTTTCCATGTCGTGACAAAGTCTTCTTTACTCCTTGTTGTTGGCTGAACTTTTTTTGTTGCAACATTGAATCCCTTGTCACAGCAAACTTGCCCTTGATCCTTTCACTTATCTTCCATTTTCTGTCGTGATAGAAATCTCTTACTCAACAATTTTTATTGTTGTGACATAGTCTTCCTTTGTCTTGACAGAGATTCCTGCCTTCAGTTCGTTTTTTTGTCGCAACATGAGTTTCTATGTTGCAACATTCTTTTTACAATTTTCTCAACTTCTGTCCCGACAATATTTGTCTTTGTCGTGACAGAATTCACCTCAGCCTTATGTTGTGTTTGTCGCGATATAAAACTTCTCTGTCGCAACAAAGTCTTCTTGTCTCCCATTCGGCTGCGAGATGATATTGCGTCAAGTGACATAGTTTCTATACAATCGCGACATAAAATTTATGGTCTTAACATATCTTTGGAATGTTTGTCGCCAACATAGAAATTCTTTGTCGCGACAACTTTGTCTTGACTTGTCCTGTTTATTTATGTTATTTTTCCATCACGCCGAGTTGTCTTTTATCACGGCCAGAGTTCATATGATATCTTCATTTACATTACATGCGTAACAAAGATTTGAAATGTCGCAACATAATTCCATTGCCATTTGCTTGATCAATGTCGCGACATAGTTTGGAATATTGCGAAATTCTTCTTCATGAACTTCTCCAGCAATGTCGCGACATAAAAATCTATTATCGCGATAGAAATTAGTCAATCTATCTCAAACTGTGTCGCGACAGTCCTCATTTCTGGCTTATGCTCAGCTTGATCCTTGTTGCGACATACTTCTGCTGGTTATATTGGAATTCTGTCATGACATTTTGATACTATGTCGTGACATAGTTTGCTGCCCTAGACAAATTTTCTACTTTTCTTACTGGAATTCTCTATTTTTGATATAAAACCTGCAAAACAAAAAGTTGGTGAATATTCATAATTCGGCATTAAAATGAATCATAAACTTCTAGAATGATGTTAGAAAAATGGATTAAAAATAAGATGGGTTGGGGACTCATCAAATTCCCCGAGCAAGAAGTTTGCTTGTCCCCGAGCAAAGAAAAGAAAGGCTTTGTTTGTCCTCGAACAATTTGGCATTAATTTTAAGGACATTTTTACATTGTGAATCCTTAATTTGGCGGGAAACACAAGTTAGTTATGGGAATTTATCTCTACATATGTTTCATTCTAGAATCAGGAAGATTTTCAATTAAGTTCACTAAACAGCCAAATAATTCATATAGTATAAACCATTGAATAATTCAACCTTGATTTGTGAGTGTGTGGTCTTCTTTTTATTTCCTTGGAAGATTAGTTAATCTTCTGGGATGTTACTCAGATAGCAATTTTCTCCTTTATTCTTTAAAGTCCCAACCCAAGCAAAGAAAAGAAAACTTTGTTTGTCCTCAAACAGTTTAGCGTTAATTTTTAAGGACATTTTTCTGTTGAATCCTTAATTTGGTAGGAAACACAAGTTAGTTGTAAATTTATCTCTAAATATGTTTCCAATCTAGAATCAGGAAGATTTTCAATTAAGTTCACTAAACAGCCAAATAATTCATATAGTATAAACAAATGAATCATTCAACCCTGATTTGTGAGTGTGTGGTCTTCTCTTTTCCTTCTTGATTAGTTAATCTTCTAGGATGTTACTCAGATAGCAATTTTCTCCTTTATTCTTTAAAGTCCCATAAGCTTGTTTGTCATATTAATCTCCACTAATGTAAGCATATACCACCATCAGAATCAATTAGGTCTTTTAGGCTTGTAATATGAGCCTTAAGGTAAATGGGGTGAATAATACAAGATAATTTGGGCTCAATTTTACCTAGATTTGCTTTCCACTTGACATTTTTCCCTTCATATGCATAGTTAACCTTTTTCATTCATGTCATCTATCTATCCTCCCATTTGGTTTGGTGCATTCTTCTGCAAACTTTCTGTGTTGCCACTTTTCTTGGCCACATTCAGACTGCCAACTTTCATTCTTATCTTTGAAACTTTTTCACTTTTCATTTTCCATCAAGGTTTTAGGAATAGTGCAATGCTTTGTCTTTTTAAGCTTTCTACCATCCTTAATGAACATTAGGTCAGTAAATCCCATACTAATTGGCATCAAGGTACTAGATGTCGAACACCCCTAAGGACTTAATTGTTCTAGGGAGGAAGGCTACAAGACCAAACTTATTTCACCTTGACACTTTTCTTTTCACAACTCTTTTTTCTCAATTTGAAATAATCTTCCCTTAAACTTGTCCTCTTCTATTATTGCTGTATTTGTCATGTAATCTAGGCAAATCAGAGTTTTTTACTATAGGATTATATTCAAGGAAGGAATTAGGCTCTTCATTTGTTGGTTGATGATGAAATTAGCTATTAGCTCAAATGAGGAACTAATGTGTATGCTTATGCATAATATAAGGGTAGGCTTTGAAAGGCTCAAACTTCCAAGAATTGCCTATATAATTTCCTGTTAGTGATATTGCTTAGGATTTTGCCTTGACGAATAAACTAACAAGTTTTAGGACATTTGGAGATTTAACTATGATAGATCCAAGAAGATGTCCCAAATCTTTAGCACAATTTGTTTCAGAGATACTGATTCATTGCCCGTAGGGTATTAATTAACAAAATTTATAACCTAATACCTCATACTAGCGTAGCATAGCTACTATAGCTTAAGGGTTCTATGATCGTCCACAAAGATGGGTTTTCTTCATGGAAATGCCTTACAGTGAGGCTTATGCTGGTGGTTTCTCTTTGGATATTGGGTTTGTGATAAAAGGGGTTTGTTTTAATGGTTAAAATTGAAAATAAATTATATTAAAATATGGAAAGAGGTCCCTTGAAGTATCAAGACACTAGGCTTAGGTTCTTTAGGCAAATAAGGGGTTTACGGGTCTTTACCTGCATTGGGGAGGATAACATATAGTTATCTCCCCAAATCAGATCTTCATTAGCTATAAAAATTAACCCTCATTAAATATCTTTAGAAATGGCATTCCACGCCATTAATGGTCTCAGTCAGTAAAAAAACATGTCTCCTTGACTCACCTTCCAATGGCTTATAAGTGATAACTAACAGACATCACTGGATCTAGCATTAAGTATCTAATAGTCCTGGCTTACCAAATAGTGCTTGATTCAAGGTGACTCGAAGGGATCAAAACCTAAAGTTGAAGGAAGAACGTGGCGGTGAATACGCAGAAAACATGGAAACCCTTAGTTTGCCTTAGGATCCTTTACAGTGGCCTCTTACTTTAAGCAGAAGGAGTTTTTAGCCACTCATCCTTTAAGAAATCATTATCAGAGGTGTTTGGCCAGTGACAAAGAGAAGAAAATGAGAGAAATTAGAGCGGGAGCTTAACGTGACTTCCCCCGAGGCTTCAATAATCAAGTTGTTTACAAAGTCTTCTTTGAAATTTATTATATACCACCAAAGCAGCTAAGTGCAAATTGTACAAAATAAACACTATTACATAGGGAGAAATTGGGAAGAAAACAAAAAGAAATTAAAAAAAAGTCAAATGTGGCAGACAATTTCGCAACCCTTGCGAATTTTTGCAAGGTTGCTACTGTATCTTGTTTTCTTGTTCTGCTTTTGCCTTCTTCTACTTTGAAGCTCTGAATTTCTACTGATTTCTTCATGCTTAAGCTGAATCCCAATCTTCAAGATGTATAGCCTTTAAAAACAGAAAAACTTGTCATAAAATTTGATTAGTAGCCTTGCTAGGTCCTTAACATGCCAACTGGGTTAATTAGGCTGATTACTACACTAAAAGTGCTTAAAAACTAGAGTGTTAAGGGTATGAAATAACACTTTTTAAGTAGTAAATACTCCCCCCAACCGACACATTGCTAGTCCCTTAGCAATGAAGGAAGAATGAAATAATTTAAAGCAAGATGATCTATATATCCACAAAAAAAAAAAAAAAAAAGGTTTTCAAAAGTAATGATGTGATAAAACCCAACCTTAAACAAAAGTTATCAAAACCTTGCCAATGACTATCTCCAAGAAATTATGTGCTATGCAAATTGAAGTATCAAAAGAATTTCCACTCCTAGAGAACCAACCTGAAACCTTCCACAAAAACCTAAGTGTTAACTTGATAAGTTTTCAACAATAGTTTGCCAAACTATCCTGTCCCCCCAACCTAGCTATTTTCTACACCTAGCAGACTAATCAACCTTCATAGACTAGGAGCCTCATTTATTTCACAACTTTTTATTGTACGGGTGCAATGCTAAGGGTATTGAATTCAAATTGTCCACTGGCAGAGTCCATTGATGACTCCCAACAGCAGGTTGATTAAATCAAGTCATAGGGATCTTTTCGACCACTAACTCTTCAATTGCCCAGACTTTAGTAAGATTCGATACTCCAGCACCTACAAATTGTTAAAATCCACCTATTTACCCATATGACGGCAAGTGATGACTCAAAACCCCAGTTGGCTTAGGACAGAGCTTTAAATACTTTAGTAATATACCTCGGACCGTGCCTGGGGTTTCAGGTAAGCGTCATAATTTTTTTTATTTATTTTTTATTTTTTATTTTTTATATTTTATACACATTGGTCTTTTTAGGGATCCCAACCTATTAAAGGTGGTAAAAATTACTAGGCCAGATTTTTGCAATGCTCGGGAGGCAAGACAGTTTTTCAGCTTATAAATGAAAACTAATGTGCATAGTGTGTGGTTAGTTCAAAGTGGAAAAAGTATGGTTGAGAACCAGAGGAGTTTCAACAATTCATAAACTTTTTATAAGCTATCACCCTCTACAATCAAGAGTATTGAAAGTTTCAATTTCTCCTATTGCTAGTTGAGAATTAATTTTTTTTTTTTTGAGAAATCCGATGGAAAACTAAGAAACTAAGAGACTAAAAACATTTTGATAACTAAAAACATGAACTAAAGAAATGTAATAGAAACTAAAAAAAAAAAAGCATGTACTATACTTGTTCGAAAAATATAAGCCATTCAACTACATAATAAACTGGCTCAAAATAAACATGTACTTCATTCTTTAACTCTCCCCCCAACCAAATGTTGCATTGTCCTCAATGTGGCTTAAGGAAACTTAAAGGAGAAGTGATACACTCCCCTCGAGATAGGTGCGGGGGTGGAACCTCACATCTCATCCTGTGATGGTATAAGATTGAAGGATGATCAAGCTGGTAAACGGCTAAAGTTCTTTGGTGGAATTAGCGTACCGAGGGGCTCACGAAGATGCTATTGGCTGTTGGTGGAGCTGGTGATGCTCTTTGTTGCTCTTCTTTGGAGGGAGTAATCGGGATAGGTGGCAAGCTTAGGTCTTTCTTGAATGCGAGCAAGGATGAAGCCCCCGATACGAGTCGTCCAGCGTGCCGCTAACGGTATGGGCAGCGGCAAAGTGCGTGATGTTACTTGACAAAATTACGAGCGATGGCCATAATCGCTAGGAAGTGTTGTGTATAAATGCGGACAAACTCCACAGGTGGTGCAAATGTACTAGGGCTAGCCTGACTAGTACGGGTTAAAGGGGGTGATGGGGCTGCAGGTGCTGATGTTGATGGCATGGGTGGAGGAGGATAAGCTGGTGACATTGGGCTGTGAGAGTCTTAGGTAGGGGCAAGAGGATGCTACTAGACCTTCGGGGGAACTTCCTGCTAATCCTCCTCAACAGCAGGAGAGGTAGGAAGAGGAGGACCTCTAGCCACAAACTTCCACTTCTCGAGTGTGAAGGTGGCCTCGTAATCACGACGGTGCTCATGATTCGACTTAGCGGGAAAGCCTAGGTGCTCCAAGACATAGGAGAGCAGTCGCAGGAAAAAGAGTGGAATGACCTTGGCCTGCTTAAATTCTTTTGATGGCCTTCTCCTCGAAGTGGAACAAAGGCGACATGATAAGATCGGACGAGAGCGAGAAGCCCTCAGATGTGGAATAAAGCCTCAAGGATGGAGCCTGCGCCTCTGTACTATATCTTAATGGGAGCGAGTTGCAACACATCACATGGTCACAAAGAGCATTCGAAGGAAGGCGCGCCGGTAAAGTATAAGACCCGGTGGATGTTTTTCGGGGAGAAGAACTGGACATCTCACAGGGGGTGAAGGGTGGGGCCACTACCTGAAGTCTGTCAAATTGGCGAGGGTCAATGGAAGTTGAAACGCTAAAGCTATATTGGCTGCTCTTAATATGCCACTGTGGGCGGTGATGCTCGCTCTTTGCTTCTTCTTTGGAGGGAGTGTCGGGATAGGTGGCAAGCTTAGGTGCTCTTGAATTTGAGCAAGGATGGCTTCGATACGAGTCATCCGCTGTGCCATAACAGTATGGGCATCATCAAAGGTCTGTGATGTAGCAGCAAAATTCTAAACAGTGGCCATAATCATTAGGAAGTGTTGTGTATAAATGCGGACAAAACTCCACAGGTGGTGTAGATGTACTAGGGCTAGCCTGATTAGTAGGGGCTGGAGGGGGTGATGAGGCTGCAGGTGCTGATTTGATGGCATGGGTGGAGGAGGATAAGCTGGTGACATTGGGATGTGAGAGTCCTAGGTAGGGGCCAGAGGATGCTACTAGACCTCCGGTGGAACTTCCTGCTAATCCTCCTCAACAGCAGGAGAGGTAGGAAGAGGAGGACCTCTAGCCACAAACTTCCACTTCTCGAGTGTGAAGGTGGCCTCGTAATCACGACGGTGCTCGTGATTCGACTTAGCGGGAAAGCCTAGGTGTTCCAAGACATAGGAGAGCAGTTGCAGGAAAAACAGTGGAATGACCTTGGCCCTGCTTAAATTCTTTCGATGGACCTTCTCCTCGAAGTGGAACAAAGCTGACATGATAAGATCCTGAGGGCCGAACCAGAAGCCCTCCAAGATGTGGAATAAAGCCTCAAGGATGGAGCCTCGCCTGGCTGCATATCTTGCAATGGGAATGATTGGAACACATCATATGGTCCTGAGGCATTCCCGGCGCAGCCGGTGAAGTATGAACCGGAGTGGATTATTGTTTTGGGAGAAGAACACAGTTATCTCTCGCGGTGAAGAGGTGGAGACCCACTTTACCTAAAATTACGTCGAATTAGCGAGGTCAATGGAAGTTGGCTTAATGAAGCTATATTGGTACGCTCTCAATATGCCTGCCGATACATCAATGGTGAAATGAAGAGCAGTAGGTTGGCGCTCACCCCGGGATGTCAAGGTCTGGAAAAAATCGATCACTACTCTCGGGTAGAAGAATCTACGTGGGGTCATAAACGGCTCGAGAGAGTAGCGATGAATGAGCCCCATTGAATCCCAGAGCTCAGGTTGATTGGCAAAGGCCGGGATGTCATAGAAGTTCTCATCATGGAACTCCTTGCTGCTACAATCAACGTTCCCTTCTATTGGGGCACAGGGGAATGGTGGCCTCTTGATACCGGAGCTAGGAGAGTCCATCTCGAGAATGGAAGAAGCTGCCCTCGGCGAGGGTGAAGGTTGCTGAGGCACCTGAGGCCGTTGTTGAGAAGTTCACTAGGGCTAAAGGTCCTAGCCCACTTGAATGGAGGCTGTCTGCATGCAGGCCATGGGTGAGATGGAGGTGTCGGAACTGGACTAGCCCTGGTGGTATACCTGCGCACTATGGGAGATGGTGGGGCGCGGATGGGCGAGCAGTAAGCTTCGAGCGGGGGTCAGCACGCTCGACGGGGTGCAGCGGCAACAATTAGCTTGGGCATTCGATGAGGGCCTCAGAAGCCCGGGGTTAGAGATGAAGCGTATCCTCCTGCGGTTTTGGCTGGCTTCGTTCTTTGAAAGGGGAAGGCTTCAAGAGAGGATGAGGAAAAGGAGGGAGATATACAAAATTTGCAAGGCCTTGGAAATAGGGTTACGAAATTTCGCAACCCTTGCGAAACTGGAGGGAGGGGTGAGAAAATTTGAAGACAAAAGGGTTGCGAATTTTTCGTAACCCTTGCAAAAATATATGGGAGGGTTGCAAAAATTTTTGCAACCCTTTTGAAAATGTTGGGCAGGCGCAAATTGATGTTTTAGAGTGGTTTTGACTAGCATAGCTTCCCCTGCTTCAGAAACATAACAACTTCTTGCAAATGAACACATAAATAACAGGGAGAGGAAATAGAAGCTAAAATTAAGAGAGAATTTAAGGAAAATTTTGACCGCCTCATTCACTTTGAAAGTTTGGCTCTCATTGGAATTGAGGAGTTCTACTGCTCCATTAGGATACACTTGATGAATGGTGAAATGACTAATCCATCTCGACTTGAGTTTCCTTAGAAAGATATGAAGCTTAGAATCATAGAGCGGGACTTTATCTCCTTATTGGAAATTTTTCCGAGCCACCATCTGATTATGCCATTTCTTTGATATTTCTTTGCCAATTTTGGAATTTAGATAAGCATCGTTCCTTAGCTCCTCTAATTCAGTAAGGTCAAGAAACCTCTTGAGGCCAGCCCTCCCTAAATCCAAATTCAGTTTTTTAATTGCCTACCATGCCTTGTATTCAATTTCCATAGGGAGGTGACATGCTTTTCCATAGACTAGCCGATATGGGGACATCTCAAGAATGGTTTTTGAAAATTTATTATGTATGCCCTAATGAGTTTAACGACGGGGACCAATCTTTTTAATTTGAATTCTGACCGCCCCTTCATCGAGATGTTTCTTGAAGTCTCTACATTTAACTAAGCTCAACTTTGTCCCTTTGGTTTGAGGATAATAAGGAGTGGCCACTTTGTGTTTCCCCCCATATTTGGCTAGGAGGGTTGCAACGGGTTTGTTGCGATAAGTTTCCATCACCTAATTGTTATGGCTTTGGGCACTCAAATGCGGAGAGAAAACATTCTCCTTTAGAAATTTAACACCACCCTATGATCATTTTGTTTTCAAGGAATGGCCTTAAGCCACTTGGACATATCAAATAACTGACCAAGATGTATGAATAGCAAGAAAGACATAGGAAATGGCTCATGAGTCAATGCCCCGAACATGGAATAAATCTACTACCGGTGGGTTCAAAGGCATCATATTACATTAAGCTTCCCGAGTCTTTGGTATCAATCGCTAAGTTTGGCACATAGCATGAGCATCTTTGAAGAGCGATGGCCAGTAGAAACTGGATTGCAGGATCTTCATAGCTATCTTTCATGAAGCAAAATGACCTCCACATGCATTTTCATGGCAGTGGCTAAGAATCCCCTAGTGTTCTTCTTCAGGTACACACCTTCTAATGATTTGGTCCGCACAGTATTTGAAAAAAAATGGTTCCTCCCAATAATAGGAATGAATTTTGGTGAAGAAGTACTTCTTGTCCTGTGCTTTCCATTCAACTAGGACCTCCCCTATTGCTAAATAATTAGCAATATGAGCATCTGGGGGCATTCTCTACAAGCGATAAAGACTCCTTAGGAAATTCATCTAATGAAGAATTGGCCAAGTCATGAGCTATGGATTGGTCACGGAGAGGTGATCACGACACACATTCTCACCCCTTTCTTGTCTTTGATTTGGAGTCCCAAATTCACAGAGTAGGAGAACCCACTTGATAAGTCTTGCCTTAGCATATTGTTTAGTCAACAGGTACTTCAAAGTAAAGTGGTCTGTAAAATAGCGTGAGCATGCCAGTATGCTCGAATTTGTCAAGGCATAGACTACGCTAGTAGTCCTTTTCACGTGGTTATTAATTTCTCTACACTTCATTCGAGTCTAAGCTTGCATAATATACCACGTAGGGCTTTCCATCTTCTCTTTTCCCAGTAACTTCCCCAATGGCAAAATCTCTTGCATCACCGTCACTTTAAGGGTAGTGGTGCAGGTTAAGGCGCTCTTACTATATTTGCTTGATATTTAGGTGTAATTAAGCTCTTGAAATTTGTTTTAGCACCTTTCATCCCAAACAAATTTGAGGTATCCTTCACCAACAGCTCACGAGAGGGTTTTACAGTTTTGAAAAATCTTTAATAAACTCCTATATATAAACTGTGGCCAAAAGGTGCCTCATTTGCCTTGTGGAGATGACATGTACAATGTGATTCCTTAATTTACCATAAAATGGAATTTCTCCCAGTTAAGCACCAAGTTTTTCTCAATGGATCTGTTTAGAACAGTCTCAAGGTTGGCTAAGCACTCCTCAAAAGTACCTCCATATATGGTGATGTCATCCATGTACACTTCCATAATTCGTTCCACATATCATTGAAAATACTGAGCATACACCTTTGAAATGTGGTGCAGGTGCCTTCTGCAGAGAGACCAAAGGCATTCTCCTATAGGCATAGGGGCAAGTGAAGGTGGTATTCTCCACACGGTCCTCCACGATTGACTTCTATTTGAATGATCCTTAGCCTCGGGGAGTTGAGCCAAAATCTTTCTTTATCCTTCAATGTGAAAGGAAAAAGTTTAAGCCTCATTAAATCCACCAGTGGCGATCTCCTCCTTGAAGGTGTTGCGAGACCTCTTCAAACTCCCTTATGCCAGGCAAAAGGGTTCTCCTCTCATGCCATGAAAAGTGGGAAGGAGTGGCACAGGTAACAACCATTTGCTTTCGGATTGGAGGCACTATAGGAGGGTGTACTCATGCGAGGAGATTGTATGACCTCGTGGATCTAGAGAAATGCATTGAGTTCCTTTTCACTCCCCTCACCGACTACTGTTGTTCTTCGATTAGAGGTTCCATTAGGTTTAAATTCAGGCTCAATTCATAATTTTATTCACATGGAATACTGCTGACTAATCGCATGAGATTCCTAAACCAACTGGAACATAAACTCCTACATGAAAACAAACAACACCAAAAGAAACGAAACACGATTATCACAAAAAGGATTAATGTTAGCTAAAAAAGTGTGTATATATATATATATATATATATATATATATATATATATATATATATATATATAAACAATGAAGAATGAATTTAAGTAACCTAATAGTAAGCTGCTAGAAAGAATGATAAGAGAAAGAAATTCCTGAAGCTTGTGATGGATCCATGAAGTGTTCATTACAGTATCATTTGCACTAAGGCACCATCCTCGAAACAGCGACTCCATTTGATTCGTACGCCCGTAGGGTATTAATCAACAAAATTTATAACCCTAATACCTCATACTAAGCGTAGCATAGCTACCTATGATGGTTCTAGGATCGTCCACGAGATGGAGTTTTCTTCGTGGGGAAAATGACTTCTGATGAACTTATGCTGAGTGGTTTCTCTTTCTGGATGGGTGTGTGATAAAAATCGGTTGGTTTAATGGTTAAAACTGAAAATAAAATTTAGATTAAAATATGGAAAGATGTCCCTTGAGTATTAGGACACTAGGCTTAGGTTCTTTTAGGCAAATGAAGGGTTTTCAGTCTTTACCTAAAATTGGGGAGAATAACATATAGTTATCTCCCAAATCAGATCTTCATTTAGCTATAAAAATTAACCCTCGTTAAATATCTTTGAAAATGGAATTCACTACCCATTAATGGTCTCAGTCAGTAAAAACACATGTCTCCTTGACTCACCTTCCAATGGCTCATAAGTGATAACTAACGAACATCACTGGATCTAGCCTTAAGTATCCAATGAGCCCTGAAAGCTTACCAAATATTAACCATTCAAGGTGACTCGAAGGGATCAAAACCTAAAGTTGAAGGAAAGAACATTAATGACAGTGAATACCTGCGTGAAAAACATGGAAACCCTTAGTTTGCCTTAGGATCCTTTACCCAGTGGCCTTCTACTTCAAGGAGGAAGGAGTGTTTGGCCAGTGAGAAAGAGAGAAAGAAAATGAGAGAAATGAGAGAAAACGGGAGCTTCTTCAGCAAACTTCCCCCAAAACTTCAATAATCAAAAAGTTGTTTACAAAGTCTTCTTTGGGGTATTATATACCACCAAATCATTACAAATTAACAAATTGTACAAAATAAACACTATTACATAGGGATAAATTGGGAGGAACAAAGGAATGAAAAAAGTGATGTGCGGATGTTTAACATGCAGAGTACTGTGAAGGTTGCTACTGCATCTTCTTTTCTTGTTTTGCTTTTGCCTTCTTCTACTCCGAAGCTCTGAATTTCTACTGATTTCTTCACGCTTAACCTGAATCCTTATCTTCAAGATGTATAGCCTTTAAAAACAACAAAACTTGTCATAAAATTTGATTAGTAGCCTTGCTAGGTCCTTAACATGCCAACTGGTTAATTAGGCTGATTACTACATAAAAAGTGCTTAAAAACTGGAGTGTTAAGGGTATGAAATAGCTCTTTTTAGGTAGTAATCAGATACTTTTGACCATGTGTAGTGTTTTTTAGGATTTGTAATAACTAAACTCTTTACAAAAACATAATCACAAGTCTTATTTGTTCCATCAATTTGTTACAATCTTCCTTATCCTTGAAGTTCAACATATTCATCAATAACCTTCTAGCTTTCCTTTTCATTTATTCCTACCCTAATTCATCAATCCAATTCTTGTTTGGTTCTGAGATGTGTTGCTATACTATTTTATAGGATTAGCAGCTCATTCAAATTAACCATTCAATTCAGATGAAGTTAACACAACAACATTTCAATTCCACAGTCTATTCAATTCTACCAAACAATGCACAACAATCAAGTATTTCAACCCAGGAAATCTAGTCTCCATTATTTAACAAAACCATTCACTAATATTCATCAAATTTAAATTATTTAAAGTAAAAGAATAAAAATAAGACACATAAGAAATGCAAAATAAAAATTAAACACCAATTTTGCAAGGGGAAATATATATTTTATTTCAAATTTTCAGGTATGAGAAATTACATACAAAGAGGGGAAAATGGGAAGGAAGAGCAAGAATTTGTAATTAATTTTCTTCTTCTTTCATGCCTTTAGGAGGAATGCAGATTCACTGGTTCATACTTGTAACCAATTGCAGAAGGTGAGAACTCAAGAATCTGGACTTGTAGCTGCTTGGACCTTCTAACTTTTTTCACTTCTATTGAATGCAGACCACTCCATGGATAGGGCCATTTTCTTGATAAGATCATTTTGTCTGCCCTGGCCCAGAGTTCAAGGTTCACTTTCCAAAACTCACCCAGGCGAGTACATCTTTGCAGTCGTTGTTGATCATATCTAAGCGTTCATTCCAACACTTTTCCCTATAGTTTAGGGTGCCCTCTAATTCCTTGTCCCTTTTCCTTATCAGAAGTCTTATTCCTTATGATGTTCCTTGTACAAATACCTAAAAACATTTGCCTTCTACAACATGTTCTTTTCTATGCCATACTCCTTTTCCTTCATGATTTTTATTAGCTCACTATCCCTCTTGAGCTGATCTAAGATGAAGGCATCTTCTCTTGCCTTGAGCTCTTCACTTAGTTCCTGCTCTCTTATTTCCCATATGCTCTTCCATTCTTCATCTCTCAGTCACAGAGCTACTGATTACTGATATCTTATTTTCAGCTCAACATCCATGTTTTCATCCTTGAGTTGAAGTTGGACTTTCAGCTGGTTGTCCCTCTCCCTAATCTCTTGCCTCATTGCCCTTAAAATTTCCATTAATTCAACATTGTTGCTTTGATGCTTTGAGCTTCCATCTTGCTCTTGATAAGCTTGTCTCACATCTGGGGAGAGGGTTAGAATTGGGCTTGCACTGTTCATCACAAGTTCTTTCTCTGGAGTTTCACTTTCAAGTTGCATTTGATAAATTTCAATGTTCTCTTCCTCCTCTCTTACAACTTATACCTCTCTTTCCCTACCTCTGTTCTTATGCCCCTTGGTGATTCCTATCAATGTTAGGGGTGAGGTAATGGGGCAATTTCTTTCTTCCTCCTAGTCTCCTTCCACACCACCCAGGATGTAAAGCCTAGTGATAAGTGTTGGGTGTGAGTGTCCCTTAGCAACCTCCTACATAATAACTCAGAATTAAGTTTTCAATAATTTTTCCAATGTTGAACTTGTAGCCCTTTAGGATGACATACATCAACACTGCTTCATTCTCCTTGACTGTAAACAAGTGCTTGGAAGGTAAAATGACTGAACACAAGAAATAGAACCACACCTTTCCTTGTCTAGTCAATGTTCCTCTAGCGATGGACTCGTGTGGGTTTTTACTGGTGGCATTCCACTTTCCCTTACCATCAATCAATAAGTCTACAATCTTCTGGAAGTCGGGTTCCTTCACCAGTTTCTTGAACTTCGACCCATTCTTCCTCTCATGAAGATTGTATGTTTGGTCTATCTGCTTTCTACTAAAGGAAATTCATTTGCCCCTAACATAAAAGCGTCTTATCTTTCATTCCCACCATGTTAGCATAGAACTCGTTCACCACATCTACGAACCCAGGAGCCTTGTGGTCACAGAATAAATTCCATCCCTTACTCTTAATGACTTCTTGGAAGGGAGAAATCAACTTATTGAAGCCTCTCTCTCCTATGAAGTCACATATGCCTCAATTTATCCCTCAGCGACATAAGCTTGCTGAGACCAGTCCTTGCTTTTCTCCACTTCTTTCTACTCTAAACTAACCGACTTCTCTCTTCCTTTTTCTTGATTTCTTCCCTTTAGTACGCAAGGGCTTTGCTCTTACCTTTAGCTCTTTCTTCTTAGGTGCCTCCTTGAGTCGCTTGAACTATTTCTTTCTCCCTCTCTGTATATTCTTCCATGATTTCGTTTAGGTTTGGAACCAGGTTCGTCGGCTCAGACATTGTTAGAAAGGGCTCTAGGGATCTAGGGTTTTCGAAAGGAAGGGAAGAGATTTGGGGCAGAGGAGAGTGAGTGGTTTGATGGTTTAATGAGGCAAGTGGCTTTTCAGGTTTCAAACATGATCTCTTTATACAGGCTTTACTATTAGTTTGTACCTTCATTGAAATGTAAGTAGTAAGAACTAGCCTAGAGGTTAAATCCTTTTAATTCTATGTCATACGTAAAATTGTACTATTAAACACCTTTTTGAAATTAATTATAACTAGGTCGAGTCCTTTGTTGCGATAGAGGAAAAATTGTCGTGTAATTAAATTTGATGTTCAAGTTTACTTGTGTCGCGACATTGAGAAATATTGTAATAAGAAACCTTCCTTCTTGCGACATCGGATCTACAAACCGGTATGTCGCGTCACAAAGAAGTATATTTACGACAAAAAAAAATTGATGCTTAAGTAAACCTATGTCGCGAAATATAAAAATATTGTTGCGATACTATTTTTCTCTTCCAAAAACAAAGGTTATTTAAAATTCTGTTGTGACATAGATAAATTGTGTCCCGACAGACTTTCCTGCGACTTTTAAAAGGTTGAATCGATTGCACATGCAGTGAAAAGATGTTGAGACTGACTTTGGAAATAATGTAGAGTGACGAGATAAGCATGTCGCGACATTTAACCAAAATTTTCCCAGAATTGTACAATTTACATTTTTAAATCAAGCCACATCCAAAGCAAGGTGTATTCACTCATACCAATCAGCACATACTCGTGAAAACACATCTAATCATCTAAGAACCACAATTCAAGTATGAACAATCATATTTCATTGTCTATACTCAATATAATTCATAAAATGGTATTCAAAATATCTAAAATTTTGAACAACAAAGCTACTATTCATTTTATGCTTTAAATAAAATCACATTCCCCCAAACTTCAATTCTGCGTTGTCATTAAAGACAAAGTGAGGGAAATAGAAATACTCCCCCTTGTAGCAATTTTCTGCATATTTTAGTTTGAGAAAGTGTGATTCCTAATAACATCATTCTAGTCGACTTATTTTGTCCCTAAAATCAGCAAAAACAACACTTAAAGTTTTATATAAAATTGAAACTAAAATTCATACACACTAATTTAAACAAACAAAATTAACTATGAAAATTAAAATTTGCTTGGGTTGCCTCCCAGAGAGTTTGCTTGGATTTAATGTCTACAGCTAGACATTCTTTGCGGGAATGTCTTTAGTCGACCAAGATTCTTCAATCTCTTTCAGATATGGTTCACTCTTCATTTATGTTCCCTCCAAGGTAATGCTTCAATCTCTAACCATTCACTTTAAATTCACATCCAAAGTCAGTTTTCAGTGTTACTGCTTCAAAGGGTGTACTTGCTACTATTATGTAAGGACCACTCCATCTTGGCCTTAGTTTTCTTGGAAACAGTTTGAGCCTGGAATTATATAATAGGACTTGTTCCCCCTTCTTTGAATTCCTTCCTCAAAATCCTGGGAGGGTGGAGAGATCTCCATTGTTCGTTATGTCATATCTCTTCTGTGTGTTCATGCCACTTCTTGGTCTTATCTTTGTAGATTATGACATTATCACTTAAAGCTTCATTCCTCCAACTCTTCCAGGTTCATTCGATTAGAGTAATCTTTCTTCTTTTGCGACTTGAAGTCACAATTCAATTTCTTGATGGCCCACATAGCCTTGTATTCTAGTTCCAAAGGGAGATGACAAGGTTTTCCAAATACTATTCTGTATAGGGACATTCCAATAGGAGTTTTGTAAGCAGTTCTATAAGCCCACAATGCATCATCTAGCTTTATAGACCGGAGTCTTTTACTTGTATTCAATTTTTCTCAATTTTCTTTATCTCCTTATTGTTCAGCTGCCCATTTGGTGAGGGTGATAATGAAATCCCATCATATGTTTGATTTCATATATATTCATGAGTTTTGAAAAAACTTTATTTGCAAAATGGTTTCCTTCATCACTAATGATTGTTTAGGGTGCTCCAAACCTGCTCAAAATATTTCTTTGTATAAACCCGACCATTGTGCTGGCATCATTTCTGGGACAAGCTATTTCTTCCACCCATTTGGATACATAATCCACAACTAGGAGAACGTATAAATTTCCAAATGATGATGGGAAAGGTCCCATGAAGTCTATCCCCCATACATAAAAATCTTGCTGCAAGGTTCTTGCAGGGGCATTTCATTTCTTCTGCTTATATTTCCCATTCTCTGATAATTATCACAATGTTTTACCCATTCAAAATGGTCTTTGAATAAGGTAGGCCAATAAAAATCTTATTGGAGAATTTTATGGGATGTTCTGTCTCCTGCAAAGTGTCCTCCATATGGTGATGCATGACATTTCTCCATAATACCACCTTGTTCTGTTTCTAAAACACATCTCCTGATGATCATATCTACTCCTCTTCTAAAAAGTAGTGGGTCCTCTCAAATATAAAATCTGCTATAAATTCTCAATTTTCTTCTCTATTGGCTGAACTCAGGTGGCACAACTCCATAAGTTAAGTAATTCACAATATCAGCGTACCAAGGTATTTGGACTGATAACAAAAATAGCTGCTTATTAGGAAAATTTTCTACTATTTAAGTTTCCTTTTCCTTTTCAGTAATCTTTTCCAATCTAGACAAGTGATCAAGCTATCACATTGTCACTACCCTTTTTGTCTTTGATCTCCAGATAAAACTCTTGCAATAATAGTACCCATCTGATCAGTCATGGCTTGGCATCTTTCTTTGCCATCAGATATCTAATTGCAGCATGATCAATGTGTATTATAACATGGGACCCTAATATGTAAGGCCTGAATTTTTCACAAGCAAACACCATTTCAACATCATTTCTATGGTGAGTAGTTATCTTGTGCCTCGTTGGGATTTTGCTAGCATAGTATATGGCCTTGAACATCTTTTCGAGTTTTGGTCCCGTCTGACTCCCATTGAAAAATCACTAGCATCACACATAATTTCAAATTCATTATTCCAGTTAGGTATCACCATGATGGGTGTTGTAACTAATCTGGATTTAATTTCATTAAATGCAAATCTGTATGATTCATTAAAATTAAATCTTGCATCTTTTTTCAACAGTCTACATAATGGTCTAGAGATTTTTGAGAAGTTTTTTATGAATCTTCTGTAAAAACCAGCATGTCTTAGGAAACTTCTTATCCCTTATTTGTTGTAGGTGGCAAGAGAGTTTTATGATAGCAGCAACTTTGCTTAGTCTACTTCAATCTAGCTGCAATCTTGTGTCCCGAGACAATACACCCTCTATTACCATGAAATTTTCCCAATTTTAAAGCTAGATTCTTGTGTGACACCTCTAATTACTGTTTCCAAAAATTTTCATACAATTCTCAAGCGGATCCATAAACTAGAAGTCATCCTTGACGTTTCCATAGCCTCCTCGACCGTCGAAGAAAACATAGACATCATACACCTTTGAAAGGTGAAAATTATAATCAAAAGGCATCCTTCTAAAGGCAAAGGTGCCATGAGGACATGTAAATGTAGTTTTCTCCTGATCCTCTTGGGTTATAGCAATCTGGTTATAACTAAAATATCCATCGAAAACGATGTGGGAGTGCCCTATGAACCTATCGACATTTGGTCGATGAAGGTAGAGGATAATGGTCATTTCTAGTAGCGGTGTTTAGTTTTTGTAGTTTATACACACTCTCCATCTGTCCACCCAGTTCACTTATATAGGAATCAATTCATTCTTCTCATTTCTGATTACAGTGATCCCACCCTTCAGAACCACGCCCAGACTAGGCTCGCAAGCGGCTGTATGATATTGCATATATGAAGCTTGCATTTAGCCATTTCAGTACTTATTTTTTGACTACTTCTTTCATCACTGGATTTAGCCTTCTTTGATGTTCTATAGATGTTTTAGCATTCTCCTCTAAAAGGATCTTGTGCATACATATAGAAGGATTGATTCCCTTCAGATCCTCTATAGACCAAGATATTGCTTCCTTGTAATTCGACAATCTCTAGCCGGTTTTTGTTTCTTCCAAGCTCCTATCGATCCGGCTAAAATGATGACTGGCTTTGTTGTTTTGTGGTGCAAAAATGCATACTTCAATTTTTCAGGCAATTCTTTTATAATCAAACCCTCTAAGCTTGTGTTTACTTCAATAGCTTTCTCTTCATAACTATTGGATTTTTCTTTTCTAATTTCTTGACACTAAGTACTACCTCTTTTTAATTTAAAATTGGAGTTCGAAATTCAACTTCAAGATGCTCAAGATCTTTGGAAATTCATCTCATTCTCATTCATTGAACTCAAGAAAATTACAATAATTTATTAGTTCGAGAACTGATGTGAATTTTTTATTTCTATAATCTCACACTCATCATTAATAGGATTACGGTTGTTTCAAGCGCCAGTTGAGATTGAAGTGCCTTGCCTCATTCCAACCTTGAGTAGGACCCTCCTTTCTTCACATCGATCAAGGCTGCTCCTGTTGCTAAGAAAGACTTTCCTAACAGTAGTTGGACTTGTTTATCTTCCTCTATATCAATAACTACAAAGTCCACTGGGAAAATGAACTTTCCCACTTTGATCAGCACCTATTCAAGAATGCCCTTAGAGTTGGAGCCAGGTTAAATACGCCATCTGTAGGGTCATGGGTTTGTGAAGCAGCTCCCAAGCGATAAAGGCATCAAGTTGATGTTGGCTTCAGAATCACATAGTGCTTTTGCCATATCAGAAATCCCAATTTTTCAAGGTATAGTGAAGTTGCCTAGATCCTGCATTTTCTGTGGTAAAGAGTTTTGGATAACTGCACTACAGGTTGCTGTAAGGCTCACGACCCCTTCTTTAGAATTTTACTCTTTCTCCTCAATGTGTCCTTCATGAATTTTGCATAGTGAGGCATTTGAGTCAAAGCCTCAAAAAAAGGGATATTGATCTCTATCTAGCGAACATGTTCAAGAGTGTGACACCTATATCAGGGGTCAGGTGACAACCGTCCAGCCAGCGGAATACTTGTGGATGTCGGGTAACGAGCCACCACACCATTAATGTCCCCCTTTTAGGGACCCATGATTTAACAAAATCAAGGAGAGTCTCCTTTGTACGGGGAGCTCTACCCAAAATACAACTTGTATAATAACATGGCAACATGGCCCAATATTATACAACGACCACATCGGGTCCACATACGAGTAAAAATGGCCACGTAGGGCCCCTTTATCCATACTCTAACATATAAGCACATGACTATAAAACCATAGTCCATAAAAGTTTAAATTACATCACTCTTATACAAATAAATACAACCCATATATATTTACAAAATATATCTCAAAGCACAATCCGGCTTTCTTCTCAATCCCGGCCTTTAAGGAGTGCCGTCCACTAGTAACTATCTTGCATTGAAATGTGGTCCCACGACGGGGTGAGCAAAGCCTAGTAGTGATAATCTTCTACAAGGGCTACTCCCCACCTAAGTGCACATGCAATGGTCGCACAATCAAACACACATCCAAGTGCAACATACACATGTCTACTTGAATGTCTACATGCCATGAATGAGACTTGACTCAAAATGCCTCATGTATCGAGCCCTCATTGGCTCCATCACTCAATATGTCATTGAGTACTATATCCCGAGTCACTCATTGACTCGTCTCACATATGCATATGCCAAATGTGACAGATCCTTTGGTATTACCAATGACCCATATACTCCCCAGCCCTCAGGCTCCATTACCGATGTAAGTGCCAATGACAATCCCAAATTGAAATCCGACTCTTATCACACAACCTAAAGTCTATGTGATAAACATGACCATGTGTATTCTTTAGGCAACATAACTTTTCGGATCACACCGCGGGTCTCTTACACCCATGTTACAGAACTTTTCGGATCACACCACGAGTCTCTTACACCCATGTTCCAGGCTTTTCACCTGAGGGGGTTAACGGTCCCCTTCTTGCTCTGCCCAACACACATTATTTATATTTATTTTTATGTTTTAAATCGTGAGATATCTATTGGACATTGTCCAATGTACGAGCTCACCACCTATTCATCAACACTGATGATGAATGACCATATCCATGCACACACACCCAATATGTTGATGTCCCTGTGCATATGCAATGCTAATGTCACTGTAAATTCTCATGTTACATGTATGATGCACACTACATGGAACATTCTAATCAATCGTACTTCATGTCAAGTACCATGCAACATATATAGCAAGCATATAAGTTCCATACATTTCATGCTAATCTTTATAGATATCATAGTATCATGCATATTAGCATTCATCAATACATGACTAAACAAGTAATGTCATATAGCCTTCCTTAGGCTAAATCATGGAAATTCATACCCAATACAATAGCCTACAACATGCCATGCAATGGTCATGTCAAAACCCGACTATTCACATCGACACAACCAAATAACCTGCACACTTGGTCCAAACACCAACTTTTAGCAAGGTTATGGATATCAATTACCCTCCACATTAATATTTCTAGGTTCTTGACTCAATGAGCTTTCCATAGAGTTCAAGAACACCCGAAACGGAGTTCGGACAAAGACGTCATGGCTTTTCAGTTCAAAACCCGATTAGGTTTCTACTTACGCTAGAAGTAATTAAAGTACCTGATTTCAGGGTCTTAATCCATAATTTGACAGTTTCTTTATACCCATTTGAAGATACGGTTCTCAGGGTTCTTCGCCAACTGGAATCACCCAAATTGGATCACCGAAACTCAAGATATGTCCTAAACAACCGGAACTACTCAGTTTTCAAATAGAACCAAAAACTGTCTAAACATAACTCCCATTTGAATGCATTTCTGAGCCCAAAGGGGTTGGAATTTGGATAGACCTATTTCAAGGAAATATGTTCTCTTATAAGTATAGTTTACCCGTAAATTAAAATCACTCAATTCAGATGCGTTATGGCTAAGTTATGGCCAAAACACAGTCAAGGGGTTTAAAAACAAAACAGGAAAACTGCTTGAACATATCTCCACTTTGAATGCATTTTTGAGTCCAAAGGGTCGAATTTGGATAGACCTATTTCAAGGAGATTTATTCTCCTATAAGTCTAGTTTATTCAAAAGAATTGGAATCACTCAATTCACGAGGATGGCTAAGTTATGGCCAAAAACACAATCTCATGGGTCGGAGGAAAAAGCTGGACAACATTCTCCTTTGATACACACACATGCCCTTATATAGAAGTGAGTAGGATAAAACCCTACCTCAACTTGCGTGATTTCCCGGGGACATCGCCTTTTCTCGAGATTCCATGAAAACCCGAACCTTGACCTTAGCGAGAAGCGCTTGTAGAAATCGCGAGGAGAAACATTTTTCTCCTCATCTCTCTCTCTCTCTCTAACGTTTGGTGCTAGACCAAATTGTGAGATCTTTCTTGATTTTAGATATTTCTTGATATTTATACATGAGACACGTGGCTCACATCGCGCCACGTGTCACGCTTCCCAGATCCGTTTTCGCTCCGAAACAATTTATTTTGTCTCGGTTTCAGTTCCATCTATCTTAAATGGACATTCTTTAAATATTTGATATTTTTTAGAATTTTTCTAAAAATCTTGCTTTTGGGGTCCACTCGATGCCCGTCATCTCGAAATTCGTGAAAATCCGGTTGTCTCGGAATTCAACGAAATTTGCCTGGGTGACTAGATTTCGCGAGACAATTCCAACGATGAAGTCCGTTTGTCATCACGAGATCTATTGATCACGGAAAATTTACCATTTTGTCATTCCTAGCAAAATTTAAAATTTATAGGTTTTTCCCGGGTCTTACATTCTCTCTCCCTTAAAAGAATTTCATCATGAAATTCCTACGCCGCAACCATATGCAATCACATGCATATCACGATAGTCATTGAATCTTTGCGAATGACGAAAAGAACGTACCTTCATCCTCAAATAAGAAGGGATAGAGGGTACGCATCGTGTCCTTACGCTCCTATGTTGCCTCCTCCACTCCTCGGTGCCGCCATAGCACCTTCACTAGCCTCACAGTCTTGCGTCGCAAAAGCTGGTCTCGACTATCCATGATACGCACTGGTTCCTCCTCAAAGGTGTCATCTGTATCAACAACAAGCTCACCCCAATCCACTACATGAGTTGGATCTAGAGTGTATTTCCGGAGCATGGAGACATGGAATACGTCGTGAACACTCGATAAACTCGGTGGTAATGCCAATCGATAAGCAACTATACCCACCCCCTCGAGTACCTCGAAGGGCCTAATATATCTCGGCGATAGCTTTCCCCGCTTGCCAAACTTGACCATTCCTCTCTTAGGCATTACCTTCAAGAAGACATGATCACCCGCCTCAAACTCTAAAGGTCGTCGCCGTTAGTCAGTGTAACTCTTTTGTAGGCTCTGAGCCAGTGAGAAAACGCTTCCGTATCAAATCTACCTTCTCGGAGGTGTCTCACAATCAACTCGAAGACAGTGGTGGAATCTCTCCACCTACGTCAACAGGAGATGCGACATGGCCTCCCATATAATGCCTCATAGAGATTGCCATGCGCCCATGCTTGCACATTGCCAAGGCCAGCAGCAGACTTCAGCCAAAGGGAAAATGCTCTTGACTGCATGAGATCCGGGAACTAATGCTCGCGGCATGTCCTCTAAACTTGTATGAGTCACTCCAGGCGACCATCCTGGTGGATGGCAGTGCTCATCATCAACTATGTCATATAGCTCTCAGAAACTCTTAGTAGGCCATAAGCACGGGATGCGGATCAGATGCTGTAGATACGGCGCCATGCAACGTGCAATCTCTAAAGTATGTACGCAACATAATTCCTCAGTGGCGAAGGTCGTCTCGCAGCGAAAATGTGCCGACTTAGTAAGCGGTCCGCTATCACCTACACGCATCATGCCGGCGATGTCCGTGGCAAGTGAGTCACAAAATCCATCGTGATATGCTCTTACATCCACTCCACTGCCTCCAATGGCTTGGAGTAGCCCTACTAGCCTCTGATGCTCAGCCTTAATCTATTTACACGTGAGACAGTAGAGAGCAGTCCCAAGCGTGTCCTCTTCATCTGCTCAAATATGCGGCGACAAAAGATCATGATACATCTTCCATTACCACCTGGTTGCACCTGAAAATGAGAACAATGGAATTTCCAAAGGATCTCTATCTCGGTTGCTAGCGGGAACCTGATCCTTCCTCTATCTGAAGACTACCATTTCATGTGAATAGCTGACCCTAAATCACCACACGGCATGCTCGATCCACGATAGACATTATCTCAGCGTCCTGCCATTGGGACTCAATCACTCTACTCAGTAGGGAAGGCATAGCCACTAAACTCCCTAAAACACCCTAAGTCTGTTCACTGTATTGTAAGAGGAACTGCCCCATAGTCTCGAGCATCAACCACTCCCGGGAAGCCACGCTAATAATACTTCAGTGACTTTCAGGCGAGTGCATCAACCACCACATTTGCCTTACCATGATGGTACTGCAAAGTGAAGTCATAATCCTTCAGATATTCCATCCATCTACACTGCCTCATGTTGAGGTCCCACTGAGTAAAGATTTACTTAAGACTTTTGTGGTCAGAAAGCCATCAGAATTACTTTCATATATAAATGATGGCACCATATCTTCAAAGTGAAGACTATAAATGCCAACTCCATGTCATGGTAAATTGATTAAAACAAGTGGTTCTTCAACTGTCGTGAACCATAAGCTACCACTCTCCCGGACTACATGGGAGCATCCCGATCCGAGTCGCCCGAGCATCCTGACTATGTACCTATAATGCGGTTAGGGACTATTAGAATAGGAGTTATAGTAAGCCTCCTTTTCAATTCCTAAATGCCTTCTCACTCAGGTCATTCCACTTAAATTTGACCTCTTTCTGTAAGCCAGGCAGGAGCGCTCAGGTGAAGTGCTGCGGTCCTATCAAACCCTTGTCGAACAATTCTTGCAGTTGGACCTTGAGTTCCTACAACTCCACCGATGCCATCCTATGAGGAGTCATATAAATGGGCGACGTAATAGGGTGTAACTCAATGATAAAGTCCACATCCCTGCGCAGAGGTAATCCCGGTAGCTCATCCGGAAAAACATCCTCATACTACTTAAACGCTACCGAGATAGATCGATTCTTGTCTCACCTGGGTCCTCACAGGTAGGATTACTAGCCAACCCATCAGCTGTCCCTCCATGCGGAGTCATGCCGTCGGTAAAGCATCATGCTTCCCCCTTGAGAAAAGTCACACGGATACCGTCCGGTGTGTAGGCAGTAATCCTCTTACTATCACAGTTAATGACGATTCGTGTGTCGTCCAACTTGATCCATGCGAATGACATCAAAATCACGATATTTCCATCACTTTCGGAGTCCTTGTGACGAGAATCCCTGAGATCTCTAACTCACAATCTTGACATATCTGATCAATCCTCACCCTAGTCCCTAGGGGAGAACTCATGTACCGCGGCTCGTCGAGGTCTCACCTCTAAGCCCAAAAACATCCGCTAGATGCGACCCTGAGAATCGATGTACGAGAATCAAAGCGATATCTTAGAAGATTGATTCTCCTTCCTCTTAGTACTAGCACCCATATCCCAGATGCTCCGTGTGTCATCTACTCCTCTTCTAATGGCCAAGGCTGTCCTGACCATTGAGTCTCCTCCTCCCATGTATGTCGGAGGATGATATTACTGAAAATCCACTGGATTTTGTCCCTCTGGACCACCCAGTTGCCGCTAGTTTGTGTAATGACAACTACGACCTTTGTATCGCTTAAACTAATTGGAAACGCTGACCGCCACCATTTGGGTCTCCTTCCCATGAGGGCCGGAGGGATAATGTGACTCGAACCTCGGGATTATGACCCCCTTGGTTCCCAATTGCACCAGCTTATGCGATGGTGGTAATGCTGACACACTGCTGCATAAGGGTAGTAGTCTTGACAACAACGGCCTCTATGAAGATGCATTGTTATTCGCCGTGAGTCGTGAGTTATTACTCCGCCCACCACCCTAGACATCCTCTTCCCCTCACGCTTGTCGTACTACACATTGTCAGATAGTAATAGAGTTATCAAATTTCTAACTCTAGTGTTCCATATCCTGATCCACCAATATATATTATTCATAAATCACCACACATATCATAGCATGTTAAGCCTGAAACAACACACAACAATGCATGATCTAAACCCATGCCCATTTATTTCATTTTCGTGTACCTAGCTCTTGATACCTAGCTGAGAGACGAGTATTATTAGGACCATACTTGTGGATACCACATTCGACTCCACTTTAGGTAATTGTTTACCCTAGCTGATACCAAATTTGTGACACCCCTATCTCGAGGGTCTCGTTGACAACTCGTCAACCCGTGGAATACTCGTGGATGTTGAGTAACCAGACACCACACCATCTTGTCCCCTTTTCCGGGACCCATGATTTAGCAGTAGGTAGAGTCTCCTTTGTATGGGGAGCTCTACTTTAAAAATCTTTGTATAATTACATGGTAACATGGCTATATTATACAACGACCACAGGGTCCACATACGAGTAAAAATGGCCACGTAGAGTCTATTTATCCTTACTCAAACATATAAGCACATGACTATAAAACCATAGTCCATAAGAGTTTAAATTACACCACTCTTATACAAATAAATACAACCCATATATATTTACAAACTATATATCGAAACGCGTAAAGCTTTCTTCTCAATCCAGGCCTTTAAGGAGCACCTCTCTTGGTAACTTCTTGAAATGTGATTACATGACAAGTGAGAAAAATCCTAGTAGTAATAATCTCTTACAAGGGACTGCTTTCCCACTAAGTGCGCCACGTGGTTGCATAATCAAACACACATCCAAGTGCAAGCATACACATGATTACCTGAATGTTTATGCCATGAATGAGACTCCATAAAATGCCTCGTATATTGAGCTCTCGTCGACTCCATCCTCAATATGTCATTAAGTGTATCCCGAGTCACTCACTGGTGTCTCACATATGCAATTGCCGTCTTGACAACCATCACTAGTATTACCAACAACCTTATGTATCGAGTCCTCCGCGTCCATTACCCGATACAAGTGCCAATGGAGTAGCAAATCTCAGTGATCTGGGCTCTGCCCATCACCTGACCAGTCACATGTGATAAACATGACCGTGTGTCTCTTCTTTGGGCAACAAAACTTTTGGATCCTGCAGCGTGTCATAGATTCGGTCAGCAGATTAGCTGAATCGAGGCGGGTTTAGGTGCGAAACCATATCTTTGGGACTCCTTTTTTTTTTTTTTTGAACAGTATACTGTGGGTATATAAATAATTTTGTAATAACCAAAAAGTCATTCATATACAAAGGAACTACCAGAACAGTATCCATTCAAATCTCTACACATATGCTAAGTCCCAGTACTTATACAATTACTTATACATGTACATATCTAATACAAGCATTAGATTGCGGAAACTTGATCTTGAGTGAGCACCTATCTCGAGATGGCCCGCGGTGTGGAATATCACATCCTCTTTATCTCCTCTTCGGTACCTACGGATTGAACACGTGCTAAACTGCGCTTAGTGGGAACATATAGGCATTAACAACCAATAAAATCGTCACTATCTTTTTACATTTGCTATTACTTATGCATATACTTGAAGTCTATTCATGTGACTTTAACTCATCTCATATTATACATGTAGATTTTATCCTTTTCGATTCCATATCACTATCTCCTTGTGTCATGTCTTTTACAATTTTCAATTCATATCTTCTATGTATGGCATATCATATCACATTCAAGCAAACTTATATATCTGATGATGGCAAATCGAAACATATCAAGTCATATTAAACACATCTTGGGTCAATGGTTCATACTAATACATATTAGACTCATATCATTATCACGGCGAGCCCGTTAATCAACTCCCTTTAGCAATTACATTTCATGATCTGGGACGCCCGTTTAATGCTTTTAGTTATCGTTTCATTAAATTTTCATTTTCAAAGAAAGTGTCGCGACGAATCCCCTGCCCGGCGGTTGGCGGATCAAGTGGAGCCGGTTTACTCACGGCGTTTTCAATCAGAAACATTTAATTCGTCTTATTAAATTTTATTTTCAAAAGTGTCGCGACGAATCCCGACTTGACGGTGGGCGGATCAGGCTGGAGCAGGTTTACTCGAACATTTTCAATTATGCCAAAACATTTGTTTGTGTTATTCATTTAAACTTTTAATTCTGGCTTACTTCTTTGAACGATCCAGCTAACCATTTACAAATTCAAAAAGACCCGTAACATTCACATTTAATAAAATACATTTACAAGCGATGCCTTTTACTATGTCGTGTAATGTAAAAGATACTTAAACAATACAATTTTTAAATGTCATTTTTAAACATCGGTTAGTGATTTCACATATAGCTATAGAAGTCGAGCATTCACGACAAGATTCATAGAATCTATCTTGTTTGTCATTCGGTAGCAATGTGGTTTCACATTCAATTATTATCGTCTATATGGCTATAGGGAATGCGACATTCACGGCCAGTTCGCGAAGGGAATCTGCTGTCACGTCATTCATTGGCAATGTGATTTTAGCATTCAATTATTGCAGTCTCACATGGCTATGAAATTCGACATTCCGCAATGATTCGCCTGGAGATCTTTGCGCTGTGCCGTCCGTCGGGCGACGCGTTGCGTTTCGATGAATCTCTGCCGTTGTGGAAGTGTTGAAAAGCGGTTCTTGAAGTCTTCGCCGTTTTGTATTACTGGTGGCAATGTGATTTCGCATTCAATTATTACCGTCTCACATATGGCTATAAGTGCGACATTCACGGCGATTCACTTGGGAATCACGCCTTGTTTGTCATTATTAGCAATGTGATTTCGCATTCAATTATTCTGCAGTCTGCATATGGCTATAGAAGTCAACATTCACGACAGATTCACTTGGGGAATCCTGTCATGTTTGTCATTCAGTAGCAATGTGATTTCACATTTAGCAATTATAGTTACCTTCATGGCCAGTCGAGTTGGTGAATCCGGAGTCATGTCGGTCATTTATGATACATTTCAAATCAATTTACTTTTATGCGACTGAAAATTCACTTATAGTTGAATACATGCACACATGCATATATGCGACAAACATTTCGAATAACCATAATTCAAATCCAATATATATACTTATATATATATTTCACAAATAACATTCATAATAGATCATAATCTCATTTTGATTCCAATTTCACTTTATTATCTTTTCAAAAGATATACTCAATCCTATATACTTATTTTATATACTCATTCATACACTCATTCACATATTCATTCACGTATACTCATTCATAAATTCATTCACGAATATTCATTCATGTCCTACTCACTCACATAAATACTCATTCCACGTATTCATTCCACGAATACTCATTCATGTCTACTCATTCATAATTACTCATTCACGTATTCATTCACGAATACTCATTCATGTCTACTCATTCATAATTACTCATTCTTGTATTCTTGTCCCTCAATGAATCTATTTTACTTAGGAATTGGAATTGTTTCAGTGGATCATCAAAATAAAGGATTGTGGCATTTTAATGCCCTGGCTAATTGATTACGATTACACTAGGGACAGTTTGTAGTACTAATTTTCCAGGGTTCTAACCATATTTGACACTAGGTGTTTTGTACTCATTTAAAGCTAAGGTGTTCAAGGGTTCTATTCAATTGGAATCACTTGGTCGAACCAGAGGAAACTCAGGTCGTCGAAACAACCCGAGTTTACTCTATGTTTCAAAACTGGAACCAGAATTTGGCTCATGGCCCCACTTTGAGTGAATTTTTAGGCCATAGGATAGAATTTGGCGATGCCTATTCTTTAGTTTTGTTTTCCTTGAAGTCTATTTTACGTAACCCTTGAATCCCACTCAAATCGGATAAAAATGAGCAATTTATGGCCAAAATCGCGGTCGAAGTGGGAGAGCGGGTGTACGGTACATGTCTAACATGTACCGGTACATGTTAATAAAAAATGACCAGAACACAAGGACCTTTGCCGGTGGTTACATGTTCAAGGTGTACGGTACATGTCACGAGAGTACTTGAGAATCGTCTGTTTTTCACTTGTTTTCCATATGTTTGAAATACCCAAAACAATTCCATACCTCATATACACCTCAAAAACCATTTCATAATCATTTTATAACCTCTTTTCTATTCAATTCCTCTTCAAATACTTATCTTTACTTCTAAAAATCTACCATGAATTCTCTCAAATAACTCTAATAGTAGTTTCTTTCACCTGAGCCAAATCTGATTTGTTAGAGTTTGTTCTAACCCGACTATTTTACCTTTGTTAATCAATGAATCCAGCCTCAATTGGAGGGATTCCATGTTTTCTTTACATTTGGGGTTTTACCCACCTTACTCCCATTAATACATTGGGTTAGGGATGAAATCCTATCAAAACCTAGAAAGAAATCAATTACCAACCGAAACTCATGTTGGGATGAATATCAAACCCTAAGGAGTTTGGGGCAAACCATTAACCAAAACTTAAAAACCAGGATCCATACCAAAAATCAAGTCCATACTCAAAGTTAGTAGTTCCATACCTTTTTGGAGCTTGGCTTTGCTTGATCTTGGCTCCTCCCTCTTCTTCCTCACCACTCTTCTTCTTCTTCCTTCCTTTCACGGTTTCTCCCCCGTGATGAGACCAATTGTTGGTCTTTAAATCAAAAAATCTATTAGGCCTTGTTTGGCCCTCAAAAACCCATTTTTGGGTTAAGTCTCCTTTATTTGCAAAAAGGTCCCTCCATGTCTTGGCCATTTGTATTTTGGCCTCTAATCTTCTAGGAATTACACAACAATTCCTATTATTTCTTCTTTGGCCCATAGTCTCTTCAATTTATGACTTTTAAGCCCCCTTTTTGGACCAATTACAAAATTGTCCTTAATTCTTGAAATTTCCGGGTCTATCGTTTTATTTCCCGAAAATTCCTATTTAGCTTATAATATACCCTAAACAAGTCCGAAAACTTCTAGGGTATTTTAGTCATTACACGCGGACTCTTACCCATGTTCCAGGCTTTTCACCTGAGGGGGTTAACAGTCCCCTTCTTGCTCTGCCCAACACACATTATTTATATTTATTTTTATATTTTTGAGCGAAGTGAGGCGTCATTGGACGTCGTCCAAAGTACGAGCTCACCACCCGTTCATCAACGATGATGAATGACCATATCCATGCACACACA